>VWYP01024588.1:114539-340516 GCA_013400435.1 Pycnonotus jocosus
CGCCATTAGCTGCGTGCGACCCTTCCCCACCTCGGTCTCCCGTGGCGTGGCGGGGCTCCGCGGAGCCGCTGGCCTAGGTGCTGGCAGCGGGGCGGCGGAACGTGCCCGGGGCCGGGGGTCGTCAGCCCGTGTCACCCGTGACGAAAGGTCGCCGAACATGTGGGTCAGTGCGGCGCCTCCGGAGAAGGGGGTGGGTGCGGGGTGTGCCGTGCTTGCCTCCTGAAGCGGGATCAGGCGGCCGGCGGCTGCCTCCTTTGCTCGGTAAGGGTTTATTGTTATCCGAGGATGCCTAACGTTGCATGATCTGCACGTCTTCTTGTCTCCCCCTTCCCCCTGCGTAGACTTCAATGGAGAAGAGCAAACGAAACTGAATCCTTTCCCTCTCGCGGAGCTATTGCGAGGGGACACGAGAGGGATCGCATCCTTCCACTGGGCCACGCCATGCACATTTTTAACCAAAAAATCCCAAGCCTTCAGGCTATGTAACCCAGCTCTCCACTCCTACACACATGCAGATACCAAGAGGCCCCTTGATCTTTAAGCACAGGTATCTACAGGTAAACACAGCATTCTGGGCACGTATTCTTCCCTTCAGGAAATTTTTCTTCTGTGCTAACCACAGGTACAGCTCTATCCCCTACATGGGGATATATAATATGCCAAAAGAATATCTGAAAGCAGAACAGAGTTCATTTGGCAGTACATCTCTCTCCCAAGCCGGTCTACTCTGTCCCTCCCAAGAGCACGCAGGCATCTGTGGGAAAAGCAGACCTCTGAGGACATCAGAATTGCACCACCACCCCAGATGTGTCACCCCAGAGTAAATCTGAGGGACTATGTCAAAGCCTGGTGCTGTGACACTTCTTATCCCAGTGGGAAAGCCCTTTGTGAGCACTTGCAGGGAACCATCTACTCCAGCAGCAAACTTTAAACTACAGAATCCAGTTTCTACTTTGAGGAATGAATTCCTGTATCTAGCCTATGTCTCTTAGCAGTCTCAAATGTCCTTGTGACCTAGAGAAATCTCTTATGTGTCCACATGGCAAAGATCACTGCAATATTTCCCTTGAGATTCTTCAGGCTCACCTGGATCACTGTTTCTATAGCATATCAGGACATGTATTGCCTCCATCTCCTGCTTTGCCCCTATCTTCCACACACCCACACTGCCGAGGACATTATTACCCTGTTAGCTGAGTAATTATTGATACACCTTTTATCAATGTGTGTCTAAACTGGCAGCGCTAATTCTTGGTCTCTCTTCCACAATGCCGTTGAAAGAAAGAGCAAACATGCATTTAGTATGCTTGCATTTAATAACATCCCCTCTCCACTCCAAAATGTGATTAAGCTGTTGTACAAACTACAGGTGTTTGTTCCTGTGCATGGCAGTATTTTTATGATCTGTGACTTGGAATCTGTGTTACAAAAAACCCCCTGGTATAACTGAGCTATTGCAAATGTTGTCATCTTCATATAAGATTATATATAATGTTTATATATATATTTATAAATGTCATACAGTTGTGTGGGCATAGATGAAAACAGAAAATAGCATCTATGCTATGTCAATGGAATAATGATAGCTGAAAATTCACTTTGTCTGCAAATTGCAGCCCTTCAATACAGACCTTAATGGCACAGACGTCTGACTTCTCATATGGTAGCGATTTTTGGTTGGCGTGATGTACGTTCGTTCTTGATGGTGATAGCTCAGTGGACTTTAGGGACCTATTTATACAGTTAACTGAGGAGTTTTTCTTGCCCTGGTGTTATGAAGGCGTGTGCTAAGGGGGATTGCACAACTATGATTCTGGTCTCTGTGGGAGTCAGATATGAATGTAGTAATACTGCCTAATGCCTGCTTCGAGTGAAACTTTTACACTGCTTTGCTTTAGAAGGAGCTTATTCTCTTGTCGGTCCTAGAGGCTGGATTTATTGAGGGTGGGATCCTTGAGTTTTTTCTAAGGAATTTTGTTCAGAACAATTCTTACTTGGCAGCTTGGATTTTTGGCTCCAGCCTTCCTGGAGTTATTGAGAGGATTCTTCAGACATATTTTGGGAAATCAGTGCTTTGAAGTACTATGTCTGAGCTCTAGGACGTGGTTGGAAACTAACATCCTAGTGTGAGCAGAGCTTTGTGTTCTCTCTTCCAAGTGTATCTGGTTAGATTTTTAGAATTAGTTCAAGGTACAGACTCTGTATTGCCTTTCCAGGACCAGATAGGTCCTAGAGAAAGGAATGCTATGCTTGTATAGGTTTTACCTCGGAATTTGCATGGAGCAGATTTTGAACTCAGAATTCAAGAGGTTTTAATTAGTGATAGAAAGCTCATAATCAGTCACATTTAGTTTATTCACCACACAAGGGCCAGTGCAGGATTGTGCCCTGAGCTTGCTCCGGGCCTTTTTCCATTCCAATTTTAAGCAAGCCACATGATTTCTTCATCTCCCGCAGGGATGTTTTACTATGATCTAGTTACATGTCATAGTTTGCACATGTTTAGTGATGTGCAACTTTACATTTTCTTTTCTAAATAAGAGTTTTCTCGTTATTTCTCCCTGGTGAAAAGTAATTGAGAGGGTCATAACAGAGCAGCTTTGTATGTGATAATTTGAAATAGGGCCATAGAGCGTCTTTAAATTTTACAGAGGATGCCAGAATGGCAATGATCACATTGTGATTTTGTAAGGTATGGGAAAAGCTGAAAAGGGATCTTAAAAGGATAACCTGATATCTAATCACCTTCTCAACAGTCACATCTCAGTGTCATGCATGTGCTTTGTATAACATGGCATGATAGCAATTGCACAATGAGAAGCTGAGGTAGCTTCTTCCTCTGGTAATGGCTACGAGTCATGTCTGTGTATTGGTGATACCCCATCATAGGTCCTAGAGAGCTGCCTAGCAACTCTCATTGCAGCGGGTCTCAGTTTCAGGGAGTGTACAAGAGAATTTTCACTGAGGTTGCTGGAAAGATAAGGATGTAAAGTCCAGCTAGGAACTTGTAGATTTTTGAGTGCCAACCAACTAAATGCCCAAGATCAGCTTGATTGTTGTCAGTAACTGAGTTAGCCAAGTTTAGGGTTTCAGGTCTGCTTAGGTGTCTGAATGCATTGCAAGTGTACCTTTGACTACAGCTTAGACATCTCCTAACACTGGCTGTTCTAATTAGTGTGGCAAGGTTTCCCTTAATTCCTTGAATGGATTTAAATTAATAGAAAGCTCAAGCCTGTTAAGCTCAAGATTGCTGTCTCTTTTTTCCCAGTGATTTCTCTGATTTCTCTCATGTCTTTGCACAGAAGCCTGCAGCAAACATGTTTTGTGAATGTGATGTAAAATGATGGGAAAATATTCCAAGACGTTACAAACTAATACTTTGGAGTGTGACAGAAGACAAACTAGAGTTGCTCACACTGACTGTCAGGAAAACTTTTTGACTGTGAGAAGTGTCAAGCACTGTAAGGGCTTTCCCAGAAAGGTTGTTCAGTATCCATTCTTTGAGATTTTCAAGATGAGACTGGATAAAACCCTGAGTCATCTGGTCTAACCTTATAGCTGACTCTGCTTTGAACTGGAGTTTGCACCTCAGGAGGCACCTTCCAACCCAATTATCCTGTGATCCTATGCTTAGTGTCTAAACCCTGGAGTGGTTGCCTCTTTGAGTCAGGTTGGACCCACTGCTTTAGTCTTGCTCCACCAGAGGAACCGAGGTCTTCTACATGTCATTAGTACACTCCTGCATGTTGCCCCCATCACCACTTTCCTTGAACTACTGAGATTGCTGTGTGTCACAGAATTTCCCACCATGATAACCCCAGCTGCCAGCTGAAGTCCTCTCCGTGTGTTTTTGGTCTTGCAGTTTTGCAAGAAACAGCCCAAGTGACAGCTGGGCTGGTGCACCCAACATCAGTCACTGACTGTCCAGACTGGAAAAGACAAAGCTCTTAATTGTTCAGTCTCTGGGTCAAGTGTGAGCTGCCAAAGCCAGGTACCTGGCTTGCTGGGCTCCCCTTCACAAGGAATGGTCAGTGTCCTGTCAGAGGCAGGAGTGCATACTTCACATTTTGCTTTCCCACTGGATGATCTGTGCTAAGTGTAAATGAGTGGCTCATAGCACCCACGGCAGGAGAGATGGAGCCAAAGACCACCCACTCCTAATCCAGCCACTTTAGATTCAGCAGAGTGGGAGCAGGGTAGGAGGCTGACAGGAGAGGGGTAAAGCAGCTGGAGCAGGCAGTGAACATCCCCTGCATTTTTCTCCTTGCTTATCCCCCCTGCAGATCTGTCGGTGTGTGAAGTGAGATCTGGAATGGCAAGTGTGGTCTACACACTTGGAGCGTGAAAAAGTGAGACATCCACTCTGCATGCACACCACACATATCAAGTATGTATCAAGGTGTCCAGTTCCTCCCTCCTTCACCTTCACCATCTGAGTGAATCAGTGAAAAGGAATAAAGAGAGGGAGAAGCCTCAAAAAGGACATGGTAATGCACGAGGAAACTGAGTCATGAAAGTAGGGGTATTTTCATTGAGTTGCATGCACACAGGTGGAAGGGGAAGGAGCACAGAGCTCTGTGTAGAAACTGTAGGGGATGTGAGTAAAAGAGTGGGCATACATGAAAAGAGGGATCTGAGTATCTTGTTCCTCTCTTACTTGGGATGGAGACAAACAGAGCAGAGGGACAAAGGGACACCTTCCAGTTCAGATTGTTTTGTGGTTGGTCTCACTTCACTACTGGTATTTCTTCCCAGTCTGGCTTTTCCTCTTTTGAGCAGTTCTCAATCTGATCACTTTTAGAAACTCAGGTAAAGAGCTTGGGGATGAGAGCTTGTTTCTGCCAGTAAGATTCTGAACAGAGACCATCTCCCAGATCTAGCTGCCAGTTGTCCTGAAGGGTGCACAAACAGGTGATCTCTGGGACCTCCCTCCCTTGTCAGGGTTTCTGGAATACAGATGAGTGGTTTCAAAGTTGTGGTGGGGAGAGGTTAGCAAAGAGGCATGATTGCATAAGCCTGGCTTTATAAGGAAACAGTCCTAAAAAAATATGTGCAAGGTAAGTGTGTGTCAGAAACAGTTATTAGTAACAGAAAACAGCCTTTGGTATGTTCCTGATTGAGGTAAGACTTTTGTGTGTGTACAATGCAGCAGATGTGATTTCAGGAGCCGAACTGAGGAAGAGCATACTGACTTTGTGAACTCTTATGGACAGTAATATTGAAAGAATTATGAGAGAAATTACAAAGGAGCTGATGAAAAAATTGAAGTAATGAATTCATCGGCATGATAGAGCTGGGAGTCTTAATTCTATAGACTGATGTGTATTGAAGCAGAAGTGAAGTAATCAATAAATGTTTTAGGCCTGCTTTCTGGGAGGGAAGTAGAAAAAGTAGTTTTCAGCTCATTTAATAAGGTTATGCTCTCAAACAGCAAACAACTGTGATTTTAGACTGATACTTAAAACAACCAATTCAAGATAATTCACACTCATGAGTTTTTAAGCTCTTGGATAAAAAAAATCAAAGCTTTGTTTTATAAGGTCTTGAAATAGTGAAGAGCTGGGGTGTTAGCACAACTTTAAAGGTTTTGTGAGATGACCTATGTATTTAATTTTATCAATTTGTTAAATTTTCCAATAAAATATTAGAAGGACAATATATCAGTGAGAATAGGCTTATACAAAACAGAGCCTGTCAAGCTAACTTAATTTCGTGACTTTATGAGTCTCCCTGCAGCCAAGTATTTCTCTGATAGAAGCACCTTTACCTCGTATTGTGGTAATGGAGGTAAAATATGAGATTGGTAAAAGATACAATCTCTAATCAGCTAGCGATCAGCTTGGCACTACATGATTCTTAGCTAGTTAATATATGAGTACAGTACATATTAAGTGCATCTAAATTCAATAGATAGCAAAATAGTAACAAGGAAAGAATCCTTGTTGAAAAACCTGTGGCTCTACTTTTGCCAAATACCATGTGATTTTAACATACTGCTCAAGATCCTGAGGGAGATCTAAAATACTGATAAACTTGATAGTATCTGGAATGACTGGAAGAACTGCTAAAAATTAAAGCAACAAATGAAAGGACTAAATCACTGATATGGAACAGTTTGATTCATTTTAAATACTGACAGACAGTGTGTGTTTCAGTCTAACCAAATAGGCATTCATATATCTAATGGCAGAGTGTGAATAGTATTTAGAGGACCAGAACTCTGTGTTGGAAAGCAGTCACACTAAATAACTTTATAGATATTGGAACTGGTAGTCAGTAGATCAACAGCTACTACTGAGCTGCTGCAGCAAAGGAAGCTGATGTGATTCTTTGATCTTGAGTATGGAATAGAAGGAGAGAAAAGCATATTTTCCTCTGCATTTGGCACTTGTGAAAAAAACTATTTTTCATCTATTTTGTCTAATTCTATTATTATCACTTTGAGAAATACTGCAAAACTGAAGTATGACAAGAAAATAAACACAGAACCGTGAATAAAAACTTACAGAAGTGACTTGATTACAGTCTGTAAGTGTTTGAAGAAAGTCATCTGACTCTTCAACCTAGTAGAAAACTGTTAAGATGTGATAGAAGAATGGCAGATACATCCAGATTGGAAACGAGGCAAAAATCAAAAAGTAAAAATAATGAACTAATAGGATTATTTATTGAGAGTTGTACTGAGCTCTCTGTCACATGAACACAATGAAATCAAGATTTTAGAAAATGCTCCAGTTCAAGCACAGCAACAGAAAGTATAATTAACAAAGGGAATACATTTAGCCTCTATTATTTTAAGGAGGTCAGATTAGATGATCAGGATGTTTCTCTGTGAGTTTAAGCTACACATTCCCAAGTCCAGGAGTATACCAGACTTTTAAATGAAACATAATTTTTATATTCCAAAATGAATGTGGCTGTGTTTGCAGATGCTAATCAGACCTGGCTCATGGCGAAAGTTTAAGTTCAAAATTACTTAAGTGTGCTGGAGAAAATAGTTTGGTGACCCAAATGGTGAGCATATGGATTGACATGCCACATGGGAAAAAGAGTTTTAGGGTTTATACTAGTGGCCATTTACGTTCACTGGCCAGGATGGTGGCAGAAAGGTGTGACAGCCAGAGAAAGATCAAAGAGGCTGTGAAGGCAGGAAGCTCAGCAGGCTGCAGATTAAATGTTTACTTCAGGAGCTATTCAAAGGGCCTGTAAAAGGCAAATAACTTGCCTTTTGCAATGATTAGGAGGACTTAGTGCATGGTGTTACTACTAAAGAGGTGTGAGGTGACTCGGAGAGATTAAGACCATAGCAGAACATCACCTCCCTCTGCCCCCTGCCTCAAAAACCCAGCAATTTTGTATCTGGTAATTGTGGGAGAAGTTGTGGAATTTTATTCCATAGAACTTTTCCTTGTTGGAGATGCATCACATCAGCTTCAAATCAAAGCCCCTGTGAGGCTGTAGAGCAGGTAGACAAAAAGGTTGTCAGATGATGTTCATGCAGGACTTCTGGAGAAGTTTGAGGCTGAAAGAGCTGAACTGCCAATTGCTATCTATAATGCTTTCCAATTGCTTTGGTACAAGATTGAAAGGTAGATGAAGTGGTGCCAGTTTTTAAAATGATTCGGAGATCTGGAAAACTACAAGCTAGTAAACAAGATATGCCTAGGAGGCAAGCTAATAAACATTACTCTAAGAACAGAATTAATGCATGCATGGACAGATAAGATGTACTAAGAAAGAGTTAACCCTACTGTTGTTAGTGGATATCACGATTTATAAGTCTTAGAAGGGGTCAACAAGCATTATGGACAAAGGAGGTCCAGTGGCAATAGTCCACTTGGATTTGCAAAGGTCACTCACCCCAGGCTGTTAAAAGACATGAATCTGCTGTTGAATCAGAGAAGTTCCTTAAGTAGCTGGGTGAAGATAGGAAACAAGGATTAGCGTGAAATGTCAATTTTCCACAGAGATTTTTTTTCAGATTTGTACACATCCATAAATGACATGAAAAGGAGGGAGTCGTACATAATGAGGTAAAAAAGTATGAAAATAAAGTAATAATTTGGGAGAGCAGGCAAAAAATGCGTGGAGTGATTTGAAAAAGGATTTCACAATATCGAATATCGAATTATAGGTCATTTGATCTCACAGTATCAAATTACATAAATTATGGGTGAAATTTGATGTGGATAAATGTAAAACGATGCACACAGACACAGCAATTCTAGAGTTACATTTGCAATGATGGAGGTTCTGAGTTTACTATTACCATGCAGGAACGAGATCTTGTGGTTATAATGTGTGGCTTAATGCTTAGCACCACTAAAAATTCCAATCAAATGTTAGCTATTAGGAAAAGAATAAGAGAATAAAATGAGAAATAGCATTAGACTATGCACCTATCCATATGGTTCCCTTATTTTGATCCTTTATAATGCGTTGACCCTAATGGTCTATTCCCATTTCAGAAAGGCCATAATCAAACTGGAAAAGATTCAGAAAAGGGCAGGAAAGACAATCAAAGGTATTGTGTGGCTGATATGAAAGGAGGTATTTGAATAGGGATTTCTCAACTATGGAAATGAGATGGTTAAGGATATGACAGATATCTATAAAATCATGAATTTTCTCTGGGATAGGAACAGCATGGAGGAAATTATGAGAGAAGACTATTTCATTATCAATTTTAAACCAGAGTCTAAACATCAAATGAAACTGCCAAATGGCAAGTTGAAAGCAAATAAAAGTCAGCACTACCTCATGTAACACAGAATTCTATTGTGAAAGTACTTGACATAAGATGCTATGGGTACTAAAAGGCTTTTTTAAAATTTTAGAAGTGAACAGATGAATCCTTTAAAGATGACTGAATACAGAGGCAATGTCTGTCTTGGGAACTACTTGAGGTGTAAATTGTGACAGGTTAGGACAAATATTCTGAGGAAATATTACTGCTGTTTCCCATGTTTGAATTGTTCCCCCTCTTTCTTACACATCCACTCCCACTTTAAGGACAAGCTGATACCCATCCCAAACAAATACTAAATACCTCCTTTCCCACCGCTTCCCAAAAGAAGAAGAGAATAAAGAAAAGAAACCAGAGAGGAAAAAAACCCCAATCACTGAGGAGTGGGGAGTGGGAAGAAGAAAACAATAAGAAAAGAGAACAGAGAAAGAGAAAACAGTAAGAAAAGACAATGAACAGGCTAAAACCTGGAAAACAGGGAACCAAGGGGGAACAGTGAGGAGAGCACCCCTGTATTTCTATGACATCCAGGAACTAGTAGATGCTGCCTAGTGATGCCCTGCCCACAGCACAGGAGTAGAAATAGCACTGTTAGTTGCTGGGATCTTGGGATTTCCTCCTCCTGGAGCTGGGCATATCCATCTTGGTGAGAAACAGGGTAGTTGATAAAGAGGACCCAGAATTAAGTGGGTCTTGGGATAGAAACTGTACAAGTAAAGATGTGAGAAGTGCAGGCAGAATCAAAATTTTACATTCTGGAGGAGATAGGAGATTCACATGTGTGGTGTGCTAGTCTCCCTCTGACTGCAGGAAAGGCATGACTCGGGGAATCCTCTGGAGAAACTTGTGCGTTCTGCTTGATGAAGGATTTTTCCAGCTGATATTCCCAACGGTGCATTGAATTAGCTCAAAGTAGAAGCTGGCCATTGGGGTTCTTCATTCTCTTGGGACAATGAATTGTCCTACAACCATGTATCATCATGGCTCTAAGGGGTTGTTAACCCTGTGTTTGGGTTTAAGGGAGAGGTTGAAGAAATGATGTGGGTGACTGTTCCCTTGACAGTGGGGTAGCCCTTGGAGATCAGAGGGGCCTCTTGAACAGTAAGTACTCCCTGGGTGGTGTGGATGCCCTCAGGGACGGCAGGGATAATCATGGGGTGGGGTTAGGGGTCGGTGTGGTGGTGTTTGTGATGGTGAGGTGTGGCCTCGCCTGAGCAGGTGCGGGGCTGGGCATTCAGTGCCTGCAGCTCTGCCTGGTGAGCTCAGCCCCTGCACTCTCAGTGCCAGCAGCTGTTTGTCATTCTCCCCAGTTCATTTTCCCTCAGGGAGCTGTGGAGGTCTGTCTGGTGAGGACACCTGAAGCCCTGGTGGTGGCTTTCTAGGCTTGGGAACAATTTCTCTTAAAAGATACCTGCTGGAAATGCAATACAGCAGAGAGGAAACTAGGAGGAGTTTCCAGGAGAGTGTGTAAGAATTTCCTGACACAGCTGGTGAGTGAGCCAACTGGGGAAGGCACCTGCTGGACCTGTTGTTTGTGGACAGAGAAGGACTTGTGGGTGATGTGGTGGTTGGAGGCTGTCTTGGGCATAGCCATCACAAAATGAGAGAGTTTTTGATTCTCAGAGCAGTAAGGAGGGGGATCAGCAGAACTGCCACCTTGGACTTACACAGGTCAGACTTTGACTTGTTCAGGAGGCTGTTTGACAGAGTCCCTTGTGATGCAGTCCTGAAGGGCAGAGGAGTCCAGGAAGGCTGGACATTCTTCAAGAGGGTATCCTAAAGGTGCAGAAGCAGGCCCTCCCCATGTGCTGAAAGATGAGCCAGTGGGGAAGAAGACCATCCTGGCTGAACAGAGAGTCTGAAACTCAGGAAATAAAGAGAGTGTTTCACCTTTGGAAGAAGAGGCAGGCCATTCAGGAAGACTACAAGGATGTCGTGAGGTTGTGCAGAGAGAAAATTAGAAAGGCTAAAGACCAGCCAGAATTTAGCCTGACCACTGCCATAAAAGGCAATAAAGATGTGTCTGTAAATGAATAAGCAGCCAAAGGAGGGCTAAGGAGAATTCTTCATCCTTTATTGGATGTGGAGGAAAATACAGTGACAAAAGATGAGGAAAAGGCTGAGGTATACACTTTGTTTTTTGGGGAGAGTGGAGACAGGGAGTCAGCAGCCTCAGTGCTTCCAGTCTGGCTCTGACCACTGCTGCTGTCCCAAAACCAGATGCTTTGTGACCAAGATGTGATGGCTGTGGTGGAGAAGGGTGTAGCCACCCGCTGTAAACTCTGGGGCTGCCAGGGTGATACCCCACAGCTGAGGCAGGGCAGGTAAAGAGAGTGGTGCCTGAAACTCACAGGCTGCCACTGCCCCCATGTGCTGGTGTTTAGAGCAGGCTCTTGTTTTATTCATTCCGCGGGGAAGGGAGCAGGAGCACCCCCGAGGTGAGAAAGGTGCATTGTGATCCGCTGGCTGACTCTTGAGGAGCACTGGGGGTGGTTCTTCTCCCCCACTGTTAAGGATGAAACTACAGCACGAAGATGGCATATCTAATAGTATTCCTGTGCTCCAGGACAGTGTCCATGTGACTTCCTGGCTACAGAGGGATTAAAATTTAAACACTTATGGAGAGCAAGGTATGAAACTGCCTGCTGCATATTACTTCTGTAATGCTGGCTGCAGGCCAGCTAGAGAGGGCTGCTACCTTGGTTCATATTGACATTTTCATACTTACTGTGCTGAGTGAGGCCCCTGGGGACACATTCTCTGCACTTCAGAGAAGCAGTGAAGAATGAGGATAAACCCATCGCTGCTGTTCATGCTGGCTGATACTTGTTCTGCAAATGAGACGGTGCTCTGAGGTTTTTGAGTTGGTGTTAATTGGATGCGTTTCGTTTTGCAGTACCTCCTTAGCCCAAATGACATGATGGCTGCTCAGAGCAGAGCTGCTTGTGTCTAGCATTAGGCTCCTCTGCTCATCAAAGATATGAAGTAGCCTTTAGTATTGGTTTGACAGTGTTTCCAGTCAAGAAGAAAAATGTAGGTGTTAGGGCTTTGTTCATTAATTCTATCTCCTAAACAGCTCTGAAAAGGGACCTACCTGCAGGGAGAGGTAGAATGGTCTGGAAAAGTACTTAAATTATTCAAATTCAAAGCAAAGATCCTGAGAACTGCCCATCTGATTCCTAATCTTACAGACATGTCAGAGTTGTAGGTGTTTTCATTTTTTATCAAAAATTTGAAAGACATCTGTTTTGTGGAGACCAAGACATTTCTGTGCCTTGATGAGCACCAAACTGTTAGCTCTGTCTCCTCCACAAACACAGTGGTTTTTTTCTGTTTCTCTTCCACAAGTGACCCTGTTGGTAAGTGCCAGCAGCAGATAACTAATTTTTATGATTCCTTCTGCAGTACAAGCTAGAATTCGTATGGAGTTAGGCGAATAACTTGGGTTGATGGATTTCTCAGCTTTACCTGACATAATTTGAGTGCTTCCTTCAGAGGTTCACCTCAGGGACAGCTCCAGTGACAGAAGTTTATTCCTTTCCTTGATGACCTTTTGGATAGCTTTGACTGACTCTGTGTAAAGCAGGCAGGGAGGGAGAGGGTTTCTATGGTTATTCTAGCCACCCATCTGTCAGTCCTTCCCTGTAGCTTCAGCTGCTTTAATTTCAACCACATTTGACAAGACACGATGATGTTGTGTTTGACAAAGATACACACTCCCACGAGTATCATGAAAATTGGTGTCAGGGAAAGAACAATTTAAAGACTGATCATAATTACTGCAATTACATTTGTTGTTTTCTTAGTTGTTCGGGGGGGGGGAAAAAGGGAATGGAAAAGAATAATTGAACCATTTACTCTAAATATTCATCTTTACCAACATTAACATTGGCTACCAATATCAAATGACAAGGTTTCTACTCTCTGCTGGAAAGTAACATTTGAGAAACAGAAGAGAGTGTGCTAACGGGGGATAATAGCAGTGCTGGAAAGTCATTGCTTAATTAAAATGTTTCTTGTGTTAATTGGCATGACACATCAGAAGCCAAATAACACAAATACTTATTTGGTATATGGTGTAGATCTTCACCAGCATGATGTCTGGAAGGGAAAAACAAAATATAATACTCTCAAACACTGTTCATCTAATTGGTGTGGCACAAAATAGGGAGGACAAATTGGAGATGATGTTTAACATCCAGCACAGAAGTTACAGCACAATGGATTATTAAAGGCTGTAGATGCAGGTTAAAGCCATAGATGCAGAAGCCTGATTCAAGCATGGACCTTGGTAGGTGAACAAAACGCAGGCACAGGTCCCAAATATAGAATCAATTAATGCACACTGGAAACAGCAATCGAGAAAATGTCAAGAGGAGACCCAAGGAGAATGGGCTTGTTTAGATTAAGTTTTGAGTAATTCAAAACGAGGTGAATTTCTTATGATCATAGAAATGCAAAGAAACTGAAAATATGTCCAACCAAGAAACTTGGTGTCTCCATGGTAAATGAAGGTATGTGGCAAAATGAGCTACAGAAATAGGAAAAAAAGCAATAATAATAGATCAGCAAGGTGAGGTGCAGCCATCCAGATGGTGTTTTGGATTTTTCCAGTGCATTCATCAAAATGGTCACTTTGCTTGGGAATGCTTACTACACACATTCCCTAATTCCTGAGAGTCCAAAGTTATGATGCCCAAAAACCCTCAAGTAAAGCAAGAAGTGAGGAAAAGGATATTTTCTTTTCCCCACATTTTTTCCTCTTTAAATGTTTTTCATCTTTGTTATTTAGAAAGGCTTGACTTAAAAATAAATCTTGATTTTTACCTTAACAGTACTGTAAGAGAAAGAGGGATGATATTTTCCCCCAAAGGCTTAAATGACTTGGGTTGGAATGTTATGTCAGCTGTAATGGAGACATGTTTTTCTTATGACTGTTTTTGCAGACTTTGTTTTTTATCTCATTTGTGTTAAAAAATACAAAGCAGCCATGATCTGAAATAATGTGGCTTAATGTATTTTGACAGCTTTCACTTTCCCTCTCTGCTTTGTGTAATCAGCTTCCTACTTTTTCTTCAGCCATCTACTGAGTCTTCCAAAACAAGGATGAAATCTATGATGTTAAAAAACCCCCAACCAAATAATTTTTTTTTTTTTAAATGAAGACATCTTTTGAAACTTCAATGAAAATTAATCTCCTCTATATCCTTTCTATACACACCATACAGAAACAATGACAAGGAAATCAGAAACCAGTTATCTTTCAACTTTCATCACCTCATTTCAGAACATCTAAATGAGAAATTTGATAGCATGTTTGTAAAAATTCCACTTCAAAATTAGTTTTATGACCCACTCATTTTAAAATTCTTATCAGCTCTATATGGAGAAGAGCAAATACTATTCTGTAAGAAGTGATTGATCATAGAATTACAAATGGAATAGTCATGATGATTAGCAGGAGCTGGAATGGAAGATGGAGAAGAGAAATTATACTGGAGAAGAAACATACCATTACAAAAGAAAAAAACCTTTGTACTTATTGCAGGGAGAAAGAGGTTTACAAGAGACTGGATAAAAAGAATACTAATTTACAAAGTACTGCTTTCAGTTTCTGTTTTCCCACCTCACTCTCCATGTTTTTTTTCTAAATTTCCATGTTTCTTTCCTTCCATCTGTCAGAGGAGAACTTATTTTTTCATGTCTTGATCTAACATGGGTTAATGTTGCTCTTGCTATTTCTAGCAGGGGAGGAAAAAAACCACTAACCTTTATCCAACTTTCAGTAAGAGAAAGTAATGTTGCCCCAGGTCCAACATCAGTTGGAACACAGACATTTTCTTTTCAACCAGTGTGTGATGCTGCAACTTTTCAGCAGATATGACTGCATTTAAAGCCATTTAACAGATGTTAAAGAGTTATTTTCTCTCAATGTATTTCTCTCTTAGTACCTGTGAAACTGTTTAGACCAAGAATTTATTTTCAAAAATTATTCAATCTTTATAGAACATGCAAAATCACATATTACTCATTCTTTTTCCCTGAACTAGGTAGATGAGCTGATTCAACTGCAAAGAAACAGTAGTAAATAAATTCTGTAGTTCTTTAGTTCTGCTATTACAGAACAAGTGTGGATTTTGAGACAAACAATTGTTTGATGTTCTTCAACCATTTGATGCTACCCTCTGCCAGAACAGTATTAATATTCAGCCTGGAAAAGACAAAGCTCCTGGGAGGCCTTACAGCACCTTCCAGTGCCTAAAGGGGGGCTGAAAGCTGGAGAGGGACATTCTACAAGGGCATGGAGGGACAGCTCCAGGGGAGGTGGCTTCAGAATGGAAGAGTTGGTTTAAATTCGATAATGAGAAGGAATCCTTTCCTGTGAGGGTGGTGAGGCACTGGCACAGGTTGCCCAGAGAAGCTGTGGATGCCCCATCCCTGGGAGTGTTTAAGGCCAGGTTGGATGGGGCTCTGAGCAGCCTGGTCTAGGTGCAAGGTGTCCTTGTCCATGGCAGGGGGGATGAAACTAGGTGATTTTTAAGGTCCCTTCCAAGCCAAACCATTGTGTGGTTCTACGAATATTTTCCACATCCTAACACTTCAAGAAAACCATCAGTGGGCTTCCAGCATTGAGAGCAAAGGCTGAGTGTCATTTGCTGAACTTTTGGGGCTGTCAAGTCACATGTGCTGAGCAAGAGTCTGCTCTTTCTTTGGCTGGGGTGGAGGTGTCTTTGCAGTGCCTGCCCAGAATGGTGCTGCAGCCTGCTTGCAGTGTGTGCCAGGGTGGCTCTAGGCTTAGAGAAGGGCCACAGCATTATGCTCAGAAAGAGCTGAGAGTATAGGAAAAAGACCTTGGGTAAACAGAGATAAAACAGGTGTGACACTGTTACCTGCACTGAAGAGTTCTGTACAGCTGCCTCCTGCTCCGGAGAGGTGACATCTCTCCTGCCTCTCCAGCATTCCTGTCTTGTTCAGCTCTGTGGCAGGAATGGCCCTGCTCTCCCTTTCTAGTGTGTAGGGTGGCAGGGAAGGAGCACAGACAGGAAAGGGCAGGCTCCTGCTCTGCTCTTTGCACCAGTTTCATCCTCCCACTGACCTCTGTTGGATGCTCAGTTCACCCTGATCAAAGTCAACCCCTCCACTCCTTCCTCTCTAGGTTTGCACCTCCTAGTAGTGCTCCCTCCTTCTTCCCTTTACCCCTTCCCTGTTCAGGGGGCTGAGTACAAGTGTATTCCATTCTAAGCCATAGCCAGACCTTACAGCTGACACACCTGGGGCTGTCAGCTGGGCTTTCACAGCTCTGCCTGGAACTTCCCTTTGCCAGAGAGACCTCTAGCCCTGGAAGGTTTACTTGGGCCCCAGATGTAAGAGGGTCCCAGCCGTGGTGGCAACAGGCAGCTCACAAGTGATCCATTAAGCCTTGCTCCTCTTGCTTGAGTACAGAAATCCCCAGATCTCCCTCTCTTGCACTGCTGGACTCAAGGTTCTCAGTGCAGTTGGTGACAGTGCAGTCAGGAGGAGCTCAGTGAGGCCCAATATGTGCATGTGCTTGTCAGGAGAACCAGTGGAGAGGATCACAGCCTTGAGAGGTGGTGTTTGTCATGCTTGTTATAGCTGTGTCCTGCCTTCTCCTGAGGTCTGGCTGTGTCTGACCTCTGTGCTCACCTTTGTAGCATGCAGTTCAGGAATCCCTGCAGGAATCCCTTTTCTTCTGAGTTCCTGAGTTGCAAAGAACTGCAACTCAGAGAACAGCAGCTTTACTCAGCCTAGTTAGAAGCATATGGGGGATGCTATTAAAAGTACTTGGTTCTAACGATCCTGATGAACACAAAAATACCTTTGGATGTGAAGGAAAAAATACCCCTTAATGAGTCTTCCTGCACAGAAGCAGAAATTTGAGATGTGAAGGTGTGGTGGAAACCACAATATGCAAATATCCTTGTCTTTCTGGTGTTTTTCATATTGCCATGTTTAGCTTTTTTAGGGGACAAAATCTGGTTTTTTGCATTTTGAATTCTAGCTGATGAATGCCTCAGGTTTCCCACCCTTAAGTGTCTCCAGGCCCCTGCAGGCTTGTTGGGGTGGAGAGCAGCATCTTTGACCTGTCAGAAGATTTGTACTGGGGAAGTGCAGTGATGGGCACTCCATAAATGTGCCAGAGCTGCTTAGAACGAGCAAGGGGCTTTGCATATGTCTGTGGAAGAGAAATTTACTGTAAAGAGTGAAAAAAAAGTTAGAAGATCATGAAAGTAGAACCATTCACATTCAATCCAAACAGACTAGACCTTGCTGAATTGATCTTAGGAATAGATGATAATTTTGACAGCTACATTTCTTGACAGATTCTAGGAGGCTTGGGTTTAAGGACAGTGCAATTATTCCTCCATGATAACTTTAACCAGAGTTTGGGGATGGCACACAGGCTGAAGGTACAGCAAATTGCTGACTGCACAGAGCAGTCCTGGTTAGCTGGCTGACTACTTACATGTGCTTCTTAGCATTTAGTTTCACTTTTAAAATTTAATAATATTTATTTTTTAAATCTTTTAAAAAATTTATCCTTTCTATTTTATCTTATTGATATTTAAAATTTGAAATGTAATGGCAGGTATGAAAAAGGTCTTTTATCTTGCTGAGGATGGCAAAGCAAAGGCTCCAACAACTCTAAGATGATATCCAACCAATTCAAACCATAAGGTTGAAAAGCCTTTTTAGGGGATGATGGTTTAATATTGAAAGGGGATATAAAGGAATTGCTTCTTTCCCAGTCACACATCATGACTGGATGAATGTGTACTTTATCCAAGCATACATCATGCTTGAGAAAAACACAAGTGACTAGTCTTCATGTGGAGATAGCTGTGAGAAATATAATAGTTGATGAGGTACAGGTGGTCTGATTAAAAATGGAATATCTGATTTGAGTCTGATGTGGCCTTAAACTCAATGATTCTCCTGCTTGCTTAGCTGAGTTGGCTTAAGACTGATTGAACAAACTGTGGTGGCATTCAGAAACCTGATCAGATGTGTTCCCACAGGAAACGAGGTGATTGCAGTAGACTGGAAGGGACTGAAAGATGTGGACCAAATCAATATGGACAGCACGAGTTCACTGCATGGCAGCAGCTTCCATCGACCTTCCACTGAGGTGAGTGCCTGGCCCAGAGCTACTCAGCCAAGGAGATGAGAGAGTTTGAATTCTGAGTTCAGAAATGGGTGTTGTGCATCACTGGGGCATCTGTGAGAGCAACGGAATGCCAGTGAGCTCCTGAGGATCATACTTGGGTACGATCCTGGGTAGTTTGGCTTGCTCTGAATAGAATTGAGTCACTCCCTTCACAAGATCCACAGTGAGTAAGAGTTTGCAAATGAAGGAGCTTTTTAACCAGTCATGGTGGGAGTGGAACACATGAGAAAAACAGTGACAGTTCTGATAAGCCTCTAGGTCTACATTCCTTGAATAAGGGATTCACATTGGAATGTCCAGCACTGTGTCTGTCCCAGCTTCTGCAGCACAGCCATGAAATCTTTTGGAGAAACACATTTGTCTGATTTTAAATTTTAGAGATGCATTCACTAATAACTCATAGACAACTTACTTAAAATACATGCAGTATTTTAATGGCTGGTTCATGGAAGTATTGCAGCTTCTGCATTCTTAGATACCTGAATTTTCAGCTTTGTAAGGTTCAGAGTATGCAATGATGATTAATAGCAAGATAAAATCTATTTTAAATGCAGAATGCTTGAAGAATCACAAATAATGTTCACAAATAAGCTTAGTAAATACCATACAGTTTGCAAAACCTTGAAGAATGTTAATAGGTGTGTATACATATAGGCATTTTTATTTTGTTTGTGTACCTTGCTGGCTTGGAAAGTAACTTTAAGACACTTAAGAGTTTCGTGGAGTCCTGGGAGAAATTGTTGGGCCCAATCTTGTAAGGAGAATTCGGTTAAATCAAAGCAGATCTAAAAGTCAATGAGCATCAACCACACCTCAGTGAACATTTTGATTTATATGAATGGATACCATAGATGTAACATGAGTCATCTAAATTTTCCTGAGTGTCTCCATCCCCAAACCCAAGACGTTGAGATGTGAGTCCTCCCAGCTGAAGGAAACACGCTCTGAATTCATACTGTGATGGCTGATGTGGGAAATGTTTCTGGTTTTCAAGGGGCCAGTGAGTCAGAATGGACAAACCAAAACACTGCAGGGGAAAATAATTGCAGCAGAATTGAGTTGCTTGCTGTAGGACACTCAAAATACAAAGGTGGTGTAGCTCCTCCTTGTGTTAACGTCAAAGTGGTGCAACCCACATTTTTTTTAAGAGGGGAGCCTTGTGAAAAGGTGCTTTTCTCTCTCCTACTCTGTCACCCCGTTCTTTATTTCACCTTCAACCACTGTGACACTTACAGCCACCATAATCACCAGCAGGGAATGAAATCGTCTTGAAAGGCACAAGTCTTTTATAACATACCAGATGAAGTAGTGCCTGTTGATTATGGCAAACTACGGGAGTTGCATGGCTGCTTGCGAATTGCTTGTTACGCTGACGTGGTGCCATTCTTTGCTTTCTTTAGCAAACACGGACGGATTTCTCCTGGGATGGGATCAATGTGAGTATGCACTGTGTCACTTTTCCAATTTCTAGTCATAGGAAGACCAGGATTTATCTGACTTTGGATACAGTGGAGGCCAGAATGGGATCATGACTGGAAGTCTTTAGTGCTGCTGAAATTCTGGGAGTTGTCAACGATTCAGAGGATGGTGACAGACTTTTGTTTGCTACTGAGTCTTTTGCTGTCTGGCAGGTATTTTGATCTGTAGGTGGCTATTGAATTGCTTTCATCCTTTTGGGGACAAATGGTGCCATTTCATATGTTCTGAATTCTCTGGGCACTGCTACATAAGAAAGGTGTCTGTCCAGCATATTTTAAAAAATAGTGGTCCTTGATTAGAGCATCATCTGATCTTCTCTAGGAGTTTGGGAGCAATGTCTTCCTCATTTTCAGGTGCACACAGAAGTAACAGAATCCTTTATGTCTCCTGGGGTAGATGGTGAATACCAGTTAACTTCAGTTAAAAAGCAGATGAGAAACAAGCAAACATTTTAATTACAGATGTTCCTTATGCTCTTAATACCTGTATCATGATTTTTTTTTTTTTCCTTTTTGACTAATGCAGAAACCTCATCCTGAAAAAGGAATAATGTATATTTGTTCTACTGGACTTTTTAAAAGGGTACTTACAGAATAATTTCACATAGGTTAACTCTGTAGTTTTGTACATTTGGAAGACCAGGATTAGCAGCTCCATTTTGAGTAGTATAAGTATTTTCAAGTTCCAGATTCTTTCAAAACTTTTTAAATACCTGCAGCTTTCTTCTTTACTGTGATTTGAAAGCACTTGGGTCATTGAATATAATTTTTAACTAATTCTCACCATGCTGATACCTCTTTCATTGTGTCACTTATGACTTGGGATCTTTTGCCTAGGATCAGTTACAGAAACAAATTGTGTTGGAAAATAATGGTGCATGCGCAACTGTCTGGAAGAAATTTGTCATTTTGTTTTTTCTCACTGCACCTATGTCTAGCTGAAAGTCAAGTACACAAGGTTGTGTTTCCTTAAAGAAAGTAGAAGCCAGTTTCCTTACTTGCAGTTTCCCATTTTCCAACCCATACAGAATCCATGGAGCTCTTTCATGAGGTAGCTCTTACCCAGTGTAATTCCATAGATCTTCTTTGGTACTGAAGCTGGATCATGAATTCCCTTCCCTTCCCATTCATTCCTGCCTTCATGTCACAGCTCTTCAACCTTGCACTAGTAGGAGCCCTCTGCAATTTACTTTCTTTTTTTGATGAGTTCCATGAGGCAGCTCACAGCACAGCCCCCAGGCCGTCTTGGAACAAGTGGGTGGATACTGAGCAGGAGCACCCAGGCGGCAATGACCAGTGGGGGCACAGATGGACTTTCTCCAAGAAACTTCATCACCAAAGGAAATGGATCATGGAACAAGGGCTGTGCTCTCCCTTTTTACTGCTCTTCCTCTGCTTTCTGATTTCTTCAGCTCATGTTACACATGGCACATTCCTGGCTCCACAGTTACAAGATGCCTTAGCTGCTGCATTTACACTCAGTTTCCAGAACAACTCACCTCTCGTATTTTGGCAACTGACTGGAATTGTACACGGTGCAAGATCTTTACAATGCCTTCCTTTGCCTCAAATTATTTCACTGCCAGTTATTGCTCCACTCACTTTTTGTGAGGTCTGTGCCTATGACAAGTGCTTGTTTTGTGTCCGGATTTAAAACTTCCAGTGTCATAGTCACTACTTTGAGTATCCTTGTGTTTGAAACATTCTGGCCTTGATTTTCAGAGAGGTTGAAATGAAGAGCAGAAGCAATGTTTATTTAGCCCTTGTGAAAGTTAAGCCTCATATGCAATGCTTGGCATCTCTGAAGATGCCTGATGAATTCATCTTGAGAGATTATTTTTGTGATGGTGTTTGTGACGGCTGCCTGTCCCGACAGTGCCCTGTCCTTGTTATTCAGGGACTGAGGATAAACGCAGAAAAGACAGTCAAGAAAATTAAGCAGAGCTTTAGACAAATTTCTTTACAGCTGTAGGTGCTTGAAGCAGGACATATCACTGATACAGTCATGATTATTTTATTAAGACTATATAAGAAGGAAAAAAACCACGAAAGTGACATTAAAAAATTGGTAGTATGATGCATATATGATACATTACTGTGGCCTGCCTGTTGCACTGACAGCTCCTCACTGCAAGAGGATTCCTGAACTGTCCCTCAGCCATGTCTTGCATCTCTAACAAGGAGTTGGGAATGGTGCAGCATGTCTGTGGAGCACTGGCAGCTGCCAACAGGAGGCTTCTGACAGCCTCTTTCTGCCTCTCCCCCCAATGCTGTGTAATATCCAGTCCTGGTTAAATAGCCTCTATTTTTTCCTTTCCTTCTTTTGTTCTTACTGCTTGCTTCTGCTCCTCATCTTCCAGCTACCTACTGTTTTCTCACTTCAATTCACTTCCTTTTCTCCTTCCTGTATATCATTTCTCCATATTCTCTCTCTTTTCAGCTCTCCATGGAAGATACGACCTCCATCCTCCCCAAGCTGAAACGCAACTCCAATGCTTATGGGATTGGGGCTTTGGCTAAATCATCTTTCTCTGGTGAGGTCCTCAAAATTTGACTTTAGCCTTGGCAGCTTCGCTCCACAGGCCTTTGTGCCTCTTCCCATGTCTCTCTGTCGCTCTCACAACTGCTCCTTTCTGGCATTCCCTTTTCATGGCCTTAGAGGAGTCTCCACCACCGTGGTTCTAAATACAGAAATCTCACAGTTGTTGCCCTTTGAAAGAAAGATTTGTCTTACTCCTGTTGGCTTCTCACCGTGCACCCCTGCTCAGACATCTACAATTGCTTCCCCTCAGTCCTGGGTTTAACCCCATTTTCTGTTTCTTAGTTTGTTCACTTCCAGGCTTCATCCTTCATGCCCCAACTCTATCCTAAATGGATTCTAGGCAAGGAAGGAAATGGTCTTTCATATTTGGGGTTCCCCTTTTAGAGTTTGTCCAAGGAGAGATGGAGAAACTCCCCTGGAGAGTGATGCAGTGAAAGGTGGGAGGCACCCAGGCCTAGTCATGCATCCTGTCAGGAAAGGAGGGGGAGAAGCTCCACTTCTAAGAGAGGTAAAAAGCCCTTCCGAAAGCTCCGGAGCCGTGTAATAGCCGTCCCTTGTTTCCCGATGTCTGGCCCCTTAGGGATATCTCGCAGCATGAAGGACCACGTGACGAAGCCGACGGCGATGGGGCAGGGCCGCGTGGCGCACATGATCGAGTGGCAGGGCTGGGGCAAGGCGCACGGCCAGCAGCAGCAGCACACGCACGAGGCCGCGCGCAAGGACGCCGACGCCTACTCCGACCTCAGCGACGGCGAGAAGGAGGCGCGGTTCCTCGCAGGTGGCCGTGCCCTTTGTGTTTTGGCACGTGGGTTGGGTTGGTTGGGGGTGCCCCAGAGCGGAATCCCTGAGAGACCAAAATGCAGGAGCTTGAAAAAGACACTGGGGAGAGGCTGTGGGTGGTTCAGGTGGCTGAAGCAGAGAGAGGCTTTGATGGCTGGGAAATTGCCGGTCGGGAATGCAAGGTGGAGACAGTGAGGGCCAGCTGTGGGGGATGGGTGTTGCTGAGACAGGACCAGAGTGGGACAGTGTGACCAAAAGATGAGGTAAAGGATGGCGAGAAGTGGAAACTTTAACGCATCTTTGCTTCCCTTCCCTGTCTCCTTTGGCACAGGAGTGATGGAGCAATTTGCTATTTCTGAAGCAACTCTCATGGCCTGGTCCTCCATGGATGGTGAGGATGTGAGTGTAAACTCAAATCAGGACAACCCAGCAGGCAACTACTCTGAGAACTATCAGGAGCTGATGGAGAGCCAAGGTGAGCTCCAGTGCTTCTTGCTAATCTTAAGACACCCCTTTCCTGCTCTGGTTGTCATGTTGCTCTCTTTTGCTCTACCCTGTTTTATTCTGTAGCCCCAGACAGATCTGCTAGAGTCACTCCTGTTTGTGGGGCTGTCCAGGGAATCTAATCATAAGAGGGAGTTTGCAAAGCCCAGGTCCTTTTGCCTTTTTAGACCACAACTGTGGAAAGCTACCAGCTCTTAGACTCAGTTATGGGTATAATCAAGGCCACCTGCCAACTGCCCAGAGCTGTATTTTCTCTTTGCCCTCCTTCCCTCTAAAGGATTCATGTGCAGTACAGTGCCATGCACAGGCACACAGGCTCCCTGGATGAGCCAGCCTGGCCTAGGGAGGGTGTCTGACCGTGTGTTGTTTGCCTTCTTTGCTTGCAGAGCACATGGCCCAGACGCAGTACGATAGCTGGCCTCACTCCTACGTCTCGCAGGGCATGTATTGCCTGGGTTCATCTGACGCCTGGGAGGCCAGTGACCAGTCCCTCATCGCCTCTCCAGCCACTGGCTCCTACCTAGGCCAGAATTTTGATGAGTCCCAGACAAACCTTCAGGAGAGCATTTTGCTTCAGAGCAGCTTTCTCCAGCAGCAGCAGCAGCTGCAGCAACAGCGGCAGGAGCAGAACTTCATCCAGAGCACGGGGCTGGTCCACGTGTGGCCCCTGCAGACTGCTCAGAGCGGGGGTGGAGCTGAGTCCAGCACGTACATGGAGGACCACATTGAGGATGAAGGGAACCCACGGCTGGAGAAGGCTCCTCTCCTGAACACGAAGCCCTCTCCAGAGGAGGATGATGCGGTGTGCCGGGACCTGGAATCTTTGTCTCCTCGAGAGGAGATGGAACATGCTGCACTGAGCCGCAAAGTCTCAGACGTCACCTCCTCTGGGGTGCAGTCCTTTGATGAGGAAGAGGGAGAGACAAACAACTGATGCTTTCTGTGAAGTTCTCATCATTGCTGAACAAAGAGAGGGGTGGCAAGGAATGCAGTTACAGGGATTCTTCTCTCCAGCTCCTCATATTTCCAAGCAGACACACCTTCCATTCCTGACATTTAATTATTTTTTTAAACGAGGAAAGTCTCAAAGTGATTGACACATAAAAACCTTTTCTTCCCCTCCCCCATGGACATATATTTTGGATTTTCATTGCTCTGGGCAACATGTGATGTGCTTGGAGAGATCTGGATTGGTAAATAATTTCTAAGTCTTTTTAATACAAAGTCTTGGCTGTGGATACAAACTCTACTGGTACTGGGGATGTGGCTGGTGAGACAGGCTTGGTGTAGGGAGCAGCTTTGTGGCTAGAGTTCATCTTGGCAGAACGGACGTTCCTCTGTGGACATGGCCCCCTTTGATAGAATATGTGGATATAAAGTGGTTTAAAATGAAGATGTGGCTTTGCAGATCTAGATTGCACTGATGTTGCGATTGTGGCTGATGCAGAGGATCAGGCCATGTTCAATACAGATACAGACCGTATGGAGATGAAAGATGTGCTGTGTAAGCAGATCCTCAGTAGCACCTTGGTACAAAGTTGTAGGTTTGATGGATACCAACTGCGCTCCCTGGGCCCAGGCTGTGCTGCCAGTGTGGCTCTGTGGGCATGGCTCTGCTGTGGCGTGGAAGAATGGATGCAGATACAAATCTAACCCTGCTCCCAGATACTCATGCCTTAGTCTCTTTCATTTATTTGTTTCTCTCTTTGACATTTCTGCCTTCCCAGGAGCTGGCAAGAGTGGTGTGTCCTTTTGGCAGTGGGCACTGCAAGCCAGTGGAAAGGACATTTTCAGCTACGGAGGCAGTCATAAAAAGCTGACTCTTGCAGGGGGCTTGAGGACATGTCCATCTTGGTGCTGCTGCTGCTGTGTCCTTCTGTCTTCCTTGCTAGCAGAATGGGGAGACCCAGAGAGCAGGCAGCAGGTCCAGGAACAGTGTGTACAGCTATGAGATCACAGATACCTAGTTTATATTAGAGTTCTCAGTTTTTGCGCTTTTTTTTTTTTACCTTTTTATATGCTGGATAAGTGTTCATAACAAAGCAGTTATTAGTAATGAGAAGTTAGTAGTTAGTAAAGGGAAAGCAGTTGGTAATGGGAAAGGCCTGTACTCCAGTCATGACTTAACAGAAATACTGCACTTTCCCCATTCCTGCCACTCCTGCAGTGCCAAATATAGCTGGAGGAAAAGGGGTGAGAGGAAACTTTCTCCTCCTATTTGTCTTCTTGTTCTTCCTGCCTATGTTTCCTTCTTTTGTTTTCTTACCCCAAAGCAGTGGGGTACTTGAGCAGTGCTAAGTACTTAGTCTGTTTGTTTTTCCCTCCTATCTCTTTTTCAGGTGTGGAGAAAGTTGATTTCAGGAGTTTTCTCTATTTGTACAGGTTCTATATATTTTTTGTTTTAAAAAAACATGATTCTCCGATTAGGGGGAACTTGGTCTCTTGCAATTCCTCGACTTTTTTTTACAGACCTCCTTTTAGCAAGGAGAGGTTTTGAAATTGTTTCTTTTCAGCTCTCACCCAAAAATTAACAGGGACAAAAGCAAAATTTGTATAAGGTTATTGTTTTTGCTGGAGGACTGAGCAGAACCAGCAGAGATTACCCAAGTTCTGGGTTTTAATTGCAAGACCTCTTGCAAGGAAGCATCAGCAGACCATGGGTGTAGATCAGATGCTGGATCTGATGAGCTAGAGAAAGGAATTTGCCTGGACACTGCCATACTGTTCCAGGAGCAGCTCTTTCTCACTTACTCTGACTCATATTTGCTCTGTTTAATTCATGATACATGAGTCTCTTCTTTGCCTCCTTTTCAGGCTTGGTGTGTTTTTTGGATGACAGGAGAGTGATACATGCTTCTTTCCCTGTTTCAGGTTTAGTTCCTACATATTTTCAGGGAAGAATGTCTAAGGCAAATAAAATGTGACTGAAGGAATATCATCAAGTCTCAGAGTTTAAACAGCTCCTAGCGAGCAAAGTAGATGATGTCCAGGAATTGTGAAAAGTAGGAATGGGGCTCTCAGGAAGAATTTTACCCCACTCAGCTTTTTCCCACTGACACAGGCAGTGGCAAAAAGAGAGACTCCCTCTTCAATACCCAGGTCTTTCCAGCCAAGTCCACTTCAAGCAGATCTGTCTTCCCTCTCCATTGTACCTCTAAATGGAAGACCTCTGGGATATTTAAGTAAGGCTGGTAATCTGGTGTAGGTAAGAGAGAAAAGATTTTGTGACCTGTCTTTTTTTACGTGTTTGCTTGGTCTTGCTTCCGCCCTTCTAAGGAGTTCGTTCTTCTCCTCAATGATGACCTTTCAATATCTCTTCAAAGATGTTTACATGTTCAGGTACTAACCTCCCCTGGGCAGCAAGCCTTGATAAAAATGATCTCCTCTAGTTCTTGCAGGGCCAGTGGTAGCTCACTATCCTGAACTGGCTTGGGTCCAGCTGTGGAGCAGGGCTTGGGAAATCACACTAGCCAGAAAAGGGAGATGGGGCAAGTGCCAAGAACAGCTCAGCAGATGAGTTAAATGACTAAGTTTAAAGCTGTTTTTCTTTTTTAAAAGGTCTTCAGGGAAACAGAAATGGTTGGGTGTCTACCTTTGTGGGAGATCTGAGTGGCTTGTTGTTTCTTTCTCCAAACCATTTTGTTCCCATGTGCCTCTCCAGGACCAATCTGGATGTTTACGGTAACTTTCAGAGTAGCTTCTAGTGTTCCCTCTGTGTTGTTTACAGGACTGGGACAAGTGGGTCAACTAGTCCGGGGCTTCTTATTCTTTATTATGGGCATGTGGTACATTCACTAAGATGTCTGATTGATGTCTAAAAGATATACTTTATCTCCATGGAAGGCAGTGACAGGGAGTTACTTACATAGGGAAAAGTGTGAAAAAAATTGACCTTAGAAAAAATTCTATGGAGTCCAGTAGGAAGAGAAAATCTATAGATTTTTCTAGTCTCTGTGGAATTGAGATGGAGAATTATACCTTGCTGTATAGTTCCATAACTTGCTGTCTAGAAACCTTAACCTGGTAGATAGCCTTATTCTCTGTGAATGCAGACTGGTTCAAACACCACTCTCTGTAAAAACTTTCCAGCTTACTAAATTCTGTAATTTTTTTTTTCATTAATCTCTTAACATTCTGTGAATAATAAAATTTCAGCCTTTTCCTGAAAGAAAGAAAAAGGTTATTTCCCATACCTCTCCACAACCAAAGAGCTAATTGCTAGGAGTTTGACTAGAGAGAGCAGGTCTTCTGTCCACACTTGCCACCCAAATGAGAAGCCTGAACTCAACTGGAAAGGCAGTTAGAATCTCTTTGAAAGTGGAAAATTGTTTGTATAATCTTGCCTTTTCTTATGTAACAGGCCTGCTGCCTGTGTGTATTCCAATATCAGAGAGAGAGACCTGGAACCTATTGTACGTTTCCCAGAAAAGCTGTCATTATATAGATACACCTATTCAAGCATATGGGAGGCACAGGTGCTCTGTGAGTGAAATTTGGCCTGCAGTCCCTTTATCCTGGTGAGGAGGGATGAGTTGGAGAGAGTCCAGCCAAATAGTCAGAGCCCAAATTGTGTCTGTGAGGCTGTAAATAAGGAGAGGTAAGCTCAGTATCCCTGATCTGCAGTTACTAAGAAACTGAGCTGTGCTGTTTGTTTCCACAAACCCTTTATGAAGCAAAGCTGCGCTACATAAAATTTTGGATATTCTTAAGTAGTGAAGGTAGAAGATTTCCATCTTTCCACCAAGCCTTTGTCTTCAGTAGAAACTTGTTGAAATGACTGTGCTAAACATGAAAGAAGGCTTAAACAGAAGTGACCCTGATTTAAAATCTTCCACTGCAAGAAAATTCTCTCTTGCTCCTTCTCCCATGATTGCTCATAGCTGATTAGTTATACTATTTCATAAGTTTTTCTTTTATATAAATCTGAAGCTTTCTTTACAAACCCTCTGACTTCTCTTCAATTCCATTACCTCAGGCTCTGGGACAGAGATGTTAATCTGTTTCTTTCAGTTTCTGTGCCTCTAAATCATTATCTTCTTTTGGAAAGCTGCTGACAAGTCATCCACTTGCTTTCCCCCTTGAAAAAACAGTAACATCACCTTTCAGGACAGGCTTGCTGCAGAGAACAGAGTTTAGCCGTGCTTCTGAGCTGATCCAGAAGTGAGCTGCTTTGAAGGAGGAGGAGCTCTGCTCTGACCATGCTCACCTCCCACAACCCTCGGGCAGGTGCTGATGCACAGCTGGCCTGTACCAAGCCCGGGACTTCTACCCTGCTATAAAAGTGAAGATGGAAGAGCTGTGAGCAGAGGGAGAGAGAGTGCTGTTCTCAGCAGCTGGCCTTCCTTTATACCAAGTTAGAGAGACTGGGAAAGTACACTTTGAAGTGGTGTCTTCGTGATGAGTTCAAGCTGCTCAAAGGAGCTGTTCTGCCTCCTCTCTTCCACCACCACCAGCTCTGTACTTCTACTGCCTAAAAAGCACCAGCACTAACACTCATTTGGCTGCTCAGGAACTGGCCCCATTGAAAACTAACCCAGTCCCCTACCTAAATAAAGGTTTCAGTGGGATGAACTCCTCACATTGCTTCTCTTGGTGAGGCAGGCATCACTGAGGGCTGGTGAAATGTATAGGTGGTCATATGGAAGACTGGTTGCAGACGCAACTTAAATTGGCTTAAGCTGATTGTGATATGTCTGTCTGAAAAGAATAAGCCCCACTGGGGTACCAGGAAGGACATTATTCCCCATTTTCTTCCTTAGTGTTTTCCTAGGAATTTTTAGTATGCTCTTATTAGATTAGGTCTTTGTTATTTATGTCCTGTTGTTTCCTTCACTGTTTCCTTCCACAGGCCTCTTTGAGGTAAACCCTGGAAATTGGTCAGGAGGACATGAGTAACTTGATATATGCATGAAATTAATAAAATTAACATGCAGAAATTGTGTATGCACTCAGTGATTACACTCCATGGCAGCTAAAGATACTGATAAGTCTTATCCTGTAATTGCAAGAGGGGAGACGTTTAAGAGCGAAGCATAGCTGTTGGAAGGGATATTTATCCCTATTTTTAGGCCAGTTCCAGTCTAGTGTGAGATTCAGGAGAGTACTTTACTCCTAGGCAGAGCCTGTGCCTGCTGTACTATGTGCAGCAACAATGAAAAATATTAGTAATAGCCTCAGAGAAGAGAACTGGAGAAGGAAAGTCATCTCTTTGACAGAGGTAGGAAGAACTGTAGTGAGGCAAGGTAGTGTGCAGCAGTACAGGCTTGTGTACCACTGTGTGTGTCAGAAAGGGAAAGACATGGAGAGAAATGCTTGGAAGAAGGTAAAGAAAAGCTTGATGTCTTTTGTTTACACCACACAGGTAAGAAGCTTCATGGCAGACTCCTGGCAGAGTGGACTGAGGTGTAGGATTGCTATATAAGCTGTAGGTCCAAAATCATTGCGGCTCATGGTATTCCTTAGTCCAAGCCAGGCGTGTTTTGGTTTTTTTTTTTAAAAACAGTGATAGGAAAGAGACCTCCCTGAATTTTGGTACCTGCTAGCTTCTTTTTCATTGTCTTCAAAAAGCAGTTCACAGTGTACTTAGTTCTTCAGGGAAATCATATGAGAAATACACCAAATAAAAACTTACTCCTTGCCCAAATGAAGTTAGTGTGAGTTCTGATCTCACTGGAATCCTAAAATACCTAATTTCAGCTTAGTTTGCCTTAACTGCTGTACTGATAATTGCCTAGAAGGAGAAGCAAACTCAGATAACCTGCCTCTAAATGCTATAAAAAGCAGAGCAACAGTGGCAAAGTCTAAGCTCTTCCTTCTAATTTCTCCCAGGTGGATTTTCCAGTGTTCCTTGTTCAGACAAGTCTGGCACATCTTTTTGACTAACTGTATGACTTTTTCTAAAAGAAAAAAAGGAAAAGAAGGGAAAGAAGAAAAACAAAACAAAACAATTCCAATACAGAGATTATCAGCAGCTTACAACTAAAAAAATGTAAATAAGTAGTACTTTTCATCTTTGATTTTCCTCCCCTGTAGCAATCTGACAGGGAAAGATTTCTATGCCATGGCTCAGGGAAAGGAAAAATAAACAGGGAAAATGTAAGTAAAATGGTGCCTATTAGAACTAAATATATGTAGGACAGCCTACAGTCATTAAAGCACAGAGTCAAATATGATTGCAAGCTGTAAAGTCGATGTCAGGTGCCTCTTTTGTACCTTAGGCTTTTCCCAGGCTAAGTAGTAGGGAACCTGTGCAGAAGCAGAAGAACTGGACTTTTGTGCCAGACCAGTGTCTCTCTCTGCCTCAGAACATGTCATGGAGCCTGGAGACACTGTGCTCTCTCAGCAGCACAACCGGCTCCATGGATTGACTGGGGTACGGCATGAGGGTTGTTATGTTTAAAAATGGACGTGGAAGATCTGCACTTGGAACATCAGGGTCTATTTACATCCTTGCACTGACATTATCCCCAACACAGGCAGATCAAAGTGTTATTTTTCCCTTGGAAATGGAGAGAAGCTCTATGATTGTCAGTGTTGGTCTGCACAAAAGAAAAGAAATATGTAATATATTTTTCCAGTGCAGATACACATTGTTGGAAAAAAATTAGGCTGTGATTCTGAGAAAGAGCATGTTTACTAAAACTAAAGACTTGCTCAAGAATGTTCTCAGTGCAGGTACCACAGAATCACAGAATGGTTGGAAGGGACCTTAAAGATCATCAAGTCCAACCCCTCTGTCATGGGCAGGACTTACCTACTGATGTGTAGTAGCTGCTGTCTTCTGGGAAGAGAAGGGTTGCAGTTCTGTGGAAGGAATGCTCCTGCTAGGATCTTCATCTCGTTCAGCTGCGGACATTTTAAATGCTCTCTGAAACCTAGTCTTGTTTTTGCTTTCCCATAAGGGATCAAATGTCCATGCTTGCAAAACAAAAACATCTAAGAAGGCTTTTCTCCGTTATGGAAACAAGATTGTGCATCAAGATTTGCTTCTAATAAGATAAAGGCATGTAGTCCAGATTCATTGGCCTTCTGGATTCATTTTCATTTGGTGTGGAAATCCAGTCATGATTGGATTGGAGGCCACAAAGTTAAGAACCCTCTTCCAGAGCTTTGCCATGTTCCCATGAGACAAGTGTAGGTGGACTTCCCTTCTTTTCAGATACTGCATGCTTGAGCAACGTAGCAAGCCAAAAGCTCTTTTGCAGGTATATATTCTTGTTTGGCTTTAACTTTTCTTCTCTAATTTGTGGATGTTGTGCATGATTGGAGGTCTCTGGGAATCCCTACACTATAAAATTGGAACTCAAAAGTAATTTTACAGGGAACAAGATTTCTCTTGTTTCAGCTCTTTTCAGACGTGGGTGGGTACAGGCAGAGGATTTGGGAGGTGCAAGGCCAGTGGATGGGAGTCTCAGGGGTGGCATGTGGAATGGATTCCTGAAGCATGTGTAAAAATAACTAAAGGCTTGGGTCTTCACATGTTGTATTCTCAGTATCTGAAACTACTTTAACATAAGCATATTGGACAAGGGAGGTTGCTGCAAGGCAATTTTCAAGGGCTTCCCCCAAGCCTGTACCTGTTTTCTATAGGGGGGAGGCTGCATGGTGATTCTGTGTATCCTTTTAAGCTAGTGTTTATTGATGTTTGGGGAGAAAGTACTGAATGGAAGTAAAACAAAAAGGGAAAGGGACCCACCACTGAAAGCTTTCATCCTTACATTGTCTCACACTAGCCCGTACTAACTAAAATGAGTCTGATTTGCCTTTGGTCTTCCAGCTCCAAAACATGTTTGCCTGAAAATTTTTGTTGGATATACTTCGCATGTTTTGATAATGTGACTTTATGAGATAAACACTTCTACAAAGCTATATATAAATACATACATGTGCAACCACCTGCATACACGTGCACACATCACATATAGACTTAGAGAACTATATGGCACTACACACCTCCATGCCTGTATGTGGCAGCAACCACAGTAAAGGAGGGGAGGTAGCTCAAAATAGCATGTACAGTCCTTTATGGAGTTGTTATTAAACAGAATGTGGTCTTGCCCTCCTGGCTGGTGGAAGTGTTTTATTTCTGTGGGACTGGTTCCAGGGGTGTTGCGTCTGAGGAAGGAGGATCCTAGGAAGAGGGGGTGGGTTTCAAGGAGATAGTCTGATGGAGCACATTGAAAAGGAGAAGCACCCCAGAGTAGGAAATACCTGATTTCTCATTAAAAAAGAACATCACGTGTTTGACTGTACAGGGCTAAAATCTGATGTGTGTCTGTGACTACCAGGACATGAATCCTAGGCCAGATTTGAGGATAGAAAGCATCACATCAACAGAATCCTCTCATTTAGCACAGAGTGAGTTTTCCTGTTCTACTGAGTAAGCATGAGGTGATACATACAAGTTTTGTCCCAATACTGGTGAGATGCAGACACATCTGACTCAGAGGTGGACAGAAATTTCACAACAGCCTGTTAGGACAGGTCACAAAAAGGTGTCTGATGCATAGATTGTAAAAGGCACTGACATTTAAATGCTCCTCAGCCCGATGTCCTCAGAGCAGATTGGGGAATTGGTTGACCCAGAGGGAAAGAAACACCTCAGCCTTTGCAACATTGTTCTGTCATCTGCTTCTGATGCAGGACATTAGGCAGATAATGCAGTAGCTGTTTGTTTGCCATATGAGACTTTCAAATTCTAGCCATGAAAGGTTTTATTTCCATGTCAAGCTACTTGTGCTTTTCAGGCTCTGGTTCTTCCAGGAGCAAAGCAGTGTCTCTTGCCCTGCTTAAGGCATAGCATATTTTACAACAAGGGCTATTGCACAGATCTTTGCTTTCTGTATTCTATTTGAATTTAATTTGCTTCTTTCCAGTTTACCTGCTTTTGCTACTGAATAGATTGCCACCCACCACTTGGTATGTATGTCTGCATAACTATGTTCACAGAATTAATTGTGACATGCATAAGACACACTTAACTGCTTTAGGTTTTTGTTTGTTTTTTGATTTTTTTTTTAGATTTTATTTTTGTCAATTCTTGTAATTCCTCCTGTACTCTCTCCTGGTTTTGTGTGTGGATTTTGTTATGGGGTTTTTTGGTTGTCTGGTGGTTTTTGTTTGTTTTGTTGGGAGGTTTGTTTGTTTGTTTGTTTGTTGATTGGTTTGGTTTTCTGTTGATGTTGTGTTGGTTTTTATTTTTCCATATGGCCTCTAAACTACTTTCTTTTTTGAAATGTAGTGTGTCAAATGAAATCGGGTACTCCGTATATGTTTAAGACTTGAGTCCCTGGGAAAACAAAATGTCTCTGGTCCTGAAAGTCCTACCTCTGCATAGGAAAAATGTCTTTTTTTCTTACTTTCACATTATGCTGCAAAGATGGTGTCCAGGTGCTGAATGCTTCACCTAAAAGAACTCTTTTGTCATCATACCAGGTTAGACTTGCCCCTCAGTTAAGTTCATCTCTGGATTTAGCTGCTTAGCCCCAGCATGAACCTCATTCTGTGGTGTCTGCCTGAGGCTCTCCTCTCCACTTTCTGCTTATTTCTCTGTTTAGTCTAGATGGCAAATGTGCCATATGTTTCTCTCATGTTGCTGTTTTACAATACCTCATATGTTCCTTCTAAGTGATTAATGAAAATGGTAACTAAAAAGGGCATAAGAGCATTCTTGCTGTACACCTCACTGGATTTGCATTTTTCCAGCTGCAAGGGTACTTTCTACACAGTTCCTCAGATAGATCCCATCTTCTGTGCCAGAGAAATTGCAAATTTGAGTTAAGCATAGGATTCTGTGACGTTTGGTCATAATCCAGCCATCTCAGCTCCCATTTCTTTTCACAGCCTGTTTGCTTAAGTGTATTATAGAAGTTTGAGAGGGGAGAGAAAAGCAGATTTTTTTTTTCTTTCAAATGTATTTCTCATTAACCTTCCATTATTGTCTTTTGCGTTTGTTTCTGTGTGGAAAAAAACCTGAAAAGCTTATAACTTGAGTTTATGTTACTTTAATTCTGAGTATATCTCAGTATGCTTTGTAGCTTTACCTTCTGTTGTTCAAACTGAGTAGCCATTCAGTAAATAATCAGATACTAGCAGTACTTAGGGTTGTTTGGTTTTTTTTTTTTTCCCTCTAAAGTAGGCAATTCACATTTTCATTTCTCTGCATTCTGTTTCCTTTATGAATTTGCTACTGGACTTTTCCTCAGCTGGACACTGTCCTCCATATCAGGTGCAATTCTTTAAGTTGGCTACATATGTTTCTGTAACTGGTTTTACTACACAGCACAAGATGTTTGCACTAGCAGCACACTAAAAAGGCTGGGATGGGAGCAGATGCTCATTTCAAAGTCCAGTGCTTGAACCAGTAATAGGTTTGGGTGAAACTCTACCCCATTTAGCCATCACACTAATCCCAGCAGTGCCCACAGCAGTGTCTTGGTTGTCTCAGTGTCTTGGTTGTCTTACCATGAGGCTGCACTGGGCCTTGGTGACATCCAGCAAGCTGAGGGAAGGAGAGGTGTGGCTCAAGGCACAGGAAACTGAGTTGAGGAGTTTTCTGCTACTGCACACCCATGATTTGACAGACGTGATGTTTGTGTGTGTGCCTGAGTGCACTTGCACAGGGTTGTCTGTCCAGTGGCAGGGGGGACAGACAAGAACAGCCTGTGGCGCATGGTCAGGACCAGTTTAAGCTTGTCTCCCACAAACACAGCGTTAAAAAGTTTTGCATCACATCTTAAGACCCTAACCCTAATGCTCAGGCATGGCTTTTATGTGTAAATTTTAATGATTGGTCTCCAGTGTTGATTAAATTTTTATGAGAGCTGTGCCCAGATATCTGTTTATGTGGCCATGAACAACTTAGTGCTTGCTGTGACTGTATTTTTTTTAATAGTATGTTTTTAATTATACCCTTCCTTGGTTTGGACTAATTAGGCAAAGAGGCAATCTTCACTTGCTCAGCTGGTCATTGCTGGTCTTGTACTCTTTGGCCACAAAAACAGACACTTCTACAGAGTATTTGCATAACTGGGCAGAAGGGAGATGTGATTTTTATAGACTCTGTCTCTCTGTTTCTGCCTGTACTAATTGTTTTTGTCCATAGGCTTAGAAAACTAGATTTTTTTTTAGTCTCAAATAATTAGGCAACCAAAAATGTTACTTCGTTGAGGCAAATATTTTTTCTTGTTCAGTAGTTCATCTCCATGTGTTTTCTCCTTTATCTGGCTCAAGGCTAAGTCTCTTAGCCTTGTCATACCTACCTAAAGCCCCACTTGTTGTCTTACCAACCTTAAGTCTTCCCTACTTTTTTCATTCTTTATATTGATGCATTTAAAAACAAGACTCTGCTTTCACCCTTACATGCCATGTGAAAGATTTTTCCCTGTAGCTAATCGAGTCTGTGCTATTTGAATAGGATGGCAGATGCAGGTTTTAAAGTGACAGATCACTGTGACTTTCTTTGCTGGACAAAGGTTTCAAGTTTAAACTTTGAGGGGGTGTAGTGGGATGGCCTGAGAGGGCACAAGCTTAAAATTCCCTTGACAAAGGTACGCTTAGTATTATTTTACTGCACATTTTGCACCTATTAATGTACTTGGCATCAGCTCAGTGAAGCTTTTATTGATAAGGTGAAAGTTGAAACAACTTCATCCTTGCAGGGTGTTTTGTGTTCCATCCTGGCTCCTTATGCATTTTCATGTATGAATCATGAGAAAGGTGAGAAAATGGTGCAGATGAATGCTGCTTCAGTTCCATGGGTGGAGGCAATACCTGGAATGGATCTTGAGTAGTTTCTACAAAGAGCAGCAGTTACATCCATCTTTCAGCTCCCCCCCAGAGAGCAATCCTGCTCCTCACAGTAGCCCAGGGACAGCTAAAGGCAATAGGAATGGAGAGGTAGCTGTGTGTGCATGTGTGGGCACACGTGTGTTCTCTTGCAGTCTCAAGTGGTGAACCTCAAGCAGCTTTCCAGGTCAGCCAGTGTTTCACTCTGAGCTCCCCAAGCCTCTCCATGTGCATCATTTTTGTTCCAGCTTCATCTCCCCCAGCTCACAATCTGTCTGTCATGACTCACACACTCGCTGGCTTTGATTTAGACTCCCATCTGCTTTCTCAGCCAGTCACATCCCAGTTCTCCTGTAACATGCTGTAGAAGTGTGGGACTGGAACAGAGCATATATCTGTATTCAGGAGAGAGGAGGGGGAGGTGTACTGACTCCAGCCTCAAAGTTTCTCCTTGTCTCCTCTGTCTCAGTGGAATCATGTGGTTAAGCTGTAAAATATAAGTCTGCAGAGTAAGGCTGGGGATGACTAGGAGAAACTCATCCTTCTCGAGTGTGTTTGGACCCTCAGACTAGATTTGGCCTCAGTGTTGTCTCTCACTGAATATTTGTGCTTTTGTAAAAGGAATGTCCTTCCTCCTCTGCTTACACAAAGGACTATCACAATTCCTTGAGAAAAAAAAACCAAAACAAAACAGGGCAGTTTTGCCTCTTCCCTGCAGGCAGCAGAAGGTGACACACAGGCAGTGGGGAGGCTGTGCTGATGCCTGGCAGACACAAACGTGCCCCTCTGGTGGAGGCAAGCAGCTGCTGTGGGCAGGAGACTTGCCCTGGGATCGACACTGTCTCCTCACAAGGACAGGGCGGCTCCCGGGGGACAGACGGTCATTAAGGCAGGGAAAGGCTGTCCCCAGTTAGCTTATAAAGGGTGATCTTGGGCCAGAAACAACAGACCTGGTGGGCTCTGAATTCCAGACAGCATAAATAAATCTCTCTCTCTTCAAGAGACCAGCAGGGAAGATTTCCTTCTTCTGTAAGCTTATCACAGATCCTCCCACCCTTAAGCATCATCATCAGCGAGGAATTGGTGCAAGGTCAATCCTTGGAATTAAAGCCAGGAGGGAATTTTCCTTTGGTGACTGGATTAGAGGTAATGATACTTTTGACTTGCTCCTGAGACAGCTTATGGAAAATCACGTGTTAAAGTAGAACTGGTCACTCAAAGTTAGATAATGCTTTACTAGTATCAGGAAGGGAAATGAGAATACCCCCAAGAACGTATTTTCAGAGCCTGGATTTCTTCTCTGTTGCTGGTAAGTGGAAACACATCTAATAGGCTGCTTTGGACTGCATTTAAGTGCTATGAGACACCAAAAATATGGTAGGAAGAGATGTAGACCATTAGAAGAAGCTGCAGAATACACAGAATTTGGGTTTGCCTGTTTACTGAGAAAACCTCACAAGAGCAGTGAATTAAACAAAGCAGCATCTTACCTTTGGATGCCAAGGCTTTGCATGCATGACACGAACTGACAAGACATCTTTCTGCAAGATGCAGATCTGCTCCAGATTTAGAACTGGAATAGAGAGGGATGCTGCAGACAAGGGTTGAGGTCTCTGCTGTTAGTCACAACAGAGACAAGCTGGCAAAAGTGAGAGCTGGAATTCTCAGATCTGAGGTATGCAGAAATATGTGCAAAGCAGGCAGGGTAAAATTACCAGGAAAGAGCAGGAGATTTCAGAAAGAAACCTGTTTTCAAAGTGTAGAAAATGTGTCTTCCCTCTGCTTTATTTCTTGGCAGCCTGCTAACACTCCATAGTTTTTTTTTTCTTGAGTTCTTATATTTTAAGACTATAACTGTGGAAAATTGTGAACAGTGATTCAGAGAGACAAACACAGTTGTTTGAAATATAGGTACATCTATGCTGTTTTACTCCTCTTCCCCCAGCACTGAGGATGCCCTCACTAAAGATTTTCCCATTCTGTTTTAAAATTCCAGGGATGATGGGAAAACAAAGAAGCTTTTCTCCCTTCCAGTGTTTTCTAAAGCCTTGGCTGAATTTGAGACATGAGACATATACCAAATATTTTCCTCCCATCTGTTTGTAGGGCATGGCTCAGCTTTAGGACAGAGGAGAAGCTCCTAACTGCATCCCCATCCAGGAAAATCCCAGAGTAAAAATGGAGAAAGATTAAAAGTGTTCTACGTGGGAATGTTTTTGGGGAGTGCAAGATAAGAGCCAGTGAAAAGGAGCTGCAGCAACACGGACAGGGTGGCAGTCAGAGGCAGCAGGATGCTTCTGGGCTGCAGGTCTGGCTGTGTTACACTGCTGCGTGCAGGCCTGGTGTGACTGGAAGGATGGCACCAGTGGTGAGTGAGAACTGATCCTCCACTTTCCACATGGCAGATGGACCCAGAGCATCCTGACTGTGTCCAGCAGTATCCATGTCCATGTTCCAGTGTGCTCTGCTGTGGCAGAAGCCTGAGCACTCTCAGCCTGCACTCAGGCACCTTGCAGTCCACATCTGACACCTGCACATGCCCGAACAGTCCAGCAGCCTAACAGTCTGCACAGAGGGAAAGCATCAGAACAAAGGGTCAGTCTGATGTCCCTCCCCCAGCTGAATCATTCCTCTGTGAGGATTGCAAAGAACATCCAAAAGCTTCTCCTTGAGGAGCAAACACAAGAAGACTGGCTCACTGAAGAGTGTGATGGGCTGCTGCCCTCACACCAGCTATAAGGGAACATCCTCATCTTCATCTTCATCCAGGTCAGTGGTGTATAGGTTCATGTCCTTGAGGATGTCTGAGATGTTTTCAGCAACTGGCCCTGTCAGCTCCATCTCTTCCAACTCGGTATCCGTGGCACAGGCGGAGCTGGGGACTTCCCCCTCTTCCTGTGAGTGTGAGGGCTGGGGGGAGTGTGAGCAGGGGGGCAGAGGGCTCTCGGTGCCCAGGTTTGCTGCTGGCTGTGCTGCTGCCGTGCCATTGTCATCCCTGCTCCACGCCTGAGTGGCCTGTCCCACCTTAGTGTTGGTGGAAGTCCGGTTGATGTCACGGAAACTGGCCAGGGGTGGTCGGAGACGGACCCCAGAGCGGGTGGAACCCTCTATTGCCTTCTGGAGCTGAAAAAAGAGAAAAAATTTCAGGGGGAAAAACCCCAAAAACAAACCTATGAAAGGGAGGCTGGCCCAGCCCTACTCAGCAGAAGCTCATCTACTCCCCAGGGTAAATGGAGCACAAATAGAGTCACAGCTCTACCTATGGGGCCTGTGGAAATAATCTTTCACAATAGTGATGTAATGAAAAATTCCACGGTAAAAAATAAATTCCACACCTCCTTCAGAAACAGTAACAGCCACTCAGTTAAGAGTGGCTATTAAGCCTCAGTTAAGAGCCCTACACTCATGAAAAAGATGAACCTTTTAACATTACTGGAAACAACACCTGCTGTCTCCTCTGAAATGCAGTCATCCATTCCTTTACGTGGCTTCCAAAGAGCTGACTCAGAATTCAACACTGGATTGAAAATGTAGCACTTGCAGTAATATATATTCCCAGCTGGAACTTGCAGCACCTGTGAGTTACTGCAGTGATCCACAGGACACTTGCAGTTATTTAAGAGGATGGCAGAGGATGTGTACTCACCTCTTCCAAAGCCAGCACTCCCCTCAGCTTCCCCATGCTGGTTACGTAGGCGTGGGTGAGGCCCAGTAGTGAAAACAACGTGTGTGTCTAGGAGCAAAACCACAAAAGACCATTTCAGGGACTTTGGAAATGGGTAACACAGAACTTGGTGCTAGAGCTGCGGCTCAGGATTTAGAAATGGAAGTCACAAAGACACAAAATTATGCGGTTATCTCAGTGAGAAATTATGTCTTTCCTTCCCCTTTTCTATCTGCCAAATACTACTCTTTGCTCCCGCTGTGCAGCTGTACTTGGGACTGTGCTGATGATAGAGAGCACATGGACAAGGTCATTCTCATCCTGCATCTGGTGGAGACTCACATACAATGCCCTGTGTTGTGCATTTGGAGACCTATGCAGGTTTCATTTTGGTGCTGGAAACTGAACTACTAGTAATATGTAAAGTCAAAAACTGCTTAGGTTATTTATTCCAGTGCTTTCCTTAACAATAGAGGATTTCTCTTTCCCTGTCCCAGAATATTTTCTGTGAAAGCTTAAGCTCATTGCTGCTTATCTAGTGCAGTGAGAACACTGAGAACAAGTTATTCCCTTTCTCTTACAAAGTCTCATTGAAAGGCCAGATATCACACTGCTATCAGTCTTCTTTTCCTCAGCCTAAATATACCCCATTATTTTACTATTATTCACAGATCTGGCCTTCTAAAACTTTCCACATTCTCAGTGCTCATCTTTGGTATATTTCCAACCTCCAGGTTCTTGAAGCTGAGCTCTAGCTGGACTTTACCTGTGGCTTTACATGAAATAATTCTGTCCCAGCTAGTGTTTGACCTTTTTTTTTTTTTTTTTTTGCATCATGTGAGATACTGCTCAAGTCATGTTCAAGTGTAAACTAGGAAAAAATCTTATTTCTCAAGAACAAGACATTTTGCTCCAATGTAAAAGAAAGCCAGACTGGTTAAATATAGTTTAACAGATAAACTGTGATATTCTTTTCATTGTCAGTAGTCTCACATTTAGCTCCAACTCTGCATACTTCATATAGTTTATTTATTCCTGTTGGGGTTTCTTGTGCTTCTAAGTTAAGTTAATTTGTCTGTTATTTCAGAGTTTCTCACTTGCTCTTTGGTATGACAGGTACAAAACTTTCCCCATGATCAGCCTTCAGTTATAATTTTTTGTAAGTCTGTATTCTCAAAGATAAATGCTAGTGGCTTTCAGATGACTTCACTCACACCTTCAGAAAACTCATTTGAACTATATGCTAGCCTATTCTTGTTTTGCTCAAGGCTGAGATCTTAACAGTAATTAATTAATTCAGTACAAGGCCTATGCTGACCATTCACATTAAATGAATATTGATAAAACCATGCACTGTGCACTTTTGCTTCAGTAGACTGCTTTCCCTTTCCACTGAGTGCAAGACCAGTCCTATCTTCCTCCTGACATACAAGAATTGCTTTAATCCCCAGTCATTCTATGCTGACTCTAGGTGTTGCATGATCCAGCTTCCTCTTTCCTTGTGCTTCAGTTAATTGAAGAGCTGTAACACAGGCAGAGTCTACACCCTGACAGAAACACCCTGAGAAATCCAAGAGTGCTCACTCCAGTGCTGCACACTGACAGGGCAGAGTGTAAATCTCAGTCTAATGCCCCAGCAGCAAGACACACAATGCTACCATTGATATAGCAGATCTCTTTTTTTGTCCAAAAGCTTTTTTAATAAATGGACTCAGACTTCTTATCACAAAGCCTTTCATTTTGCAGGAAATTGGAGGTGTAGACAGAAGATTATAGGAACAAGCTCACTTCTGTAGCTCAATGTGAAATTGGCTGGTGATAGTAGTTGTAGGTGATGACAGGAGAAGAAATAAGTCATAGACTGGACTTGGAATGAGTGGGGGAAAATTATGTATGCCTCAGGGAGAGATCTGCACTCACCTTGTGCAGGGAGGTTCTCTCCACCAGTTGGAAAGGGGAGGGATCCAGGCGGCAGCTGTCAAAGCACACGTTCTTGTTCAACTCCTCCTGTTCCCAAGCATCTATCTGACACAGGAAAGAAGAGGAATCACTCTTACAGCTACCTGCAGCATTGCTGTCCTGTGTACCCAAACTAGTCCTCTCCTCCTGTAAATGCTTCTTCGCTCCCATATACATCTTTCATCTTGTCCCTTGTGTCTCACCCCTCAGGTTTCCCATCCCTTTCTTGCCAGATGTCAATTCCCTTTGGAAACAGGGCAATACAGAGATTTTCTGAGAAGATGGGGTTTTGTTTTTTCCTTTTTAAAGAGTGAGTGAATATCTTTAGCTTTCCTTTCTGTGTGCATCTTCCCCTTGTTGTTCCAAGATAATTGATCCATTGTGTAAGAAATGAAGGAACAACATGGACCTGCAGAAAGATTTAGAAAAGGGGGCGCCTGTGGAGGCCTCTAGTCCAAAACCCTGCTGCAGCAGGGCTGACTTCAAAGCTAGATCAGATTAGTCAGTTTTATCAGCACATCTAGCCAATCTCTTTTTTTATGGTTGAGACTTGCCCACTCCAAGAAGAAAATGACTTTGGCTATGCCTTATGTGGCAATCATTGAGGGTCATGGAGTATTGCAAGTGATAGGAAATGGGTCAAAGAAGCACTCACATGGCCTCACCCCGTTTTTGGACCTGGTCTTACCTCTTCTGGTGTCATTGTCTCAATGACTTCCACTGGCTCCTGTAGGAGAAAACACTTTTCAGGACAGCCAAAGAACCCATAGTTTCACAGAGTACAGAAAGGGAAAATCTGCACAGCCTCCTCACCCCATGTGGTCCCCTTTTTGTTCCAAATAGTGTATTACCAAGTGCTTAGATTTTTCTTTATGCTCATCCATTATACAGTGCACTCTGCCCTTGCTGTGCTTCCCTTGCCAATGACAATTCAATATGGAGTTCTGGTGGAGCAATTCAGGTGCCTAAACATGGCCATCTAATGCTAATTTAGATGGTGTCAGGGTATCCCACGTGGGGTCTAACCACTGCCCTGGAGTGGATGGGTCTCCCATAAGCTCTGTCTGTTATCCCTAAAGCCTGTGCAGATGTGTCAGATAACCAAGGGCGTTTAACATGGCAAGAGCCAAAAGCATTTTTTCCTTTTTCTCCATCTGTCCAAAACTGTTTGCCAAATGGAATAGAACTGCACTTTATTGCAGGTTAGCCAAAATATCATTAATTTTTTTTTTCTGAGAAAAGATGCCCAAACTTAATCATGATGGTAGCCTGACACCTGAGCACAGCTGACTTTAGGAGGATGCACACTCCTTTATAGTAATCACACCCTTTCTCCTTGGAAGGAGTTCCCCACTGATGCTGTCAGAGTTCAGGACCATAATTGTGTCCATGCTTTAGCCAAATGCTGAATGTCTCAAGTAGTAGTTTTGAGTTCCATTGCATTCCCTTCCTTCTCAGGGTCCTACCAGGCTCTCTGTAGCCCTAACCTGAATGGTGCTCTCTGTTTCATGTGGACGGTTGCAATGGCACAAGAGCTGCTGGATCAGTTGCCTCAGACTCCTGAAACTGCCTGAAGGATGAGAACAAACATGTGGATAAGAGAGAAGAACAAGTGAGAAACAAAAATACAAAGCTCCACACCTATGGCATCCTCTTACTCAAGGCAGGCTAGAAAATACTATGAGGGACACAATAGAGCTGAGCCAGTCACAATCTGGCATTCAGTTTGTAAGATGGTGTCTGGGATATTCCAGAGTGAATGAAGAGTCTCATGCAACAAAACATCTAAACAAACCAGATGTGAGCAGTGCCAAGGGATGAGGAGTCTGTGGGTTCTGCCAGCAGTGGCATGATGGGAATAGAAAAGACCAGAATTATACTCCCAGGCAGGGAGTTAGCAAAGAAGAGGAGACAGGGCCCGGTGCTGTTGTGAACAAGGCTGTGGAGGAAGTTTGGTCAGAAGCAATGACAGCTGTGAGCCAAACTAAAGAAAAGGAAGGTCTCATTAATTCACTCCTGTTCCACTTCCTCTTGTCATTCCTGGGTCACTCAGTTCTAGCTTCACATAAAATATTTCACACACAAAAATGTTTCACACACTGTCCTTGTTTTCATATGTGGTTCTTCTTCTGCTTTAATAAGATAGGTGGATGGCTGCCCCACCACTCCACTGCTCTGGAAGCATAATGTGGATTTTTCCATGCCTTAGAGATTTAGTCATACATGAGGGGTGTTAATGAACCAGAATGTGCTATATGGTCCATTACATGTAATGCTGGGGTGCCTAAAAGCACGAGCTAAAGCCCAGCTTTGCCCTCTGTACTCATTCTCAAGACTGGGTTACATCTCTGTGCTTACTCACTCTCTGCATATTTCAGGATGCATAAAGGATAAAAACAACCCACCATCCTGCATCAAATATACATGATAAATGAATCAGAAATGAGCTATGAGTACAGTCTTGAAAGCAAAGCTAATACAGGCTGGGATGTGACACAAAAGAACACAATGCATCAGTGTTTGTCCATCACATTAATGCAGCTGAATCAAAGAGATGTGTGTCCAGGGGAGGAGCCTTTCAGTTTTGGAGATGGCTGAGTAACCCCCTGAGTTACTCAAAAACTTAGTGCAGATGTTTAGCTCTCAGGGTGCTTTCTCCAGGGAGATTCATTCACGTGGTGAAGGAGGCAAGAGATGGGACTGTTCCATGCAGACTCTACAAAAAATATCCAAGGAGTTATTGCTAAGAATGGAGTGGGCAGACAGAGAGAATCCATCCTTAGTGGGCCTGCTTATGCCATGCTCTCTGAGGGATCATAACAGAAGGTATTTCCAGGTACATTACACTGATGCTGAGGTACACTAACAAAATGTGTTTCATTGAGGAACAGCAGAGAAAGCTCCTTCTCTCAGTCTCTGGGAAAACCAGCACCCCACACAGGCAGTACACACAGTTAACATGAAAGCTTCTTCAAGCTGGCTAGGATGTGTTTGAGCCATGACGGAAGTTACCATACCTGGGTGTTGCTGGGGCTCCAAGGTTTCAGGCATTTGTTTAAGAGGACTTGTTGGGCCATTTGGCTCCTCTGGGTAACTGGGAGTGGGACTTGGAGGCCGAGGCAGCTGTTAAGGAAAGGAGAGAAAATAAAGTTCATCTTATGCCATTTACTTCTCAGCCTCCTCAAAAGCCTAACTGCTTCTAAGCAGTCTCTATGTTGCAGTCTGTCCACTTCCCTCCCTCACCTCTCCCTTCTCATCTGTATCCTCATCCTCATCAACATAAGCAAAAGACTCGTGCTTCAGCTTTGGCAGGTTTGCCCAGGGTCCATCGTAGGGTGCCTCGTTCAGCTTCTGCTGCATTTCCCTGTTGAGGAGCCGCCGCCGCTCTGGGCTCAGGTGTGACTGGAGCAGAGCCTGCAGTTCCGATCGCTCCACGGACCCCAGGAGGATCATGGTGTCTGTACAGCACACAGCAGGGAAGCCATTAAGCCACCTCAAGGTTTTGAAGGTCCCCTTCCACATGTCACCCCTTCCTCCTTCCACCTGCTCAGGCTCCAAGTGCTCAGGCTGGTACTATCTAGAGCTGTGCAAGCGTCATTGACCAGCCCTGTGGTGGGTCCTAGGCTGTGGGGTGTGGGAGGGGACCTTGCCATCCTGAGCTCTGCCACCCCAGGCATGCTCTTGGCTCATGCAGGATCCCAGGAAGGCCCTGTTGTCTACAGGCTTCCCACACCTCCTTTATGTGCTAGATCTGCTTCACTGCCCACACTCCAGCTTACCTGTCTGGCCTGAAACAGCTGTCTGCCATACATCACCCACAGTGGGAGATTTTTAGGATTTATTTTTCTGTGTGGTAGGTCACATTGGCTGCTTCACACCATGTAATTTGAAAGCTAGTTTCTCCAAGCTGAAACAGTCTTCAGGAAGGACCAGTTTCTCTACACTGCTTACCTGGTGAGTCCACCAAAGGCAAATATTTCACTGTGGTGCTTTGGAGTACTTCTTGCAAGTCTCGGTATTTACAGTTGGAGGAAACAAATTTCACATCCTGGACCATAATATCCTCAACAAAGATATTGTATTTGCTGTGAATTTATGGATGATAAGAGGAAGAGTTAGCATATTAAAAATATCAAGCACATATATTCCCTAAAGAAACACCTAAATGACCACTTCTTGAAAAAGTGCTCAAAATACAGCTGCCAAATGATTTTCTGTGGGAGTAACCAAAGGACTTTCCAAGAGGATAAACATAGATTAACTGGATTTCCATGATGGTTGTATTCCACTCTGTTACCCCTCACTGTACAGTACACACATGTATGCATATATGTATAGATGGTTTTTATATACATACCTCTGTGTATGATCCATACTAGAGAGAGGAAGAAATTCATAGGAATAACTGAGTTTTGTTTCAAGTAAAATACCCAAATAAAGTATTTCAAACATTTGCTGGGGAAAAAAAATATCCAAAGTCCTGAATTTAGATAAATGAGACTCCTGATTTTTAAGTTTTTAAGCTGAACCAATTTGGAAATGTTAATACAAATTCAGTAACATTGCAGATCATTCAAACTCATGCTTTCAGTGAAAAAAAAGAAGAGGTCTTTTCTCCATTTTTGTGTATGAAACCTGATTCTACTCCAACACTTGTTTTTTCTTACTGCAGGCCTATTCTGCCATCTTAATTCCTTCATAGTCCTGAACCCTTTTCATAACCTTTTATTCCCCTGTGGTCTTAACCCTCTCCTGCTTTATTTCTTTGCCTTTCCCTGTTTCCACCTGTTTTGCTACTATACCTTATGTGATTCCAGCCCAGGTCTGGCAGGTAAGGCAACTTCTTCACCTGGATGATGCTGTCATAGAGGCTGGGCTGCAAGCTCTGGGCCACCATGTTGGCAAGGATGACAGCCACCATCATGGGCAGGATGTGGGAGATCTGCCCCGTCAGCTCAAAGCAGATGACAGCGGTGGAGACAGTGTGGCTCACCGCTCCTGTCAGAGCTGCTGCACCTTTCCCAGGTAGGAGAAGGAATAGGGAGAGAAGAAGACTGTCATACAGAAACAGCATGTCAGATCAGCCAGGAAAATTACAGCAGTGGGACCAGGTGAGGAAAAGGAAGACATGGAGGCTCACCAATCACAGCATACCCTCCAGGTAAGATTTGATAAAGAATGTCATCAAAGAGGATCCCGTTGGGAAAAAGCGATGCCATGATTTCCCCAATGAGGCGTCCAAATGCAGCACCTGAAAAATATGAAAAATATCACTGACAGTTATGGAAGTAACCCTTAAGGGACATCCAGTCTGTGCTGTGCAGCTGTGCTGGACAATCACTTGGATATTTTCTAACAGAAACTAAGCCAAAACTTACATTAAAATGACACTGGTAACTAAAGAGTAGTTCTCAGTTACAAAATACACAAGTTGGACTCCAAGAGGAAAAAAGGGTACTAAGACTGGTAAACACAGTTGACCCCTGATTCATTCACTTGGGCACACCAGGTACAGCAGTGGCTGTGGTTCCCAGGCTGGAGGACATATTTTCAGACTGTACAATGTCAGTCCAGATCACAGTTGAGGCCCTTTAGACACACATTCTGTGAATATCTAAACATTAGAATCACAGCTTACAGAAAAGTTTTTGTAGGAAGGGACTTCTGGAGGTCTTGTTCTGACCCCTACTCAGAAAAGGGCTAATTTCAAAGTAAGATGGAGTTGCCCATGTCTTGTTCAGACCTCTTGGATCGGTGGACACAAAATGGCAGAGTGTTCCAGAATTGTATCCAAAATGCTGAATGCATAGAAATAACTTCTTTGCATTGCTGTCTAGGTCTTCTCCTAATACAGCCTTGATGTTGGCTAGCCTTCATCACTGCAAGGGTATGGCACTGCCTCATGCTCAGCTCCTGCCTGCCAGAACTCAGAGGTCCTTAGAGTACCCTATTTCATCTGAGAGTTGTGGGTACTTAATGCTGCATGTCATGAGCTTGTATAATTCAGTCTAACACAGCCTCTCCTTCTTAACATTAGCATCATATTATTTTAATTTTTTTTGTTACTGGAATTAAAACCAGTTAAAAGTCAATAAACATTTTATGTTATCACATTTCACTCAGAAGAAAGGAGTAAGTGATAGATTACATTGTGGGTACTAGTTTTGAGGTTATCTCTTCTGGCTGGCTTTCAGGGGTGAAAGGACCAGCTACTATTAATTGTGGCATGGAAGTTTCTCTGTAAGGAAAGAGGCATAGAGATTACAAGGCCATGGCTCAGCATGTCTCCCCAAGTGTGGCTTTCCTTATGTAAAAGGGTAGGGATTACCTATTTGGAATTTGGTTTCAGGGGCTTGAGGAAATGTCAAAAGCACAGACCCAGAGGCTGGTCTATGGGCTGCTAATCAGGTTGTCATTGACATCAAGTGATGACCACTCATATACCAGATGAACCCTGCTGGGTGTGTAGGCAGTGTCTCTCCTATTCTCTCCACATGTCAGATGAATATGCTGCAAAACAAAATTGAAACTCACCTAATACGAAAACAGGCATGAAGCCTCCACAGGGGATTGGCATCGTGGTGGCAATAACAGCCATGCAGAACTGGAACAGAGGCAAAGGGTGCAGTGGTTACTGAGCAGCAGTAGCATTTCCTGCTGCCCCACTCTGTGCCCAGCCTGGCTGCAGAGACCAGAAAGCTGCTGAGGTGTAGTACTGCTCACCGAGCTGTCTTTGCAGTACCCAACCTGGCCAAATACAGCTGAAAACTGACTATACTGCAGTGGGGAATCAGGCCAGGCCTTTGCCCAGAGTCAAAATAGCAGTTTCTTGTTTATGTGGTCTATCCCAATGCTGGATATATCCGAAAGAAAATCAAGAGCAGTTATCCAGCAAGTAGAGAAAGTCTTTAGTTAGTAGGACAATGCCAATGAATCTAGTGACTGAGGGTACAGCTCTTTCAAAGGCAAACAGATGGACTCAGGACAGACACACCCTGTAGTCCACTCCTCTTTTCCACTCCTCTTTTCTTCAAGTAAACAAGACCTTTTCTGCTTGGTACACTGTAATAAGAATTATGACAGAAGGAGAACCCTTAACTACCTGTCAGAAATTTAATAGAGTGTTTTACTTTAGGTGGAAACCGTTGTGTCAATCAGTCATTGATAGCTGTTCTTTACTGAAATTTTCAACTGACATTGCAAGGTGGCCTCAGCTCTTCTGCCCCTTTGCAATAAGTAAATAATAAAGGAATTAGCACCTATTCTATGATATTTGTATCCTTTTATATATATATATATATATGTATTTAAATCTTGGGAAAATCTCCTTCTTGTTACTTTTATTTTGAACATTGGAATATGATGTTTTCTTCTTTGAAATGTCTTCTTTTTTTTGCTCTATCCTGTGTCAGTTACACAGCCGATCCTTTCAGATGCTGAACAGTTGCAAATTCCACAGACCATGTCAGCTCAGAATTTTTTAATCAGCTGTTGCTTTCTGGGAAGTGAGCAAAACTGTTTCCAGCTGCATTTCTCCATCAAGTTTTGATGGACTGCTAACAAATCCTTGAGCCTCATACAGCTATCGATTGTGCTGGCATATTCCTATTTGCCTCCTATCTGAAGTCAGGAATGCCAAATAGACTGTATCAGACTTCATTGAGATCAAACATAAATTATCTGAGAGCCTTCCTGGTCAAGTATTTATTTTTGTGGAACTTGAGAAATCTTTCCTGATTTAGTCTTCCCTACCAGCTACTATACAGTGGATACCAAAGGTCATTCAGCAGGATGCGTGAGGAGAATGACTTAAAGAGAGGGAGCAGAAAAGACCACTAAATTAAGGCAACTATTCCCTAATTGTTTTGGTCATTCAAGGCAGACAAACATCACATCAGAAGACGTAGGAATCCACTGCAGCTGTAGTGCTTCATTCAATACCCAGCAACTCCTTACTGGCACTTCACAAACTGCTTTACAAAAGAGAAGAACATTCAGTCTGAGTGGAGAAGGGTTATGGTGAGCTGGGCTTCCTACCTTCACAAGGAAGAAGAGCAGGATGATGACGAAGACGTTGACTTTAGGATGGATCCAGGCAGCAGATTTCCCTAGAATCTGGGTGTCCCCAGAGTGTTTGATCCAGGTATAGTTATCAAAGAGAGTGCTGATGGCTTCCCGTGGCATCAACTAAGCAGCAAAAAAACAGGTATGAATCATGAGATTAGATGGAGTAAAAATTCTGTCTTTGTTACAGAGAAGTGGAGGAGATTTTTGTTGTGGTAATTCATGATTATGGGACTTAATTCACATTTTTAATCTTCAGGAAGAGAGACAGACTTTACTCAAACAGGTGAAAAGAAACTACTTTTACACATGGGGTAGCATCTTCTTTATTATTTGCTTAGAAGACTGGACTTTTTTCAAGTTTTCTATGAAGAGGGTATCAGAAATCATACAGTGCCTCCTCAGTCCAAATTCCTCCCATATCGTTCTTCCCTTTTCCCTGACACAAGGTTATTGGGGCAGAGGATCAGGAGATAACATTCCAAAGAGCTGCATGGAATTGGTAATACACTCTCCAGTCTCACCTCTCCAGCCATGAACTGCCCAAATCCATGAGGAAATGTCACAGATGCTATACAGAAGGTTATAACTGCAGGGTATATCAGTCGGCTGTAAAGAAAGAAAGTGATTACAAATATGGCCTCAAATTCTGTTCTTGTAGCACCATCACTTCAGGACTAGGAATGGTGTTTCTGTGAAGCCTCTCTGTATTTCTATCCATTGCTTTGGAGTGCTGTCACCAGCAGTTTAATGCCCTGCTCCACTGATCATCATAAGTCACAGAGTTCACCTGTCAGCAAAACCCTTTTTCTCATCGGAATTAATGTAATAGGAGGGATGGAGGAAGAGAGGGATGTACAACATGCACAAACTTGAACATGTAGGAGGAATGTGTGTTTGCAGTGATGTGTTGACCTGTTGTCAAAAGCCACTACTTTTCTCATTTGTCCTGATTGTGACAGTCTTGCTTCTTCACCTCCCATGCAATGTATCCTGTCCTAGTGGTTTTAAATTTAGGGGTTTTCCCACACATTTCTGCAGGCATTAATTCTGGTGCATTAATTCTTATGGGGAAAGCTGCTTTTCTTCCCACTGAATTGCTGTCACAATTTTTGGGAAGGTGTCTTTGGTAGCCGGTGTGTCTAGCAGTGTGCCAGGCCAATGGGACACAGTGGGGCAGAGGCTGAAGCCATCTGAGTTTTCCTACTGCTGTGTCCAGTCCCAGGGTGTATGTCTGGGTAAACTGTGACACTTCACAGGCACTAGGACAACATGAGCCTAAACTGCTTCGACATACTGGACTAATCCTGTTATGTGTCCCTTGGCAAGTTACTGTTTCCAACAGGAAGCGTTGGCTGAGATTTAGGAATACAAATTACAACTTTTAATTTGTTTCAGTCTAAGGACCTAAAAAATTCTGAGAAATCAGTGAAAAGTAAATTCCCACTTTTCAGGCTTTGCTCTGCTTCTCTATTAACTTGATTTGATAGCCCTGCTGCTGCTTGTAGGTAAGACTACATGATGAAGAAATACAATTTTTCTTCCATGTAAGAAAGTAAGTTAATTTGAACTTCTGTTTATCTAGTGGTTTTCTTCTGGTCAGGCCTGCAACTTGGTAAGAAATAAAATCCTCCATGCATCTCAACTTTAAAAATTCTCATAGTATCAGATCTTTCTCTGTAAAGAGACTGAAGACATTTACAGCTAGCCACCATTTCTTGTTCAAGTTATAAACTTCAGAGGTTAGGACTTTATTAGAGAGGGGGAAACAGTATCTTCAAGTGTCCTGTAAAAACTTTATTGCCAAGACTTTTATTTTATTGCATTTCTCTTCCACGCTGCATTTCACACCATTTGGTTACTATCAGTTTCAGCTTTTGGCTTATAAGAATGGAGCACATTCCTTACATTTTTGCCAACAGTTTGCTTAAAAAATAAACATATATTTTAAATACATAGTTAGATTTCAATTAGATTCCAATTTTCCTGAAGTATAAATAATGTGGAATTTTTCACAGATCCTAAAATACCCAAACAAACCAGAAACAGCATGATTTTTAGGAAGCATGATCATTGACTTTCTAATGAAAAATATTTTCTGTCCAATGAATAGTTTGCCTTATCCTCTTAACAAACATTGTCGAGTTTCCCTTTCAAATCAAGAAGCTATTTCAAACTATGGAGGCTGATCAAAAAGAAAATCCAGTGCAGGAAAAGTTGTCTTGATGGTTGCAGAGATCTTACTCTCATATAGGAGAAGGTTCTCATATTTTTGCTATCTTACACATGAAATAGGTCTACTGTCTTCCAGACAGCTTTTGCTACTATCCAATACCAGTAGGGTGTAAAAATCTGGTCCCTAAAGAACATCTTCACAAGAACTCACTATTTGGTGAGAAACTGGCTCAGAGCTTTATGACGTCGGATGCCCAGGACCACTTGGCGATTGAGATAAACAAAAAAGGCTCCAAGGAATCCAGAACATATGCTAAAACGGAGAAAAAGAAATAAAATCATGCCAAACAACAGAAAATACACAAACCAGCAACCAAGAAAATGAGTTTAAGTGGTTTAATCGTCAGCTGCTTGTGAAGTCTTTTGAATGTCAGCTAGAGGATGACTCCTACAGCAGCTCATTTGAAGATATTGACTCGCTGAGGAAAGGGGAGAAATTATCTTAGACCTCTGTCATACACACAACCATTTTACTGATTTTCTCTTGCTGGGAGGGGAAAAAAATCTATAAAATAATCTATAAAAAGAGACTGACAGTTCTCAGTGGGGGCTCGTGAAGAGCAACTGGGCAAAGACCAGAATTGCCAGAACTTAAACATCAGGCTGGAACAGAAAATAGTAAAAATGAAGGGAGTTTTAATTCTGATTCAGTAAAATTATACGCCTACAACAATTACTAATAGTAATAGGAGCTCTTCTGCTGAAAGCAAAGTATATCATCTCTATGATCCTAATCCCTTAGGCTTATGCTCCTGATCTTAATAAAGTAAGAAAAAAAGTGTAGTTATTTAAGAATTGGTGGGAACCTTAGGCTCTGTAGCTTAATAAGACTTGGATAAATAGGGCCTAATACTCGAACATGAAAAGAAAAAAAAAAAGGAAGAGTGAAAAAAGACAGCATTTAGAATTGGTAAGGGAAAGCCTTATTTTATGTGGCAAGTAATTAACCCACTTTCTAAAATTAATTGACTTTTGCTTTGTTATATGTTATTCATGCTTTTGCCAAATCTCATTCAATGATTAATTTAGTATACTTAAAACATTGAAAATAATCCTGCTTTATCATTTAAAAGTTGCACAGAAACACGTTTAAACTAAATATAGAGTTTTTCACAGACAAACATGTTCAATGAATTACGCTTAAATATTTTAAGCCAGCACTGATTAGAACAGTGTTTAAAATAGACCAGTCGCTCAGGCAATATAAGCCTAAAGACTGCATGAATTGCTCAATAGTACTTTATATTAAAATATACATCTCTCCATTCATGCCTTCAATTTATCAATAAACTGGAAGTCTTCCTTCTATATAGATTATGCAAATTTGCTGACACAGAAAAAGAAGATGTACCTGTTGATTGTGCTTGTCCTACCTGAAAGTGAAGAAATATGTTGTGTAGAAAGAGAGTTCACCTTTGAGAATTTATGTTGAGAGAATTTGGAGCATTCCAAGTTGGCATCAGGACTTTATCCAAGACTATCTAAGCATTTGGGGTTGTTTTTTATTTTAAAGACCACATTGGACACCCAGGCATTTGAAAGCATTTTGCAGTTGTCATATACTCCTTTCCTAGCCTACATGCAATGCTGAAAAATGCCAGCTCTGTCAACTCTGTCCAAAACATAGTGACAAGAGGTTTTGCATTCTAACAACCAGCTGTAAAATCACAAAGATTATGTTTTTCCTTGCCAATCTAAACCAACAGATTCCTCCAAGTTCATTAGGCAAGTATGTTTAAGGGGAAGAACAAAGTGAGTACATGTTACTAGCATAAGCTCCTGTGTGTTCACAGATTTTTCAATATATCTGATATCTTCAAAAAACCCCACTTGATTTCATATTCAAGTAAATTAGTAGGAAGGCAGCCTACTAAAACAGGCTGGAAAACCTCAAATATATTTCTGGTCTTGGATGGAGGTCTTGCAACAGAATATGTTCATAACACCTGCATGGGTGTTTGTTCCTACAGTGTATTCCTTTTATTTCTTGCCTGTAGTGATTTCCCTGGAGCCTCTCTCAAGCTCTAACCAGAGATGTTTTCCCACAGTAATTCCAAACTCATCTTTTCTCTAAGATTTCATTTTTCTTAGATTCATTCTTTCATTTCCTCCAAATTAACGATTATTCTCACTGAATCCAATTGGTTACCCTTGTCACCACCTCTCTCAGCCTCTCTCAAAAAGGACAATCATTCTGAGCTTGTGAAAAGGAAACTTCAGGTTAAACCTTTCGTTCCATCTTTGTCATGTGGAAAGGCTGTACTTGTTGGATCACTTCATTTGGGGATCATGTCAAAACAGTTAAAGGGCCATTCAGTAAACCTATTCCCAGAACTCTGACCAAATTAGAGTTACTTCTTTTTTTTTTCCCCCTCTGAGTTTAATTTCTGAAAAAGATATATGAAAAGGAAATAACAAACACCTTAATAATACCCATATTTCTTTCCTTAGCCATTGTGATACATGGACACCACTTCTGAAGGAAGAATTCCAACAAATAGAAGCCTTATTTGTGACAACCAAAGTGTCTAAAAGTGATGTACATAACTTTTTGGCAGAAGAATTCCTAACATAGATCATATTATAACCTTTGTAGAGCAAGGTGTCAGTTTCCTGGAAACTCACCCTATTATAGCAAATGCTGGCAGTTCTTGCAGATCAAAGGGGAAATCCATACGGAAGTTTGTTCTGAACAGGGCTGTGATGGTAACTGTGAGAGACGAAAGGTGGAGGAGGAAAGAAAATAATGAGGTGAGAAGTTAAATGCAATAAAAGCTAGGGGTAGGAACAAGGATACTGGTTATACATGCTCCTGCATGGTTTCTTGACATTATATACATTATTACAGATTGGCAGGCTGCTCTGATTAAGTAGGTTCTATTTTTGAGCACTTGTAACCCTAGCACTCCAGAGGTCTAGGTTTGCTTTCAGACAATCTAGGCATTATTTTTAGCTACAATCTCTGACTTTTTAAAGAGTTTTCTTTTCTTTCTTGTCTTCTACCATCCATTCAGTATGAAAGAAAGCTTTTCTTGGTATCCTTACTGACCAAGAGGTCTCTTTGCTGCATATCTGAAGAAACTGTATCCCTTCTCACAATTTTGTGGTTGCCTTCCAGAAACAAAACTCCGACCTTCACTGAAGTTACAGCTTCAAATTTTTTGACTGGTACCAAAACAATGAAAGGCTTAGAAATCAGAGGCGGAAAAGATCAGCTAAGCCCCATCTTGAAAAGATCAGCTGACCCCTCCTGGTAGTGCTGCCCTGCTACAATGAAATGTTGAAACCTGAGCTGCTTTTTGTCTGGAGGTGCATTATTGTGTGAAAACAGTAAACATCTGTATGCCAACAGGTGAAGGATAAATTAGCAACTTAAGACAGAGTAGAAGTGCAGGTGAATGAGGATGGATATAAATTCCAACTTGCCCTGGATGAAGGAATTATTTGTTCAATGAAGAAATAAAAGAAGCAGTGAAAGTCTAGCATATGATAATAACAAGAAGCATTAAGTACTTGTTATTTGGTCAGAAAGAACTACGTTTAGAGTAATAATTTAATGAGGTCTCTGTGGGTTACACTACCTAAGATAGCTAAGCCTAAAACTGCATTCTACTATCCAAATTGGGAAGATCTTGCTCCCTGTCTCTTCCTGGTGTTCCTTCCCTCTCGGCTGTGCTATTGTTCTCCTTTCCCATTGGGTCCACTCTGACACATCACAGCCTTCTCTGAGTTCCTTTGCCTCATTAAAACCTGCCAGAAAACCTATCTGCTCTTTCCCTGGATTACTCCTCTGCCAGGGAAGAGGAGTTGAATTGAGGGCAATAACAAACACAAACATGGCACCAGGGAGGGTTAGAAGAACAGTCAGGAATGGAAGATGGTGAAAAGCAGGGTGTCCTCTTTTTCATTAGATCAGCCCAAGAAAGGGATCATCTCATTCAGTTTTAGGAAACAGACAGTCCAAGCCACTAAATGGCAGAGCATTAAAAAGTATAGTGAACTCATTTTCAAAGAGTTTTGCTACAGGGTGGCAAACATGACCAGAGGAAAGGAAATCAGTCACAGCATTTAGTCTGGGTCTCTCTTGGCTCCATCTCTACTCCCACTGGACAAAAAGAGATTTCCACAGAGAGATTCATCCCACCTGTCTACATCCTCTTTCCTGAGTGATTTTTCATCCTGAAACTGAATGTCTAAGCCCTTTTCTCTCCATTGGCTACAAACTGTACTAGTTTTAAGTATCTGTCCAATTCTTAGAAGTAAAAGGGAATAGGAAAGTAGTTAATGTGAAAGTCTGCTTAAAAATAGATTTGAACTTTAAGATAGCACTGAGCCATGTGTAGAAGGAACCAGAAGGAGCAGGAGGAAAGCAAGGCATGAAATCCTATGACAAATAAGATGAAAGTCTGGGACGTGGTAAAACAGAAATCCTGCAAATTGCAGAATTCCAGCCTTCCACGACTGGCAAAGAGGGGCTCAAGCTCCAGCAGCCAACCAGAGTGGTTGGCAAATAACCAGATGTTATTTGGAAAGTACAGATAATGGTGTGAAGTCAGCCAACAAAGCCATGAATATCAAGAAACCAGCAAAGATTCCATGGGTCTAAGAAATAAAAGAATTTTGGTGAGATGCTACACAACTTATTTGCATCTGCCATTCTGATGTGATCACTTCCCTACCTGCTTCTTTCTGGTAGCAGGCATAATAAAAACCCTTGCATGAACAGAGACTGAAAAGACCGGGTGTGTAACTTTTGAAGGGAAATAAATGAGCAAGAAAAGACATGAAAGACAAGTTAGAGCAGACATGATAAAAGATCATAAAATAATGAATGTCTTAGCTAGAGAGAAGTTGCTAGTTTCTTAATACAAGGACAAGAAGATTGACAACACAAAGAAAACACAGACCTGTGAAAAGGAATGATTTTTCATAGCCAGATGAATCATGGAACTTTTTAACCTAGACAGTCAATGAAGAAGAACTTAAAGAGCCATTAATATGGGTATTAAAGCTGTCTGGATGATTTTGAAGAAGGGACAGGAGCCAAGATGTTTCAGGATTAAGCTAATTTCTAGTGATTTGAAATTAAACTAATTTCTAGTGATTTGAGAGACCAACAAGGGAGTCAGAAAAGACAGAGTGAAGGACAGAAAATTATCTCCTGTTATCTGTCTTTGAGTTTCTTGTATTTTTCTCTGGAAAGAACAGAAAGATATGGGGTTTTGGTTTTTCTGTGACAGACTCAATGGCTAAATACCCCTGTGTGCTACACAAAGAAAGATGGAGTCACTTTCTACATTCAAGTAGAAAGTGTAGTAATTTTTCAGTATTCCAGAGAATATTCAAACCCCTCCAAAAATCCAGCCCTCTGAAGTCAAGAGAGACATGTTATAGCAGTTTTAAGTAAGTAAACTGCCCACATGGAGCCCAGTAAAACAGATGTAATTGTAAGAATAAAATATAAAGGTATTATAAGGAAGAAGTTTACTTAGAAATGGCAGCCTTCTGCACCTAAACTCTATTTGCACAGTGGCTGAGATGCTGTCCAGAACAAACCTGACTTGTGCAATTTCTGTCTGCAACAAATGTCAGCCTCCTGCTTTTCAGTTACTTGAGACACTTCTTTTTTTTCCCCGTATCTTCAGTCAGATCCTACCAATCCTGTACTCTCCTAATCATGTAACCATCTCAATTTTCTTGACTATCTGTTTTTAGTCAAGAGATGAGCAAAGCAGGCTGTGAGTTTTCCAGCAAGGATTACATCCTCTGTGATGGGATCTCTCTGTGTTTGCAGCTTGGATGCTATTCTGAGTAGAGGCAAAAAAATCCCTCCTCAGGGGGACTTTTGCTTGCTGAGGACTCATATTCTGTCATTTATCAGTCAGATACACCCCAGCTCTCCTAGGAATAGGTCGGGCTAAACAACTGACAAGTTACAAGACACTTCCCCTTTCTCCTCCCTTTTGTGCTGCTGGGAGTCACGTGTTGCAGCAGAAGTTTCAAGCATCATAAAAACATTGTGGTTTTGAGAAAGATGGAAAATAATGCATTAACAGAGCAACTTTTGTACAAAGAGAGCAGGAATGGCTCCTAGCTTACCTGCATCCTTGTTCCAGACAGCAAGGACTCGGAATACGAAGGCACTAAAGGTAGCTGCAAAGAAGCCTCTCCAATAATTGCGCACAGCAAAGTAAGTCGAGGTGACCTCGATGCTGAAAAGAACCCCTAGAAAGGGTTGGAAAGGGAGCAAAGTTAAAATAACAAGTGTAATGTTAGAAGCATGAGAGAGGATTCTAAATGGCTTTCTAAAGCAGTGGTCTCCACTCTTCTTTGATCGTGCACCCCTACAAACAAAAGGGTTTTGAGCATGGACCCTCTCCCCATATGTGTATTTATTTAAAAATAATATGCATGTACTACTGTACTAAAATATTGTGTACCACATCAAACATGCACAAAAATAGAAATTAAACAAGGATGAGATAAAGATGAAATAAACATAATTTAAAACATAATTTGGTTTATTTATTAATGGAACAAAATATTTGTTGTCACTAAAATAGTAGTATGCTTTATGTTTTAAAATCTGGTTTTAATGCTTTGTGACATAGGGAATCAAAGGTCTGGTTCTATTTCAATTTTTTTAATACTTGGTCTAAAAAGAGTATCTCACAAAGACACATAGATCCAAATGCAAAAATGTATCATTGTCTGTGCTGGCTAAATCATGATACTATTTATTCAATCCCACCCACCACCTGTGCAAAGATTTTTGTTAAAATTTGGATAGTAAATTTTCATCCTCCCTGATGTCAATCAGTTCTTCTTGCAAAATAATCAGAAGATATTGAATTTTTATATTTTAAACAAGTGGGTTCCAAACCCACTGAAAATCATAATCTTGAAGATTTTTAAAAAGGTAGAAATTTCTGCTTTCACCTTTTTTGAGTATACATATAATAAGAATTTTTGTAGCTAAGACACTTACATTGTATTTGGCAACAGGTTCACAAAACCCCCACAAGTTTCTTTTGAAAAGCAGTTTCTCACCCACTGTTAGAACATCACTTTCACCTTGAAGAACATCAAACATGTTCAGTTTTTTAAAAATAACAACTAGGTATAGCAATCTACTGACAGGCACTTGTCATCATAGAAAAGATCAGCAAATTCAGAACACTTGTGTTTTTGTAAAAGAAAAAGGTGCAACTGGACTTTAAATTCTATTCTTCTTTAAAGTTGCTATCAGACAACAAGCAAACGCCTGTAGGATTTTCATGGTCATTTCCCATCTTGTTATGAAGTATTGTAAAGATTCTGCTCTTTCAGGGTCTTGTTTTTATGAAACGAACCACACCAACAACATCCTGTAGCACTTTGTGCATGTCTGGCTCCCATTTCTTTGCTGCAATAGCTCATCTGTGAACACTGCAGTGCATGAATTCCAGGTGTAGTGGTGTCTAGGTAACCTTACCCCCAATTCTTCTCTTACTCTGCTCCACCAGTTGTTACACGTGTAGAGCTCTTCCATAAAACATTTTTTATTAAAGAAGTAATTTACTGTTGAGAATACAGCTTCTGTGGTAGATACTCCTTTCAGTGTCTCACAGAAAGATGTTCTGTGTTTCACTATTGAAACAGAATCTGGAAAATATCATAATCTGAGGCATTTTAGAAACAACTGTACTCTAATCCAGCTGCACAGGAAACCTCTCCTACTGTGTAATTTGTACAGACTCATGTTTCTTCAAACCTTAAGCAATGTCTGCTGTGCATCTTCCAGCAGTGTTTACTCATGAAGAAACACATTTTAGTTTGCTGCTCTATTGCTTTCTGTATATTATCACAGCCATTTTTACATTTTATAGCAGAAGGAACAAGTGTTTCCCCTGTGGTATGTGGCATTTTCTCTTTTGCTGTGAAGCAAGAACCCTCAGAGGAGGCTTCTACACATTTGTCATTAGGTTCAGTGAAATTTTATGAAGTATTGGATTGAATGTCACACAGCTTGAAACATCACTGAAAACATGGTAGAAGTTTCTCTTCATGTTCTGGATGCCTAGATTTTAAATGTCTTGCTAATTCTGATGGCTTCATACCCTCATTAGTTAACTTCTCAAAGCATGATACACATGTAGGGTAAGGTTCATCATTAACAACAGCAGATGTAAATTCATATTTAAAATAACCTTTGATAATTTTAATCTTTTTTTGTCCAACTTCCTCTCAGATCTGATTAGCTGGCCATTGTTTGTACCTCATAATGGGACTGAATAAGTGCCTGAACTAGAACTGTCAGCTCTGCCACTTTCTTGTCATTTCTCTGTGCTCACATTATTAGTATTATCTTCAGCCCATAGCCTCTTTGCAGGAACCTTTTAAAGCCACTTTTCCAATTTGTGAGGATTAGTTTAGTTAACACTAGATAATATAATCCATAAATCCACTTAATCCAGTGTGGGCACACATCAATTGCAATTCATTGCAATATGCTGAAAGAGAATAAATGACTGAGAGCACCATGGTCATCCCTCCACGTTGGGAGCAACTCCACACCTCATGCACTGTGTGTGACAAGTGGCCATGTGACATATTAGGGCACCACTGCCAATACAAATACTTAATATTAGTGAAATGTAATCTGTTTACTTTTTTATATTTTAAAAAATAGAAATTCTTGTATTTCCTTCCCACACCCAACAGATCACCTTGTGCACCCCCTGGGGTATGCATACCCCAATTTGGAGACCACTGCTCTAGAGAGCCTTCCTCTTTTGCCTCCAGAAAGTGGACAACATATGGAAAAAAAGACTGTCAGAGATGCTGGGGAGGTTGAAAATGCTAAAGGTAAATGTCTCTGTCCAAAGTAAATGTCACATCAAAAATGTGGTGCAGAAGAGGGGGAGAGGAGAAGAGGACTAGCAGGGAGAGGATTTAGGTACCTGAGGAAAAGGAAACAGAACAGCCACTTGCCTCCAAGTGGTGTCCCAAAGCAGCAGCCAACACCCACAGCACACCCCACAGTCAGGACATCCGTGTAATAATAGGGCTGCTACTGGTGAAAGAGACAAAGAGAGACAGACAAACAGAAGAAATAAGGAAAGAAAACAGAGAGTGAGTAACAAAATTGGCAGGTAGGACTGCATGATGTCACCCAGCTCTGTTGCCAGTCTCAGAGTTATAGCCATGTTTATCTTACTTCTCCCTTCTGGATGGCTTCAAAATACTGAAAAGGCAACATCTGGCACAGGACAGGCATATACCTGGAATCACACACTCAAGAAACATGAAGAAGGCAGCATCTCATTTTCCTCTGAAACACACACATTTCTGTCACTGTGGAAGAAATGTCTCGTGGAAAATCCTCCAGAGGATGAAAGGACCATAAGCAGGTTTTGCTCCATCTCTTTTACTTTGGCAGGGAATCTCAGGATGCATATGTGCCACAGAATGCCTCAAAAAACCCATCCTGTGACTCAGTGTGCACAAGGCACACACATGTCCAGAGCACAGGGTGGACTGATGCTCAAGGTTCTTCCATGCTGGGTAGGTGAGTGGGTGACAGATCACCCAGTAAAGCATTGTGCTGTCCTAGTGAAAATGGTTATAATAATAATAAAAAAACCTAATTGGAAGGTGTAAAAGGGAGAGTCTTTCTAAGAGAGTGGGTACCATTTGCTTGTCAAGGGCTGAACTGGCTTTTCAAATGCATCCTCTTTAATACACAGGGTAGTATTTACCTGCAACAACACCAAGAAGTTACACACCAGGGCAATATGAAGTGGAACTGCAAGCTATATCCTGGACCAAGGTCAGCTGACATGACTCCCAGGTAAAGGAAATTACATTTGGGAATTTGGTGTAAATCCAAAAGAGGAACTTGGGCTACAGAAACTATAATAACGTTCTGTTTGTTCCCATCCTACAATGTTATCACAGACTCAGCAAGTTTTAGTCCTGTGTTTCTGAATGCTTCTCTATCTCTCTGTTCAGAACTGGGCTGACTGCAAGGTTAGATCAAGGATAATGGGATCAGGGTGCTCAGCATCAGGCTGCTAGGGCTGCCCTGAACATCTTTGAGGACAGCAATTCCCCAGCGTCTCTTGACACCTGTGCCACCCTGAACCACCTTTGGGACAAGGGGAGAAGTTCTTCTCCTGTGTAGATAGAATTTTCCTTGTTGCAAGTTGTGCCTTTTGTCTCTGTCCTTTCACCATCCTCTGAGAAGATTTTGGCTATTGTGTCTGACATCTCCTTTTCCTACCAAAAGCAGCAATTAGATCAGTGCCTGTTTAGCCTTCTGTTTTCTTCTGTAGCATCTCCCAGTCATCTATGTATGATGCATCCTGGAGTCTTTGAGACTATGTTAATTCTAAGTACAGAGAAAGAAACAAGAAGCATAGACTTCTACAGAGGTTTTTGAGGGGGATTGGGGTATTTTTGCTTTATTTTTTTACCATTAAGACAGATACCATTCTCCTGTATACTTCCAATGGTTCCACCTGACTGTGGTCTGATCCTTGGTTCTGAAACTGCTTTCTCTCAAGGCTTTTGGCAGACTGACAAATTTTGCCTTGAAGCCTCAGGCTTCAGCTCAGGCTGTCTACATCTTGATAGACTGCCCACATATGCACAGTTCTCAGCCTCTCTCTTACTTAGTCTGATTTTCTTTCTGGCATCTTTTCTCAAGTTATCAACTGAAGAACCTCTAATCTGTAGCTGACAAACTATGTTCCTTCTTTGCTTTTTTTTTTTTTTTTCACAGCCAACCAGAGTAAAGATCAGTATTACTGTTGGTGCAAGATCACGTTGCATTTGTCAGCTAAGTCATCCATTTGAAGACTAACAGGAAAGTAGTGCATGGAAGAACTCAAGGCAACTTAGAAAAAAACATAGCATTTAAAAACTCCTTACACTTCTGGGCACAATAACCATGTAAAGAGGTTCAGGGCAGCACATGGGAAGAGGGGGAAGTGAAATGAAAGACAAATTATTTATGAATATATTTCTACTGCTTTAGGAAGAAGTTATCATGTGCCTCTGTTTAAAGAAATTGAGTGAATCAGAAGACTAGTACAAATGCACAGGGGAGACATAAATTTCCAAATTTCTCCTCCAAGTGGGATCATGGAAAGTTGTGAAGGGCCCATGGAAGTTGTCTCCCTGTTCAGAGAGCTTTTAATTCTGGTAATTCCAATATATAGGTTCTTGTCCAGATGAGTCTTGCACATTTCCAAGGGTGGAAATTTCCTGGACACTCTGAACACCTATGCCAGTGCTGGACCACCCTTAGCAGAGAAGAGCATAATTTCCTTTAACAGACTCAAAATCTCCCTTGTTGCAAGTTGTGCCTGTTGCCTCTTGCAAGGTTTTTTTTTGTTTGTTTTGGGTTTGTTTTTTTTACTTCTGTTGTCTACTTGATCTTTATTGACTTTCTGGACAGACCTTGGTGCTCTCCAGGTGGAACAATATTCATGGCCAGCAGGGACTGAACAAGCTGCATCATTAGAAATCAGGACTTAAATAGGTGTTACTTTCCTAGTAACCTTCCCTTCCTTTCACTGCCACCACTTACATGTGAAAAGAAAGAACTTGTGTTGCTGAAGTGGAGAGGTATCTGTGGAAAACCCTTCATGAGAGCAGGAAGTCTCACAGCAAGAGGAACTGTACATTAAATGTCACATGTAGGAAGACACTTGCCTCCAAGAGGAGCCTTGAAGCAACATCTGACTCCAACTGCGCAAGCCGGCACCAGGAGGTCGAGCTGCCTATGCACATTCTGGAACAGGGAGTGCAGCCAGAGACGGGCATGCTGGGGTTAGAGGGAGCAAAGCCACGGGGTTAGGACCCAGAACAATGAAAATAAGCAACAGCCAGCAGCACAGTCAGCCATGGCTATTACCAATCGCAGGCTCTACACACTTTAGTGCAGGCTTTAGCACTGGCAGCTGGTCTCCAGCAGTGACATCTGGTCCTTGTGCACAGACAGGATCTACTCAAGTAAAACAGCACCTCCAGCTGTATTACACAGCCACTTTCTGCTAAGAGCCTGCACATAAAGGAGTTCCTACATTTATCTATATGTGCAGTTAATAGATTTTTTTATACAACCAGTCAATATGGTGATCAGCCTGCAGAGGCTGTTCTGCAATAGCAAAAGCATAGAGACGGTGTCAGTGTCTATAATTAGCAATGCTGTATAAATTTGGCTTAAAGACAAATCGATCTTTGTCTGCAGCTACTTTTTTATACAGTCAGTGATCACAGTGCAAAGGCATCAATCACAAGATTGAAAACTTGTCAAACTTACTCCTAACCAGTCTCTGTAATTTCTGAGTGACACTGGTGGTCCTGCACAGTTATTTGCACTGTATGTCTGGCTTTGCACTACTTTTGTTCAGTATTTTAGTGCTCTACAGCAGTATAGTAAGGACCAATTTATGTGTTTCCTCTGTGTTCCATGGCCTACCCAGACTATCCTGGGTGTCCCAGGAGCTCAACCTGTGGAAGAACTGTGTGCAGAGATATGTGCCTTACCTCATACACCCCACAGAAGATCGACATGAATTTGCTGAGTACCACAGCACAGATACTGGCAATATGCACAAAAGGACCCTGCAAGAGAAGAGGAGGAGAAAATCAGAGATGGTTGCCCTCTGACAACCATTTAGCTACTGAAGGCCTCATAACTTCTCTTTGGCCATCTCAGCCAGTAACAGAACCATTAAGGTTGGCAAAGACCTCTGAGATCATTGAATCAAACCTTTAAAGTAGCCTCAGTGTGTTCACCACTAAACCATATCCCCAAGCGCTGCAACCACACACCTTTTGAACTCTTCCAGGGATATTGATTCCACCACTAGCCTGTTTCAATGCCTGACCACCATCTCATTGAAGAAATTTTTCCTAATATTCAATCTAAACCTTGCCTGGTGCAACTTGAAGCCATTTCCTCTTGTCTTGTTGCTGGTTACCTGGGAGAATTGACCATTTCCCACCTGGCTACAGCCTCCTGTCAGGGAGTTACAGAGTGTGAGAAAGTCTCCCCTGAGCCTTCTTTTCTCCAGATGAAGCAACCCCATTTCCCTCAGCCACTCCTCATAGGATTTGTGCTCTAGACCCTCCAATCTTCCTCAGTTCTCCTATCTCCATTTAATTTTTTCCCTTTCAAAGTCTACCTGACTTCTTTGATGTCTCCTATATCATGTCTTTCAAAGTGGAAGGAAAATGGCCAGTGAAAGATAGGTGTTGCTGGAAAGAGCAGAGCTTTGAGAAAAGGAATGGTGGTGAAAGTAAGAAAACATTTATAGATTCTTCTTTCACAGACAACTCCTACCTTCCAGACCCTGGTCACTACTGCCCGCAGAATCAGCAATATTTACCTCTTTCCCCACAGGCATGCCACTTCCAAGCCCAGCTGTGAGGGCCACAACTTTGGCCACAAAAGCTTTGAGAGTGAGATACTCCTTGAGGACCACTCCCCTCATGATGGTCTTGAGCTCTGGGATCCCAGACCCTGAAAACAACAGCAGAGCCAGGGATGAACAAAACACGCGGGCAAACGGAACAAGAAAAAGGAGACAGACACAAACAGATGTTGCCATGCCTTCTGCCCTCACCAACAGCCTGTGGAGAGATGAAGTGGCAGAAGCTGGCCGCAAAGAGGATGAGGCCGAGCGGGAAGGCGATCCACACGGCGTACTGCAGAGGGACATTCGGGTGCAGGGCTCCGTAGGTCCACTTGTAGGCTGCAGACACACAAACACAGACCTTGTCAGTAACCACAGCTGCTCCAAACAGGCTGGTAGACATCAGAGAATCCCACACTTGATAAACATGCCCATGCTAAATCTCCTTCAGAGAATCCCACACTTGATAAACATGCCCATGCTAAATCTCCTTCAGAAACGGTATCCTAATGCTCTTTTTCTAAGACAAGCCTTATTTTGAGTTCCCCAATAAGGCAGGCATTCTGCAGGAATGGATAGAAGACACTGTTACTACCTGTGCACAAGTATGACATAAAAAGAGGTGTGTTACATGCAGCTGTGAGGACAAATCACTGTGCAATGTCTTAATTTGGCAGTCTGAGGGTCTTGTGTGAGTTCTGAAGGACAATGAAGTGGTCCACCAATCATTCCTTCATAAAAAACTAGTTTAAAAGGTCTGATTGTGATTTCCCTTCTAGAGCAGCAGAATGGAAGCTGTGCCAGCAGCTATTAAAAGCGCAGCAGTACCATTGCTCAGCCAGGTAAACAACATGAGCTGCTGAGAATCCAAAGTGAACTGCAGCTCCTCTGCAATTGCATCTTCCCTGCCTGAGCTGGCTCCCCACACAGCCTCAGCAAAGGCTGAGACTTGGCAGGGGAAAGGGAAAAAGAACTCCAAAGGGCTCAGCTGCAGGGAGTATAAAGGACAGGAACCCTCAGAGTAGATCATACCAGCTCTGGAGGGAGAAACGCTGGGTTGAAGGAATGTTGGGAGCTTTGAGGAATTGCAGCAGGCCAGAGGAAAAGGCTGGGGTATGTGTGTGCCAGTCAGGATTGGGACACTGAGAGTGAGGACAAAGGTACAGGGCAGTTAACAGGATGTGGCAGTGGTGGGTGTGTGTGTGTGTTGCTCTGAGATGGGGGCTGAAAGATCTCGTAATTTTTGTAGCTGGCAAAGGGAGACAGACCACAGGAAAAATGCAGGGAAGGAATATAAGACAGGGAATAGGAGATCTTGGTGAAAAGGGCAAAAGGAGAGGGCAGTACATGCCCAGATGGCAGAAAAATTCTGAGCACTGTTTAAGTAAAAATTGGAAAGAACAAAAACTAGGTAAAAAGCAAAAACAGTATCAGGAGGGCATCTAAGATCCCCTTCCCCCACATTGCCCATGTTCTTAACATTCTTGGGGAGAAAGGGAAGCAGGATAACAAGAGAGGCCACAGTAATACTTGCCTTTGCTCCTGCATATTCAAGGGAGCAGAAAGAAAAGGGTTTCAAAGTAATGGTTTGTCTTTGACTCATCATACACATATCCCTTGTTTCTGCCCACTTACTTCTAAATTTTCCCCTGCCATCCCTTTAAAGAACCTCCCCCTAGCTAACCTTTACTACATTGTCAGGACTTCAAACTTCCCAAGCAGTGAGGGTTGAGCATGGGACAATGATGTTAAAGAAGGAGCAACACTGGTCATTGGGCTTTGTAGAACATTTGTATCATTTACTGTCTGCTTTTGCAGCACCTGAATGGGACCCACCCTGTACGGTCTTTGCACTGGCATAATCCACTCCCCAGCTCACCAACGCCATGACCAGACCCAACAGAACCAAGAAAATCCAGTCCTCTCCAAGCTTCTTGGTAACATATTTCTGGATGCGTTTAGCACAGTCTGTGGAGGTAAGAGTGAAGCAAAAAAACAGAGTGAACATAGATGAAGCTGTGTCTGTCTCTCCTGGGCTGAGAACTGACTAAAACAAGGATTTATTTGGAGCCAACGTAGGCTTCATGTTGAAGGACTGGTACCCATCCCTCTCTCACACAGTTCTAAAACAGCTTATGTAGATTGAAAAACTTTGGGAAAAAAAGGGGTGGGGGTGTGCAGGACACACAGGATGGAATTTAACATCTTGTACATTAGCAGCAAAAGTCTGATACAAGGAAGTCCTTTTCCTCCCATTACAGAGCTCTGTTGTGGAAAAAATTACTCATTTGGGATTGTGGTTTTTATTCCAAACGTATCTTTTCTCTTTCTAGAATGAAAGCTCATATAGAAATGGTTTTTCACCCCGATGAGATTTGATTCCTTTTCCTTCCCTCTCTGCTTCTCCCCAGTCACAATTGCTTAAATCCCATCTCTCTTGCTGGCCTGCCCAATATCTGATAATAGCGTAATGAAACATGTATTGTCCCTACCTTGACATTTGGAATAGTGCTCTTCTTTGATCTGTACTTGACTGTCACGTTTCAGGGATCTTCCATTGTTCTTTTGGGCCTGTTTCGTCAGTAGTTTTGCTGCCTCCTTGTCTGAAATGTTATCTGTTACCTGGTCTGTGTATCGGCCATAAAGCTAGAGGAGCAGAAAAGAAGGATCACAAGGAAAAGGTAAGGCAAATGCTCCTTCACAAATAGCAGTAAGGATGACAAGGCAGATCTACCAACAGACCCAAATGTACCAAGCAGGCAGACTGAGACACAGAAACTCTCAGACAGATGCAGCTCATTTATTTTTTCTTTTTTTCTTTCTAGTTTCCTCTTTCCAATCTTTCCAAAACCTTTTCACCTCCTTTTTGGGAGTACAAGATATGAGCACAAAATATTCATTATTTTCTAATGTCCTGGGGAAAAAAAATGGCTGAGAGATTGAACATTAAGAGACAGCATTTGAGCATTAAGAGACAGCTTTCTGGAGGTACAAAAGAAGGTCAAAGTAGTTCACATGAGGCCGCCATCCTCAGGGCTGTCTCATAGATTTCAGCAGCACTGTAAGACATCTCTGAAGGTTTTGAGAGGCATTACACTCTCAAACAGGCTGCAGGAATGTCCTGCATCTGTTCCTCCTGCTGCCAAGGAATGCTTAACAGGGCACACAGCCACTGACAGTGCTCATGGAGGAAAAGAAGCAGCATCATCTCAAAAATATCACAAGCTGCTGCACACCTCCAACCATTATTTACCCAAATCAGCATTTTAAGTCCTCCTGTATCTCCAATTCCTCTGCAATTCCTAATTGCTTAATAAGTCTTTTCCTTCAGGTACTAAACTTGAAATACTGCCAGTTATATGCAATTCCCAATCAGCTGCACGTGCTTACCAAGGACATTTCTTACATGGGTCTGCAGTAAACTGGGCAGTTGTGCTGTCTTGTCAATACCTTAAGGGAGTTCGAAGAACCCTGACTGTGTCTTGTGTTTGTACACCAGATTCCCTGAAGGGCAGCTATCCCACCTCCCTCTTTCAGAGTATAGGTGGGGAAGGTGTGCATTTGAAAAGCAGAGAATAAGCATCTTCTCCTTGCATGTCCTTCAGTGGACCAGGCTGCCACCTGATGCACTTCCCACCTGTGACAAGGTGACCCTTTGCTCCCTGCCCAGCACAATATCTCCTTCTCTGAGATTTTCTGAGTAGCAGGAGGAGAATGAGCCATGTTTTGATCAGCAAAATCAGACACTTAAGCTGGAGAATGACAGGACTCATGACAGAGATAAAGCACTACCACACACGTAGGAGACATTTCTATCTGACAGTTCCTGCCTCCTCCTTTCAAGGTAACAAAAGAGATGTTCCTGTTCCCTTGAGATAAAATAGATACAGAGACTCACAGAAAGATTTGCACTGGAAGGCACCTCTGGAGGTTTCTAGTCCAAGCCTCTGCCCACAGCCTGCAAATTCCAAAGCCAGGTAAACCAGATTAGGCTGCTCAAGACCTTATCCAGGCAACTTCTAAACATCTCCAGGAGTAGAAATTACCCAGCTTCTCTGAGCACCTGTTTCTGTGCTCTAACAATTAGTATTTCAACATAACAAATATGACTGAAGGTCCTAAGTATTTATTTATTTGCACATATTCCTCAACAGACACTTGAACCATGTGCCATAGCTCCCTTTGGAAATCCTAGTGGAGTTTTTTTTTTCTTCACAGAACCCATATCTATGCTTTTTAAAATCACCCTATTCTAAAGATGGCTCACCTGCTGATTGATCCTATCTGAACAGCTGAAAGTATTCTTCCATTCTTCACTGTATTGGAAGCCACACAAATTTAATGCAATTATTAACCACAAGATTACCAACACATTCTAAGTAAATTAAGCAGATTCTTTCCAGGGAATAATGGCCATGCTCTGACCCCTTTAAAACAGACAGGGCAGTGAAACATCAGGCTCATGAATTTCATCTACAATGCAGTCCTACCCAGCAAACTGCTCATTTTTCCTGTTACTGTGTCTTTCAGATAGAAATGCCAAATACTAGAAGATTTTAGGCAAATGCATCTTCATATCACCAGTGTTTCATTGCTGTTAAATGGTCTTGAGAGGTGGGTTCATGTTAAATACAACTTAAACCCATGTCAAGTATGAGATTCAAATTAGAATCTTCAATCTGCCAGATAGAACAGCATGACAGTGTAATAGTATGAATGTTGAAAGTCCTCATATGGTATCCTAGTTCACTGCTTCTGCCTGGCTGTAAAATGGTGCACTTGAGATATGGGAAAAAAAAGGAGCTAGTCCACAGACATAAAAAAAGAAGTTGCTGTCCTGACAAACCAGGTAGTTTCAACACATTTGAAGAATGCTTAACACATGTGCTTTTCTTCTCCAAGATTCTGGAGGTATCTAAAATGGTAGGAGACTGTGGGACAGAGAAAGAATCCAGAAACCAGAAGATGACCTTACAGCAAAATTGGGTTAGGCAAGAAATATCCACTCCACTAGAAGATGTAAAACTAAAAATATAACACAGTACGACTCTGACTGTTCCTTCTTCTGTTGCTCCCTCTCTGACACAAGGAACACAGGGTTTCTGAGCATCACAAAAAATGAAGACAATTTTATAAGTGCTCAATTACCACCTAAGGGTTGAACCAGAAAATGTACTATCATGCCTACTTGGCTAAACACTGAGAGAGACCACCAAAATGGTGCAAAACCAGCTGAACATATAAATACCACTCAGGATAGATGGGAGGAACATACACACACCTCCCCCAACAAACAATCCAATAAACAAACAAATCAAACCCACAAACAAATAAACACCCCAAAGCCCCAAACCCAAACCAAAGAAACAAGCCCAAACCAAACCATTCAGGGAGAAAGCACAACCAAGTAAAGTTTGTTTTCAGAGATGACGATTTTCAATTGAATTGAAATTATTCAAATGATCTTTTGTCTTTCCAAAAATTGGGGAAATTTCATGGTTTGAGTAACAGAGGAAAAGCGGCATAGAATCTCAGGGGGAAAAAGACATTACAATCTCAAGACTTTTCTGGGAGCTACTATCTGAGGGGTTAGCACCTGTATGAAACTGCCCTACTCCCAGAGTCCAAAGCCCAAGCTATTTCCCATGCCATTCAGACTGAACAATACATTTCCCACAGAATACTCCACTCCTGAAATCCCTTTCCCCAGCTCTGCCAGTGCATCCTGTTTATGATCTGCTGCTCCCAGCCATTGAGGCAGCCTTAGCCTGTACTTCCTTTCCCTCTCACTCCTGCCTTGTAGCCATCTTTCTATTCCTAAAATTATCTTCCTTAGGTGATTTTTTTTCCTGATGCATCACCAAAGAGGAGCCATATCTGACCTCAAAGGTGAAACCTCCCCAAATGCATCACATACATAAATTTAAATGTCAGTAAAACACCTCAGTCAACTGCTTAGACATAGAGCCGATGAAGCACATGGAAGGGACAGGAGACAGTAAAAATATAATGGTTGCTCCTGAAGAAAAGGTAGCAAAGGGGAAATCTAACAGCAATGCCACTACCTAAAGGGAGAGAGGGGTTGGAGGGAAACATCAGAGCAAGATATCTCAGAGGGGCACAGTGATGGACAAAGTACATCTCACAAGAAGGGAAAAAGGGAAGTACAACTTGCAAGAAAGGAAATCCCATGCAAAGGAACACATGTCCCCATCCAGCCCCTCTTGAGGGTAGTTCAGCACAGGAGGAGCTGCCCAGTGGGGCTGGGGAATCTTCAGTCCTGCAGATGTTCAGAACGTGCCTGGAAAAGGCTCCGGACAATGTGACCTACCTTTGGAATCAGCTCTGCTGTGAGTAAGGGCTTGGGTGGAGAGCTCCAGAGGCCCTCCCACCTGCCTCTCTCAGTGAGCCTGTTTTTCTGTATCACTGCATTGCCTGATTTCTTATTGCACATCCCTCCCACTACACCCATCTGTGTATTGCTGAGTGAGCTCCCAGCCAGGAACACTCTTTCTATGGTCACAAATAGCACAGCTTCTAAATACTTTACCAGCTGTAACTGCTTTCTCATGCAGAAAGAAAACAATACAAAATCCTACAGTGTAGGATAATGTGTATTTTTATCAAGGTGTATTACATCATCTGTCATATATCTACTGTCTGTTATATTAATTGTTAAAAATATACTTATATTATGATAATTATTAGCCTACTTCTATTATGTTATTATCTATTAACCACTATATATTTTTTGGCTATCAATTATCTGAAGGTCCAAGGCCAAAGACCAAGATTTCACTATTCTGGAGCCTGTGTAAACCAAACCAAACCAAACCAAACCAAACCAAACCAAAGTACAACAGAAGGCAACAGCTAGCAAAAAAATGAGCATAACAGAATCAAAGTCTCTGTGAAATGTTTTTCCACGTGACAGTGGGGAAAGAAATCTTAATGATTACTCTGTATGGAAATGGATGAGAACATGTGCAATGGGTTGTTTTTCACCCTAATTATGTCATGATAAGTGTGCATGTTTGTACAAAGTACATGTGCATATTTATAATTTATCTGCATGTGCGTGAATGACCAGCAAAATATACACATCCACGGCAAGCCTGGCTTAGCCAGAACATGTTTGCATGCAAAGTTCCATGATAAATGTACATGCACACGTGTACATGGCTGCTGATATAAAATACTTCTAGGACATATTTTTCAGTAAACTATAAATACAACTGTCTGGTTTTCAGATTGCAAATTGCCTTCACAAATGCATGCTTGCTTGGGGATGTTTCTGCCTGAAGATATGCATGGGAATGGGTTTGATGGCCTTGTTTGTACGCGAGGCCATCAATCTACACAGACTGACCATCACACCTCTGGAACTGAGCAGAGACACACTCTGGTGGCAGGGAACAAGAGCACAGAGCTGGTGGTGTTGTCTCACTGTGTCATCTGTGCCTGCTGGAGAGTGGTTTTAGGGGTGTGGGACTGGCATATCTGCTGGATATGTGTGAACTGGGATGTTTCTGTGTGTGGATGTGCTTTACTGGAGAAAGGGTTTGCATCTCTCAGCTCCTCACACCCCAGCTCACTATTGGTTCATGGCACAAATGTGTATTTCCTTCACACACCTCAGCTCTCCAGCCCTATTTGCACCCCTTGGGGCAGGTGTGACCCCAGTGGAGCTCAGCCTCAGGTGGGCACACACACCTCTCCACCCCATCGCACTCCTCGTGCTCACCCTCTCAGCGTGGCTGCTGCAGCCAAAGCACTGCCGTGCATTGGTGTAGATAAAGCCTAAACTGCTCCCCTCAGACCTCTGTCCGTCCGGGCTGCTGCTTTCAAACAAGCCAGTGGGGTGGTTTTGGAAGACTTCAGTCTTCCAAAAGGAGACATGCAAACCCTCAGACGTTTTAGGCAGTTTCAGAAGAGAAATCCCTGGATATAGCCATGAAACTGATTCTCTGATCTTTGGCAATGTGGCACATAACTATCGTCACTCAGATGCTTGTCTACTGGAAGAGATTTTCTTGGTGGCAAGTTTGCCTGTTTTCCTATCACTAAATCATGTAAGTCTTTAGGAGACAATTAATGCAATCTCCTTCATTCCCCAACCATTTGCCATCCATGTAAGAGGATTTATATTCACTTAAGGAGAAACATCCACTTCATGAATTTCACATTCACACGCTCTCTTCCTCATAATTTGACTGGATCCTTAATTGCACCAAAGCTCTCTTAGATCAGCTTAATCAGAACAGAGTGGTAAGAAATACAACACCAAGACCCTGCTGTAAACCCTCCCCTTTGCAGGAGGCTGTCCCAAAAGAAGAGGTAAGGGAGATACACAGCACAATGGAACAAAAAGCCATAACCTGAGTACCTCTATGTCCCAGACATTTTTCTGAACCAGTGCTTGTACAAACCAGAGCAAGAGTCAGGTCAAGCTTAAGGGTTAGAAAACTCCTCACTTACAGCTCCACTAAGTATTATCAAAAATACCAATATATATGTACGGGTCTATCACCATGAAGGGCTTTATGGGCAGAGAAAAGTTACAAGACAGCTTTACTTCATCTACACAGCTGTGCAGATAGATACCCATCTATAGACATCACTGTTCCCTTTGGTTTTACTCATCTTGTGCTTTACTTAATATCACTATGCGGCTGAAGGCAGCTGCAGCTTCTCTTTGCTGATACAAGCGCATTAATGCTCTGGTTAATTTTCCCCGTTCCAAGTCTCGTTGCATCCATGGCAGGTGGCAATAACCTCTGACTTGAATTCCTGGTAGGCCCCTTGGTGTAAGTACAGCCACGAATGTCAAAGCCTGGCCTGGAGTCAGCAAGCGGAGGGCAGAGCTGGTGGGGCTGGACAGGGATGTGTGCTCTGCCAGCGCCGCTCCCAGAGCCCCAGAGCCTGCGTGACCCCAGGGACACCTGTGTGCCACAAGTGTCCCGTAGCCCAGCCCTACCTGTGGGTGGCTGAGGGAGCTCTCTGGGGAGCGCAGGTCGTCCCCTGTGGCCCCGGCCTGGCGTCCTGCCTCCACAGGAATCCCGAGCCGGGTGCATTTCTCAAAGCAGACATAGTCGTACTGCGGTGTGCCTCCCCACAGAGCTGCCTTCGGGCTGGGCCCCTGCGCCTCGCTCTCTGAGCTCTGCATTGCTCCGCTCCTCCTCACGCTGGGCTGTGGCTGAGTCGCTGCTCTGGGCCTTGCCTAGAGCCACCTCGTGTTCCGGCCGAGAGCGCGGCCTCCGCATTCTCTGCTGATCCTTCCCTTCTCTCTCTCCTCACACCACTCCAACCTGTCCTCTTCCTACACTCTCTTTCTCTCTGCCCCTCCTCCTCCTCCTTGTGCCTCTCTCACTTTCTTCCCTTCCTGCCCAAAGGGTTCAACTATATTTATAGCAACCCTCCTCTGCCACATGATTCCCCAGTGCCGTGTCTGATCTCAGCAAAAGGCAATAACTCTGCCGGGATTGAATAACAGGTATGAGCAAGAGGGGAACTCCTGAAGGAGAGGGAGGGGGCACAGGGAAGGAGGTGGTGTGACAGACAGAGCTACAAGCACAGAGACAGAAAGCAGACAGGAGGAAGCAGAAATTTTTATCCAGGATATCTCTTTCACAGCTCCTCATCCCACGCACTCCCTGTTTGCAATGGGAACAAAGGTCAATGGGCTTCCTCATTTTCTTCCCATGTACCAGGTGTCCTAAAGACTGAGCAACAATCATAAGGATGCCAGCAACTATGGTGAGATAGGGTGAGATGGATGTTCACTCAGGGCCCCAAGACAATTTTTCCAAGCCCACAGTTCACATCAGCAAGCCCTAATGGAGAAGTCAGGCATCCCTGTAAACTGCTGAACATTACAGCCTAATCTCAGCCTTCCCAGGTGTTCTTACAGGGAATACTTTGCACTGAAAAGCATGTTACCAAACTGCTCTGTGGGTACTCAATTATAGGTTATGCAGAAATTTAATTCTTGATGCTTACATTTTCACAGACCAGAGCATTACACAGCTTCTCCTCTCCACTCTGCCACTTGTTTCTCAGCCAGGGAAAGAAGCAACAAGCTCAGCCAACACCAGTGAGCTACCAGCCCAATGATAGGAATGAGAAGCACGTTACTGCAACTTGGCCTAGAGATACCTCCCAGTACTGTCAGTGTGCTGCCTGCAACCATATTTCTTCTGAGGGCTATTAATTAAGGAGGAGCAGAGAGTTCAAGATCCCAGAAACTGCATACAAGAAAAAAAGACCTCACATGCTAAACTACGCATACTGAGTAAGAGATTTACAGGCAGGATGAGGTGGAAAGAATGGCAAAACACCTTTTTTGGGGCCCAGAACAGTGGTGTTATTATCGCATTTTGCGGACTCCTGTAAAATATTTCTTCTTTTGCTTTTTTTTAGTCTGCATGGTGCTTGAGAGTAAGGTAGAAAGAAAGTCTCCAAGAGGAAGACACACTTAATTTCTTGCACAAACCACCTTCTCCATGTTCCTGCCAAGATACGGAGTAATAGCTACGTGGAAAAGGTTAGTGTGTACAACCTACAACTGGTATCAGGCCAGGCAAGCACTTAATATTTACAAAAGCAATATCAGTGCTGTCCCAAAATTTACAGGCTCTCCTGTTTCATTCTCACCAGCACTCACTTTACTGTCAACAAGCACTACTTTCTGGAGGAAGACTGTGCCCCATAGGTAGGACACAACTTGAAATGAATCACCTTAAAGAAGAGTTTCTATGGGACTGTGTCTAGGAAATCAGAGAAAAAAACATTTTGTTACCCTCACAGGTTACCATCAAAAAAAGGCATTAATTGCACCCAACCCATTGAGGTGCTTTTGGAAGACCATTGTCATTATGGCTTATGTAAAAAATGATGCATAGCACATACTATATAGTGTATAAAATATCAAAAACTGTCAAAATAAAAGATATATCGTGTGTAGGAAGCCTTAAAACTGAACACACTACAGCCCAGCAAACTTCAGAGCTGTAACATAGCACCAGATCTTCAGTCACTATTATATGTGCTGGAGGAGAACACTCATCAGACCCACTGCAGAAAACTAATGAGAACCTTTAGCTCAAAGTGCACTCTTCTAGCTCTTGTTTTTCAAGAGTCACAAGAATGGCACATTAGAAATTGCTGCAGTATAAAAATGAACCCTCTACTGCCAGCTAATCAAACGCTACTGTCTGTCTTGCATGATACTGTTGTGGAATTTCCATGGGAAATAATGATATAGTAATAGCCTAAAATAAAACGGTCCTACCCTGAAAGGCTTCTTCCAAGAACTGTCCCTCTTAGCTTCCAAACCGGCCCCGGCCTCACTCACCTCACCAATAAAAGCATGAAGGACCCCAAGGCCAACATTCACCAAGTGACTCCAGATGCCACTTGAACAAGAAACCTTTACTATCCTCATTAGGAAGACATCCTGCACACCCCCTGAGCCCTCACTCCTGCTTCCCACAGTGTCACACACCTCAGCCAGTGCATGGCAGTGCTGCAACTACACTGCTGGTCCTGAGCAATCTCTGCGTGCATGGTGGCATCTGTGCACTGGGAAAGACCTAGCTCATCTGTGGCTAAGGATCTCCTATTCAACTAATCCCCACTTCTCATCAAACAGTATCTCTGCCTCTAGTCTCTGTACCCAGACATTGTCTGACAAGGAAACAACTGAGAACTGAAATTCATCATTTCTGTGCATGACAAAATATATGCAATCTGTAGAGATACTGGATTTATGTCCCCATATTTCCTGTGTCCTGAACACTAATCTTACCATGCTACTGAGCTTATAAATCAACCGTCTCCCTCTTTCCCCTAGGAGGTGGAAGTGCTTTGTCAGCTCTCTGGAAATCATTAACAATCCTTGCTATTTCACACAGTACCAATAATCTCTTTTGCAGCCTCCAGCCTCACTGACACTACCCTAGTTAAATTCAAAGCAGCTGCTCTCAATTTGTATTTGCTCTGAGATCTGCTGCTTCTATTTCACATTCTCAGAAGAACTTGTAGACCCAACAGCTTGTCCACTTTTTCCAGCTGACACACCTGACCTAATGAAAGGTAAGGTTCCAGCTTTACTCATCATCTTTTCCATGTTTTCAGATCTGCAGATATAAACATAAACACAAAATACAGAGAACACCCTGAAAAAAATCTGCCTTTCTGCACAGCTACTGCCCAGCAACTGCTGTCAAATCTCCCCTATCACTCTTCCTGTAATCTCCTGCCACAGCTCTTCTTTCTATATTTTCATTATTGCCTCTCTGTCTTGCTTTCTATTTCCCAGGCTTTGCTCTGCACTTCTACCAGGACTCATTGATGGAGTTCTGCTGTTGCTTCAGAGGTTACCAGCAGACTCAGGAGTTTAGCACAGAGCTGGAGGAAGACGTAAAAATAAAAGTAAGGTGTCATAACCATCTTGTACTAGCCACAAACACAGATGACCTGTACACATGGCTTGACTCCTCAGGTGCACCTAAGCCTCTTGAAAAGGCTCACAAAAGTTTCTAGACTTCCCCATGGCATATAAGACAAAAGTTACACAACCAGTTCATGCACCATTTTTTTTCCTTCGGGTATTACAGGCCCTTTCAGGACTCCAAAATGTGTTTCAAGAAGGACATGTTTGTGATGAAAATACAGCTACAGGCCAAATTAGGTATTAAGTAACAGTAAAGGAAAGAATAGAAGTTGGAAGAATTGCCAGCCAAGATGGATCCCTTGTCCATGCAGGCTTTTATTTTTCTCCCTCCTCGTCTCAGTTTTCTCTCAGGTCTCCCTTTCTCTCTGTTTATTTATTTCTCCTGAATGCTTGTCACGATGCAGAAATACAATTCCTAGCCTTCCCATCCTACTGCCTTAATAGTGAAAGCTTTGAGGGGCTGGTGGGGAGGAGTGTAAGGGTGACTGAAGACTCACACTTCTGCCATGGTCTAGTCCCAGGAGATTTACAACCTGAAATAATCCAAGTGCTATTTATCAACCGTAACAATCTTAATGTTCCGACATCCTACTAACTTCTGAGCCTTCTACTTACACTAGAGCCTTTTTTTTTTGGTTTGTTCTGCAGCAGGTTCATCCTGAAAGATGTAGACCACTTCATGACCTCCCTGTACACAAGCCTTATGGCCCACCAGCAGACTGCAGCCTCCTCTGGAGTGAAACACCGTGTCTATTTTTCAGCTGCCATCAACACTGCATACACAGACATTATAGTAGCAGATGGTGATGCAGAGCCCTCTGCCACCCTAGACTGACAGGAGTGGAATCTGCTGAGGCAGAGTTATTGTTACTAAGGACCCTGCATGCAGAATAGAGAAGCAGTCATTTAAGAACCAAACAAAAATATTATTCTGTGCTTGAGAAAGCCCAGCCCAAGAGGTCCACAAGTCTGTAAAGATAATATAAAAGATAGTCTATTGGAGAAAAGAAACTGTAAGGGTGAAAAAGAGAGTTTTAAAGGAGGAAGAGGAGAAAGGCGATAAAAGGATGACTACTTAACACAAACACAGTCTCTAAGAGAGAAACACAGAGGCAATAAGAGACAAAGCACCAAAGGGCATGAGGAGATGAGAATCTGGACAGGAAGAAGATACAGCAAGCATATTTTGCTTCAAGCTATACCTTTAGATGAAGCAAAAAAGTGAAAAGGCAGGAAAAAGACTTCAGTAGACGTCAGATAAGGCAACAGTTGCTAGATGAGAACAAAGCTCTTGACTGGGACATTTTATTAGACAGGATACCCATGGAGGCTTCAAAGAGCTACAGGAGGCAATTAGAGCTTTGGAAGAGAAAGAATGCTGTGAAAAGGGCTAGGATGAGGGAGGGAGACTGGAAGAAAAGACAGCTTTTATAGTAGAAGAAAAATAGATCATGGACCAAGGCTTGAACAGTAGCAAAAGATAGAAATTTAAACTGTGCAGGGGCACATAGTAAGCCGGGCTGGATATGGAGAGACAGAGAACTCTCAGAGGACACTTGAAAGAAGGGTTGAGTTCACAGCAAAAAGTAAAAAGACCAAAAAGTTTAAGTGCTTTCATCATGGAGAAATAGCAAGATAATATGATGATATTCAAGTGGACATGTACTGACTAATACTAGACTGAGTAGAGCAGAATTGACAGAAACAGGGCAGATTTAGAGAATCATCAGCTTTTGATAACTCAAGAAGAAAGAGGCAGAATAGGCAGAAAAAATCTCACAACTGGCATCAGATAAATACTTACAGGAACACAAGGACATGAAGGAGCCATTGAAGTAGATGTTGGAATAGAGGAATTTGTAAGGAAACTTGAACAGATCAGGATAGGGCAGGATGGCACTGCAGCATGACATGATATGACAATATGATATGCCATGACTTGGCAAAAAACAAATGGGCTTTAAAGGGGCAGGGTTATGTCCCAGTTCCAGAAACAACCCAGCTGTGACAGTCTGCAGAGAGCACCATGTCCGTGTCGATGATGCCATCTAAGGTAAATTACTGAACTCGAGGTTGTCTTGTCCTGCATCACAATGTGATCACAGGTTGGAACTGAGAGGAAAAATAATAAGCAGAGAGACTTAAACAAACCTAGCAACAAGAGCAAGACACAGAAAATCAGATGAAAGAGAAGACAGCAAAATTATGTTTTATAAATGGATCCAAACTCATTCAGATCTTTAAAGTGAACCTGACTGTCCTGGTGAGCTCTCAGGTAAAGACAATCAGGCTTTAAAACTCAAAGCAGAACAGCCTTTAGGAGAATAAAAATAAGATTATTTGATCATTTTAAATAGAGAAAACTTCAAGCATGGGAGTCAGGAAGCACAGAAATAAATATATAGTCTATACACAACTCTCCCTCACCCACTATGACCTTGGCTGTAATTAAGTTGATGACCTTCTGAGCTGCTAAAATTTTGTGCTCACACTCTATTGCCTAGGAGATTGTTTCCATGTCTCCACAGCTTGGATGCCTCCTCCCTTACAGCTGCCCCCTTCTTAAATTGCAGCCCTCAATTCCCTTGGTGATTCTCTACCCTACAGCACCCCGTAGCTTCTATTAAATAATTTCTTCTTTTCATCTGCCAGAAGGCTTTCCAAATGAAGAGGTGTATTACTGGTAGGGTAGAAAAATGAATGTCTTGCCTTAGGATAAACCAAGAACAAATCAAATAGGCACAGTGAATATACAAGTACCAAAAGAAGGAAAAAAGTAATTACGAAAAAGTAATATTAGGCTGCTGAGAGAACTTTTTCTAACTGGATTGTGTATCCAAAAGCAGCTAAAGTCTGTGAGAACTAGCAAACACTCAATTAACTGATTGAAGTAGATTCAGTGGATTTCTTGTTTTCTGGGAGAATAATTTTGCATCACAGACATTCTCTGATGTAGTCAGCTTGAAGACATTTTTAGCAGAAAGAGCCCAGGACCGTCCAGGAAATACAGAGTTATCTCTAATGATCAAAACTTATTAAGGATACCTCTAAGCTAGTGAATTTGTTATTATTCCAGCACAGAGAATCTGCAGCTTGTGCCTTTCTTCCCCTTCTCCCTGTAGATTGTTTGTTGCACAGGTAAAATGAATAATTGCCCATTAGATCTGTCAATCATGCCATGATACACAGCTTGACTGACACCACAAGGGTGGAAAGGGTGGGAGCTGTGCAGAGCTGGCCTGCCACAGGCTCCTGGGTTTAGATTTGATCTGGCTAATTTCAAGTGGAGAATGATGATTCTTATGTAAAATGTGGGCAACTATGAAGATGTGTGGTCATAGTTGATTTAGGAGGAGGAACTGGCTTGTGAAGGGAAAATTTTTAGAAAGTTTCAAGGACATGTTTGTGGTGTGCATGAGCTGGGGTTGGTCAAGAAGAAGAAATCATGAGTATGGAGAAAGTATCTCCAGGAGGCCATGGCTAGGATTGGAGGTATGCAAGAAAAATTATTTCATTTTCCTGATATATGTTCCACTTTCAAATGCCTGAAAGGTAATTTTCCTGAAGCCCTATGATCTATAGATCTCTATGAGAGTGGTCACATTACCTAATTCTGGGAACTTGAGGAACAGACTGGTTGAAAAGGATGATCCTAATTTCTTTGGGTACTGGAGCTAGTGATCAAGAAGTTTGGTGCAAGAAAAAAAATTAATTTTTAGCCAGCTCAGCTCTCCATTCCTGCTGATGCATGGCCATGTGAATGTCAGTAAAGAAGGGACCAGGAACACACCCAGAAATGAGGAAAGGGACTGTCTTTTCTGGTTGCAACAGAGCCCTAATCCACCATAAAAATGTTCTCAGTAACACTTGGCTCTTGCTTACATTTCAGACTCTTGACATGGTTAGAGCAGATGCTCTGAACTCCTTGCATGAACCATGGTTGCTAAGTACGAGTTGTTGGCAGCACTGGTTTGTGCTGTCCCGTCTCAGATAACTGAGATACAGGATGTCAATAGAAGGATTGTAGCACAGATGTGTTATCACTACCATTGAAGATTTTTTAAATATACCTTATTTACTAGGACAGTTGTAAAACCTGCAAAGTTTTGACTAAGCTTCCTGTTTTCCTTCTCCTTCCCCCATCTAAATGCAGATACCCATACAAAAACACCTTACCCTCCAGCACAAGAGGGGTCTTGCCTGTTTTCCATAAAACAATCCCTGGTGGTAATATGAGATAAAGACTAAGGTAAACAGAGGAAAGATAGTATTTCTCTTGGCAGCCTGAAAAATAAATCCATCACAAATTAGGGCAAAGAAATTCCCCTGCAGCAATAACCTTTGCTGTTATCACTGGCTGCTGATACAAGGATGACAGTGAGAGTCAGCATGACATTCACTGGACTCCCTCTCTCTTCTCTCAGCCCCTTGCTTTGACTTGTAGGAAGGTGCTGAGGCAAGGAAAGAGCTGCATCAAGCACGTGCATCCAGGTTGAAGTACTGGGCCACTCTTCGGCATGAAGGCTGCAAAAAGTCTTTTCTCTGTCAAGCTTTTTAAACTAGAGCTGCTGCACACCTATTATCAAGAGCCAGTTTAGATTGTCATAAGGGGAAAAACAGTGCAAGAAGTACAATCAAGGCCATGAGGGGATACAATCTCCAGATGCCAATGAGACAGGTAGCTTAGTATATTAAGCCCAGGAAAAGGTAAATCAGCAGAAGAAATTGCAGGAAGTACCCCAGAAATGGGATTGTGTCCAGGGACTGGCATTTAATGTCCACGCCATCTAAAAGTATTAAATCTGGAACAGGAGTCCAGGAAGAGGGCATGGGTTGGAAACTATTGACCAAGATCAGGAATGGTGGAGAGATAACGAGCCAGTGAATAAGAAGGCACTGAGAATAAATGGTGGAAACTGTTCTGACTCTCACTTATGTTGGGAGCTGAAATTAGTTCTATGAGCTGCTAAACTCAGGCTGTTTATGAGAAATTACAGATTTTTGGATGTTCTGTTTGTTCAAGACCATTGCTCACTGTCCTGCTCTTGCATTATTAGGTGTTCAGAATCAGCAATAATGCCTAAGAGTACTTGTGTTATCTTGTTCAAGCACTGCCCTTGAGTCTGTCTGGGGTGTATATCAAATTTTCCTGTCTACATGAGAGCCAGATTCTATGTCTATAGCACATTTTGAAAGAAATTAATCAGAAAACAAACAAACAAAAAAGAAAAGTAGAGATGGACTTTGTGAAATGTTTCAAATCCCACTCACTCTGCTGGGTTTTCTTGCATCAGGAAGAGAGTTGTTGCTCTCTGGCAGGGGCACTGGCTGGGCTGGGACATTTACTTAGGAGGAGAGGAATGCCCCAGACCACTGGTTTTTGGGCACCATGAGGACCACGAGCTCCCACAAGTCTGCAGGCTCCTCTGACTCAGACAGACAAGCTATGCCACTTGCTGAAGATTCATTGCTCTGGGAAGAAGATGCAGCTGACCCTTGCCATGGCAGTCTTCAACCTCATCTTCATCGAAGAGGAAAGGGATGCAGAGGGTATTGCTGTGGTGTTCCCTGTGCCACAGGGACCACAGTTCTGGCTACAGAACTTGCTGGTAGAAAGCACAGCTGGTACCAGTGACACCATCACTGCCAGCCAACAGGTTCCTTACTCCTCTTCCTTCTCCCTCCAAATAAAACTGCTCCAAATGCCATCATTAAATCCCATGGGATGGAGGTGAGGTCTCTGTAGGAGCAGGGTATTCTCCTTGCTTTGGGCAGGAGGGTTGTCCATCATCTTCCTGCAGGAGATCTTCGCCAATCTTGCTGTACATTGTGGTAGGACCCCTTGAACAGACATGTCTGTCTATACAATTTCATATTGAGTTTCGCCACACTGATCATTACAGTCCTGTCCTCTCTTGACCTATAGTCTTGCATGCTGGGGAACATGATCATTGCCCTGAATCAGCTGCTGAGCATTCAGATCTGCTCAGGAGTGCATTAACGTCTTTAATATCTGTGCTCTGATACCAGGTGTGAAATGTCGTTTTTATCAAGATGCCTTTCTCTGCAGTCCACAGGAGGGTCGGGACCCAGCTTTGATTTTTTTCTTATAGAGCTGCATTGGAAATGAGAGGCAGATATCACTGAGAAGGAAGGAGGTCAGCACTCCCTAAAGGATTCCTAGTACACCCTCCAACCAGATAATAAGCATATCACCTGCATCTTGGCAGGGGACAGCACACATATTAAGGATCTGAAGCAGACTAAAGAAAGACTGAGGCCTTTCTGTGTGGACCTGTTCTCTTTAGATACCAATCTGGTGTCCTTCAGTAACCTTCATGTCTTCTGGAAATGTTTCACTTTTTTGAGCACTTCTCTTAACAGATTAAAAAGCTTCTTTGTTTTTATGTGGTTTTCCATTTGATCCATTCCAGTTAACGTTTTGACCCTTGTTGTTTCCATGGGGGTATTGACTCCAAGTGCATTGTAGTCACCATGAAGTAGTGGTTTCAGCTAAGAAGCTGAATTTGACATATCAGATTCAGTTGAAATACTGATATGGAATCAGTTGTGTCAATCCTCCATATTCAGTAGCAAAACATCATCAGCTGATGTTTGTTCATTCTCTTTAGAGAAGATCCATTTACTACAGAACCAAACACACTGATCTGGAAAAGTGGAAAGAAGAGAGAAGCCTGCAAATATAAGAAAGAGTTGGGTTGGAAGCAAAAACCACCAGAGGTTCTGAGAGTGAAAAATCTTTGCAGAAGGATTTAGAAAGGGTGTCCCACAGTATCTTATCATGTTCTGTTAATCCACTACACTATTATTACACTACTTATTTGCTACATTGCATTCAAGTGGTTTCCCCCAGTGATGGAAAAGTAAAAGAGAATAAAGGGAACATATGGCAGCTCAGGGCTAGAACTAATGGGGAGTGAGAAGACCCATGAAGAAGCACTACTTCTTGTAGATATTCTGTCTCTTTCTGAGGGCTTGCATGGAAGGGCTGCTAGTCAGGGTGGAGCAAGATGCTGTACCCAAACTCTGCACAGAAAAGGCTGCCTGTCACACTCTGCACCTGGCTAATCAAAAGCCAGGGATGCATCAGGCCCTGACCTTCTTAATCTTCCTTGTTCCACATTTCCAGACAAAGTGTCAGGTCTAGTCTTTTATCTTTTGGTATTAGGCAGTTATAAGGAAAAAAAAAAGTTTTCTAGGGTCATGGCATAAGAGCAGTTGGTACTGCTTTTGAAATATAGCTGGGTTAAAGAAAAGACAAGACACAGAAATTCAAGACTTTTCAGCATTGGTCTGAACTGTTACAGCTGTTCCAAAACTGTGAGTGGCATAAAGAAAGGATGGTCATATTCCCCTCCTTACACCAGCTCTGATATGTCTGTCTGAGCACTGTGCAACGTAAACTGATGGAAAACACTCAGGTCTTCATGCAGTTAACTGCTCAGAGTCGTGCTCTGAGTGAGTTCATCGCAGGTCAGGGAAGCAGATTTTAAGAACAAAACTGTTCATGTAGCTGTCTATAGGTCATGTCAGCCACATGCTCACATGCAGCACTAAAACACATGTGTAGGCGAGAGAACTTTGCTTAGCCCTTGCTTCATCTGCCCAAGAGTAAGATTTCTATGTACCTCTGGAATAAAGTTTCTATGCCATGCTGACTGTTTCTTCTGTCACTATCCTGTTGCATAGCTGCCATGTGTTTAATCCTGCTTTTGCCTTCTTCATTCCTGGAAAGCTTAGGTGAACCTGCAGCTCTTTTGCCCTTTGAGCCTGGAGCATTATGGACTTCAAACTAATGGAAATGAGGTTTCCAACGTGCCCTGTTTCTATATGGAATTGGAACTAAAAGCAGCCTGCCCTCAGTACCATGTCCCCTACGGCTGATAACAAACTTGATGCCAAGTAGAATTAGTATCAAATACCTCTCTGGTCTGGATAAGGGCTCACAGGGTGCTAGCAAGTTATTCAGAGGAATAAAAACATGTTGACTGGCTGAAGAATTGTACAGGGTGATTGAGCAATAAAATTACAGATGAAAAATCACAATAAATCTGAAGTGATAAGGAGGAACAGACATTCTAGCTTTGCGTACACAAAAACTGTTCAACTATGTAAGCTCTCGATATGGAAGAATAAGATCTTGGGGTTACACAGAATGATCATAATGACCTTTTTAGCATTTATTTAGAACTATGGTGAAGAAGTAGGAAAATAATACCTAATTAAATACAATGTGCAAATACATCTGAGTAGTGTTTGCTTTCTGTTTCCCCTAGTCTCAAAAAGAATATAGTAGAACTGGGAGAGTTTCAGATGATGGTCAAATTATGGAATAGCTGCTGTATGAGGAACAGTTAAGTGGACTGGAACATACCAGGCTGGAAAGGACAATGAGGTCTGGAAAATATTGAGTAGTATGAAGAAAATTAACTGAGAAGGTTAATTTGGCTGTATCTCAGGAGGTAGGGACTTGTTTTGTTGAAGTCACAACTCCTTGGAATTTAGATGCAGGCAAACAGTTTTAATTTGCTTTTCTGTAATAGAAGTAATTGACAGGTTTGTGTGAGTCATTTAACAACAAGGGTAGATAAGACAGTTCATTACAGACAAGGAATTAAAAATACATTCTGTGCAATATTTAGAAGACAATGATCTTGTAGACTAGTAATTTGCACTGCTGTTCCTCTGAGTACTTTAGTTAATTACCAAATTAAAGAATATTTGAGCTTTGGATGGGACACCTGCTGTCTTGTCCAATACCATGTTCAAGCAGTGTCAGCAGGAGAAAGTTGCCTTGGGCTGTGTCCAGACAGATTTTGGATGTCTCCAAGGATGCAACAATCACTCCAGGTAAACCTGTGGCAGTGCTCAGCCATGCAAAAGCCTCTTTCTTTATGTTCAGACAGAAATTCCTATGCTTCAATTTGTGCCCATTCCATCTTGTCCTGTGACTGGGCTCTACTGAGAGGAGAATGGCTGCACCATCTTCAGTCTTCCATCAGATAGTAAGACCTCCCCTGAACCTTTGCTGAACAATCCCAGCTCTTTCAGCCTTTCCTCAGATGTGCAGTGCTCCTGTCCTTCCATCATCTTTGTGGCCTTTTGCAGAACCCTCTCCAGTAGCTCCATAGATTTTATGAACTGGGGAGCTCAGACCTGGACACAGGACTCCAGGTTTAGCCTCATCATGCTAAGCAGAAAGATGTGCTGCTGCTGATCACAACCTTTGGAGCCTTGCAGCTCAGCCAATTTTCAATCCACTCCGAGGTCCACTTGTCCAGCCTGTACTTAATCACCTTACTATGAGGACGTGGAGGGAGACAAAAGCATTGCTAAGGTAAAGACAAACATAATCCACTGCTCTTCCCTCATCCACCAGCTTGTCTCATCTGCTCACTGAACTGTATGGTGGTTAAGTGTGATTTTCTCTTCACAATTCCATGCTGGCCGCTCCCAATCATCTTTCTGTCCTTCATGTGTCTGGAAATGGTTCCCCAGATGAGTTGCTTGATCACCTTTATGGGGTTTGAGCTGAAGGGGGTCAGCCTGCAGTTTGCTGGACTTCTTGCCCCTTTTGAAGATGGGAGTGACTTTTCTTCCTGTCCTCAGTTCCCACTCTGAATCCCTACGACCTTTGAAATATTAAATGGAGAGTGGCCTTGCAATGAGATTGACCAACTCTCTCATGCTGGTGGGTGCATCCTGTCAGGTTCCATGGATTTGTGCATGCCCAGTTTGTTTAAATGTTCTCTGACCTCTTCCTCCTCCAGTGAGGGTGCTTGCTCTTCATCATCTTCTTTAGAATCAATTCGCCTTGATCCTTTAGAAGACGGCCCACCTTTCCCATTGCCTTAATTTTGCTGCTGATATACCTGTAGAAGCCTTTCTTTTTGCCCTTCATGTCCCTCACCAGATTAAACTCCAGATGAGCTTCAGTTTTCTTAACCTCATCCTTTAACACATGGCTGGTGTCCCTAGATTCCTCCCAGGTCACCTGAGTTTTGTCAGGACCTCCTTCCTAATTCATGCAGGCCTCCTGCTGCCTTTGCTGGATTTCCTGCTTGTAAGGGTGTATCATTGCTGAGCTTGTAGGAGATGATTCCAAGAGCTCTCTTGGACCCCTCTTCCCTGCAGGGCCATTTCCCATGGGATTTTTCCAAGAAAATCCTGGAAGAGTCAAAGTATTCTCTCCTGAACTCAAGGATTGAGACCTTATTTGGAGCCCTTTTCCCTCCTCTGCTCCAGAAGCTGCCCTGGATGTTCACATTCCCAACACATCTTTCCTCCTTTGTAAGTATCAGGTCCAGCAGAGCATCTCCTCTTGCTGTCTCTTTTATTATCTTGTTATGAACTTGCTGACAGTGCACTCCAGAAGCCTCCTGGATTGCTTGTGCCCTGCTCTTAGTGCTGCAGCAGGTTGCTTCCAGGGACTATGAACATGACTGAACAATGGTCTGAAGAAAGCATCATCTAATTCTGAAACCTGCTTGCGGGATTGTGGTCAGTCCTGGCCAGACGGCATACTCAAAAATGGATAGTTATTTTTCTGCAGCTCTTAAAAGCAGCTCCTCACAGTTAAATACTTTGTCAGCCTCTGTGACAGGTCTTCAGGCAAATTCTCTTCTCTTCAGCGTCCCAGTAGAGATGTGGGTAACTCCAAGTCTCAGGATATAGACATCCATAGTCACTATTATAGTTTACACATAATCAAAGGATGTGTATGCTAGACTATGAACAGGTAAGACTAGCTGGACAAACTTCCACCTGAAACAAATTTGAGGCTGCACAAAATAACGTTTCCTCACAGCACCAAATCAGAAAACAGCATACTGCATGTAATTTGTCAGAGTTTTTAGAGCTACAGGTATTTGACTTCCTTTGAGAAAGTGTAGGTGCCACTCACACTCACAATAGCACTGTGCAATAGTTGAAGGTGCTTTATATTTTTATGGGCTTCTAGAATCCACTCTCAGTGCTGATAGATGACAGGCAAACATTCCTGATCCATGACCTTTCAGAAATATGTTGTAGAAATGGACGTCTGTCAATCCCAACAGCCACTGTTCCCTTAAGAACAAGTAAGAATCAATTTCCTTCACCAAGAGGTAGGAATTTGTTGTAGAGATAAATGGCTGAGTTTTAAAACCATGAGCAAATCCTTTAACCCTGACTATGTCCTTATCAAGGTCCCAAGACCAAAGTGTTTGTTGCAGTCACAATATGTGGAGGATCTCTTTGCTGCCTGTATGTTCAGTGCTGAGAACTGTGTCATTAACAAATACAAAGACATTATTTGCGTTCCCATGCAAACAAACAGCAACAGAATCTGGTTCTGCCAAGAAGTTCTATGTCACTTAATAGTAAATATGAACACTTAAAATAAGCAGGTTCCAATAAGGTAGTGCCCAGCATGGTTAAACTTACGTCTGTCCTTCCTCTGCATTAGCAAGTTAACAGTGATCATTGTATCATACAGGTATGTGGAAGCTGTTCCATCAATACTGACAGAGGCAACTTCCTGCTACTTTGCTAAAGTAAACATTCACAAAATAACTTTTTTTAAAATGTTGTGTTTACTGCCAGCTTCTCTTCTGCATGTCCAGGTTCTCTGCTGTGATTTTGTGGAGATTCACAACAGTAGTTGACTTTACCCTGAGGATTTTTATTTGCTGTACATTTCTGTATTGATGACTTATTTCTCATCCACCATACTTTGTATGCCACCTGCTGTACAGCTGGGGCAGTAATCTCTGTATTCCAGTTGCACCTCTGCTGCCATTGTTGAGAATTATACTAGCAACAGGTCTGTCTTGTCCTAATGTCAGGAATTCTAGTACATGGTCTTTCCACACATATAGCCCCTACCCCAAACTTGTCTGAAATAATTTAATCTGCTATATTGCCAAAACAGCACACACCAGATGTCAAAGCAATAATGTGTTTTCTTTGTTCGTACTAAAAAAGCTTGTAGCATGCAGCTACCCTATTAGGTTTCACACAAGTGTGGGATACCCCCATATGCCATTTACGTATGAATAAGGGGGTTTTTTACCTTATACAGCATAAGATCAGTGGCAAAGTTTAGACTGATTGGCATGCTACAAGCCCTTGGAATTTATTTCTTTGGGCAGGAGGCCTGTACGATTCATAGAAATGTAATTCTGGACACCTTCACAACAGAGCCCAATACCTGAATGAGTTAAAAATGGGTTTAAAAAAACCCTTTTCTGCAAGTAGCAGAAAAGGCCCCTTGCACTCCCTGCCAGGATAGTGCTATCCAGGGTGTGGTGTCTGCAGGCAGCCTGCTCCTGTGGGGCTGTAACTGCTCCCAGAGCTCAGTACAAGGACAATGTGGGCAACAGCCAGGCAAGGTAAAGCCTTTGTTACCATTTCTGCTGCACTTTCTATTGTTAAACCAAATTCTCTCCATGGGAAAGGTGTTTAAGTCAGGAATATACAGCACGGATGTGCAGCTGTGGGCATCACCTCATGAAGTCTTGCCTGGATGGTTGATTGGAGAAGCTGAAGCAGCGGGGTTTATTCACCCCAGAGAAGAGGCTGATTTGCAAACAGCAAATGCAAATACACCCAGAGGGGGGGTATAGGCAAGGCAGCATCAGGCTGTCCTCAGAAAGGCACAAGGAGCATGCAAGAGGCAACAGCCATTATTTGAAACAATGGAAATTCATAACCAAGCAGGGGGCTGGACTGGATACTGCCAATGTTCCCTTCCATTCTAGATCTTTCTGTGATTCTTGGGTTTTTTTGCTTTGATGGCGACAAAACCAAAATTATTGCAGGCAAACGTAAATTATTAATAGAAGACCAGGCCTGCTAGCAGTACAAACTGGAAATGAGAAAATTTCCTCAAGAAGCTAGTAGTTCTCACAGCAGAGCTTAAGAGAAATAACACAAGCAGAACTTATATTTTTTGCAAAATACAGCAAGAATTCCTGTCCTCCTTTGATTCCTGTCATCTTTTAAACAGGTAGGGTAGTCCTGAACACCTCTCCCATGCAGAGATGGATTCCGTTGTCATTGTCAGAAGCCTATATCTTGCCATGTACAACTTGGCCCCCTGTTCATCTGCATCTTTTGTCCTCTCCAGCTCTGGAATTGGCAAATACAAACCTGCACAAGTGATCATTCTCATGACCTCAGATCCCCAGGTCTCTTCTGCCTTCTAACATTACCTTCTGTATGATTGACAACACTTTCAAAAATAAAAAGAGGAGAGGGGAGCTGGGGAAAATCCCCCCTCTGCCTTGGGACAGCACAGAGAAAGGGTCACATGGGATATTTTTAGAACAGAATCCAATGGCAGTGATGTGAGGAAGGCACAGAGAAAAACACAGCTGTGAAACCTAACACTTGGCCTCATGTATACTGAGAGCAAGAACAGCAGAGAAACAAATTGAGGAGACACAGCAGAACACAAGAGTGAGGAGAAGGTATGTGAGAGTAACAAGGGAATGGTAAAGGAGTAAATGACAAACAGGCAACCAACACCTGGGAAACAAACAGCTAAAAGAGATTATTGGAAATGGCAAAAAAGAAAAAAGAAAAAAAGAAAAGAGCCAGCAGAAAAAATTAATATAGTGGTCACAGTATATAAACAAACACAGATACTTCAATCATAGAAAGAACTTAAGGACAAGAAATGGTCAGTTGACTCCTCAGCACTCTCATGTAGATGGTTTGTGACCTTGAAGGCTGACCAAGAGCTACCTCATCTATCATCTCTCCTTATCCCAATATATACAGGCTTCCTAAGTGATTTTGCCCATGGATTGTGACACTACAATAGATTTTTTTTAAATCAGAGGAAAATAGCAGTCATTCCTACAGTCTTTGGAGCCAGGCAATGACCTACTGTCTGTCTTTTACAACCAACCAACATGCCCAGAGAGCAGTGGTTGTTTTATGTCTGAAAACTGATGTGCGCAGCATTAGTTCAGAAGTGCCCTCTGCTTCTGTTCACTCACTAAATAAGAACGAACTAACATGACTGAGTACATGGAATGAACAGATGTAATGCTGATATTTGAGAGGAGTCTGCTCCTAAAGATAGCATTTTAAGGTGTAAATTGCTAAGATACTCAAGTCCTGAGGCTGTCTGGCAACAACACTTGAGGCAACAGCATCCAGAATTGCAGTGCTTTTTTCACTTGCTACATAATCCTTATAAATGTTCTTGATTTTGCTTGTTTTGAGAAATAATTTATCTTCAATTGAGATTAGTGATTCAGTGCCTTCTTAGCACTAATGCCTGGTTTAGATCTAGCAAATAGCTGCTCCAGTAACTAGTTGCTACTCTGCCTTTGACCCCTAAGGACTCGAGTACAAATAGTCATTTTCAAAGAAGAATTCCTAACATTAGAGTAATTTCTAATGAAATGGGTCATAGCATGGCTGCCTCCTTATCATAAAGCTCAACAGAGATGGAGGTAGCTTAAATTCAACAAACTAGTCATTTGGGGTTTACTTATGCAGGTACTCAAGGAATCAAACAGATATCATTTATTACACAATCCTGTCCTGTCCAGAAGCCTAGAAGAGCTCTCAGTGGCAAATATTTGGGATAAATGTATTAATAAATTAATATAATGCAATACATTGTATTTCTTTCTCTCACAAATAGCTGTTTAGTAATGGACAAATATTTTGTCAAAGATTTTCCTTATCTCAAGTTATACAAATCATGCTCTTTGAACTCAAGAAATCTGGTGCTAGTTGTGTCTTCCCACAAGCGTTGAAGAAAACTCTCGTTAGTCTACTTACTCTGACTAGTCTAGTTCTACACTAAGAACCTAAAACGGAAAATTGTAGAGATCTATGGGTTTGTTATAGTTGCAGAAGAAATATAGCCATTTTATCCAAGTAGCATACTCACTACTTCTGCATCTTTTGCTGGTTCATGCTCTCTTCCTTACCACTGCTTTTGTTTGGGTTTATAGTATTCCCTTACAGTTTAGTACCTCATGCAATCATTACTTGTTTGTTTACAGTGCAAACAGGTCATGGCAATCCCTTAATGTCCTATATTAGGCTCACCCTTGAAGCTTTACTGTTGATGCTACCCACTTCTGACACTGAGAATGCTTCTTTTTTATATTTGAATGCAGAAAGTCAGGCCAAGAGAGATTAAATACATCCTAAACCCTCCACTGTACTGATGGGCTACTTTGGCAATGTTAATACTTGATATGTGATAAATAGCATTCTTAATAAATCATTGCTGAGTTGAGGGCATTTGCTTGTGATGTGCCTACATGGACCACTAGCAAATTTACATTCACTTTGTAAATCTGGATTTGAAATGAAGATTTCAGTCATAAAGGGCTGTATGGTCACACCAAAGATCATAGAGTCTTCATTCCTCTGTAAGGTACTCTGTCAGACACATGAACAGTATTCAGCAGCAGAATATTTTTGATTGAAAGCCTCTCTCCAGTTCTTCACCTCAGCCTACTGCTCCCAAAGACAACCATACCTTCCCCTTACTAAACTAGGTGCTCCAGAAACAGAAACCAGAAAATGTGGCAACAGCCTGCATCCAAATACCTACAAAACAAAGCAGTGCAAGACCCTACTTGGATGTGCTCAAGAGATGCCAGAGAGCAACATGTAAAAAAGTCTCCATCTTTCTTTGCAGTAGCCCAAAGAAGATGAGATTTCATTTTTTTTTCTCAGCCCCAATAGAATCTTACTTCTCTCTAAACACTGCTACCAAAATTTTGCATGCTCAGGTACAAACAGTACAAACAGGTCACTATTCATTTTTAAGGGCTGGGATTTCTTTCATGCTGTTCCTCAGGCAACTTTAGGCAACTGTATGATGCTAATTCTCATTTCAGGGACCAAAGCAAGAGGCTTTTTAGGCACAGGACAGACTGCTCCCTCCACTTGTCCAGTGAAGTGTGAGGACTCATAAACATGCAACGAATCTCATTTCTGCTAGTTGGCAGTAACTCTTCCAGGTAGCTAAAGGCAGAAAGAGGCACAGCAGTCTGCATCCAAAGACCTAAAAAACAAAGCAGTGCAAGGCCCCACTGGGCTGTTCCCAAAGGATGCCGTAGAGCAACATGCTCCATGTTCTCACAGCACCTATAGACACCACTGTGGCACAATCCTAACCACTTCTTGTGGGAGCTGTAACAAAGGGCAGGGAATGGTTTCAGTGCCTTGTCTGTGGTTGTCTTGAAAAGAGAAACCCATTCACACCCAGCAGTTGCATTTCTGTGTAGCTCTGCAGACTCAGCTCTGACTCATGACAGCATTTTTTTAACCTGCCTGGTGATGTAAATTTTTCACCCATGGGGATTAGGAATGCAAGGAGAACATGGCCACGTTCTCTTGAAGAAAGCCACTACTGGAGCATGTGCTAGAGCAAATACCTCAGAGTTTGTCTAATGCAAACAGGGAAGGATATTTGTAGGCAAAGAAAGCCCCTTAAGCAGAGGGGAGAAGGCAGCTCTCATGTAGGAAACATTCTGTGCTGCTGCAGGTATCGTACTCACCAGAGTTTCTTGGTATCGGAACGCTTTGGTTGGAGAGGCATCCCCAGTCATATCCCCAGAGACAACGTCCTGTGGAGCAGGGGTTGGTCAGGGCAATGTCCTCCCGTCTGCCCTCCCCAGCAAAATCATGGAGTGAAACAGGCACAAGGCTTCAGCTAAAATCCCTCAGAGCACCCTGAGAGAGAAGGTTACTGGTGAGGGAAAGACACAGAGGGAGAGTGTAACCAGAGACTCCCTGCCCCCTCCTGTTCTGTCTGCTTTCCTGCTTTAATCTCTCTCTGCTGTCCTGGCAATGGGACAGCTCAGTAAATTAACAGGAGGTAACATTTCCTCCTCCTCCTCTCTCAGGCAGTATCATTCTTCACTCCATTTGGAAAGGGTGGGGAACTACAGAAAGAATGGGTACTGATGGTAGGGAGAGACTAAGGAAGAAAAGGATGGAAATGACAAATTACCAAAATTAGAGACAAGAGAACAATCCTGCAACTTGAAGAGGATTATTCCCACAACCTGTTTCAGGGACAATTTTGTGAAGTGTCAGCATCTGAGAGGGTAAGCTCTGTAGTGGGCCTTGGAAGACTATTCCTCATATGAATTACTGTTAAACTGCCCTCACAATTAACATAATTTTTCTTCAAGCATACCCATTATTGCTGGTTACCTCACCACAAATAAACAGCCTTCCTTGCAGTCTTCGTACCTTCATGGACCTTCATCCAGTAGCATAACTAACACTCAGTATTTTTTATATCCAGAATCCCAGAATGGCTGATGTTGGAAGGGAGCTCTGGAAGTCATCTGGCCCAATTTTCCTGCTCAGTCAGGGCCTTCTAGAGCCAGTTGCTCAGGACCATATTCAGATGGCTTTTGAGTATCTCCAAGCATGGAGACTCTGCAGCCTCTGGGCAACTTCCTCCAGGATTCTGGCACTCTCATGGTAAAAAAGTTTTTCCTTATGGAGCCTCCTGGGTTTCAATTTGTGCCTTAACCAAATTTCTTATACATAAAAAAATTAAAGCTGCTCAACAGCATAGTCAGGAAGGGTTTGTGGGCTGTTGAGGATCCTGGAACATGTGTGGGGCTGCAAAGTAGAGAGGTCCTGCTCTCTGCCCTTCTGTTTGTCCTAGGCCTTTGCTGCAAGAAAAGCAAGGAGGACCTAATAGTGTAGAAAGGACAAAATCAGGGTGCTGCTGTGGGTTACTGCCTTGAGAAACAGAGCACTGAGCAGCTGTGGCAACAGCTACGTCCTCAGCTGAGTCACAGCTACTGTCTGCTGTACCCTGAGGCAGCAGCAAGCACAGAAGTTTGTGGGGAATGGAACAGATAATATAGGCCACAGTTCTTTTCACAGACAACTGCTCTTTTTTTTTTTTCTTCTGTTCCTTTTTTTTTTTTTTTCCCCAATCATCTGCTATCTGCAAAGCTTTTCATTGAGGGAAAAAGAAAAATTCTCTACCTAGGAAAGCAGTTAGCTAGAGCAACATCATCACTTCCTAAGCTGTTTCTCCCACTAAATAAAAGTGAGTTATGTAACAGCACGTGAAAGGTGAAAGCGTCGCCTTTATTCAGGTTATCCAGTCAAGGAGCTTTTCAATGCAGAAGATGAGAAGCCAGAAATAAAACTACCCAGAACTCAGAGACAGTGAGCAGAGATCACATAAAAGACCAAATGTCTAGAGTCACTATTTGACAGGCCATTAAGAAAGCACACTCACAGCTTTGGAGAGGGCTAGCTCAGAGTTTGTAACTATTACAAAGGGGGAAATGAGGAACATAAGGATTTGAACTAGGTCTGTGGAACTAGTTAAGGAAAAAAAACTTGTTAAGGAAGATGACTGGGGAAGAATAATGAGGGGAATAGATGGAAAAGGACAGCTTTCCTGAAAACCAAGGCTGGTCAGTGTCTGTCCTATCTTCATATTAAATGCTTTAACTATCTTTCCATGCAATCTCATTATGCCATGTACATGAGTGCTGTAAGTTTGAGGTGCCAGCAGCTGGTGAGACTGGCATGAGTGAACTTGGCCCAGCAGCTGCAGTCAGATTGGGGTGCTGGGGACAGGAGCTGAAGCAAGTGTGGTCTCAGCAACAGCAGCTGGAGCAGCCATGGCTGTCTGGACCAACTCAGTGAGTGCCTGGCCATGCTACAGCTCAGACCTGTGTGAGGGGACTTGCAACAGGAACGGGTCACACCAGGCGTGTTGGCACCCTGGTCTTAAAGACAAGAGTGGAGGAGTGTCTGCTCTAGCCTGTAGGATGGGACCAGCACATGTCCTAGCTGCAGCTGCTAAGGCATGGAGCCCAGGGTTTCAGGGCTGGGCAGGAGTAAGAACCAAGGCAGACTTGCAGGAGGCAGTGGCAGTTTGTAAAATTCCTTAAGTGTTTATTTCTGTGTGAATCCATTTAGAAACTTTAAGTCTATGTTCAGTGTGACCTCTTCCTCTCATCCTTTAAGTTGCTTCACAGGTGACTGAATATGAACAGCTATTAAGTTTGTGTTTTTATTTACCACCTGTACCTAACAAATCCAAATCTAAGTTTTTTATCAATACAGTGTGAACTTTCTCTTTGTCAAAGCATGGTTTCTATGGCAAGCATTACTGTTGCTCCTTTTTTTTTTGCAGCTGCAAATAAAAACTTTTAGGAGTGCCAAAGGAAAATTTAAAAAACCCCCCTCAGCTTAAACCACAGCAGTTCCAGCTACTTTTCTAAGTCAGAGAAATCAGAATGCGACTCCGAGCTTTTTGAAAAATGTAGTAAATTACACAGATGTCATCTTAAGAATTTGTGCATGCAGGCAAAACAGTTTGTGCAAAAATACAGTCTGAAGACCAAGTTATACATAGCAGTTCTCATAAACAAGTAACAAATGTAGATGAATGGAAACAAAAGAATATCAAACTTCAACAGAATTCTATGAGAAGTGGCAAAATCAGCAACAGCACGCCAAATTGCACTGACTAGGAAAAAGCACTCTTTCCTAGTGAAACAGACTCACCGAGGCTGCTGATCCTGTGACAACAGTTGATTGTAACTTCTCTGGAGATTTCCATTTCATTCCCTTCCTTTTAAAGAAACTGTTCTCTGTATGCATATGCTGGTGACATAATCTATTACATAACAGTATCTTCTTGCATTTCCTTCTCCTAACTTAATAATTTACTGCTGCGATATAGTGAAGAATTCTCATACCCTGAGGGGTAAGAACAAATTTTACAACACAGATACAGTGCATGTTAAGAGTCTCAGCTTGGCATAAATTTTATAAGATGTTTTAAAGATATTTATCCAAACCTTTTGATGTTTTGGAAGCATTTGCTCTCTTTCAATGCCATTCTGTACATCCTAATTTTTAAGGGGACCAATGACTATTTTTACAAAATCAAATCCTTTGACTATATATTAGTAATCACAAATAGGGAAACAAAATCAGTTTAGAATTAAAATTGTATTAATTTACTGAATTGTTCTGTTAATAAATGATTCTTATGCAACTCAAGATTTTTAAAATACATTGTCTAACTTGGGTTTGCTGTTTTCACTCTGCATCTCAAATAAATCCCTTGACCTTATTATTCTGGTTTCCAAAAAAAATGTGGACCTGTTAACATTCCCCTGCTATCCCAGCTATTAAAAGTAATTCCTTAAACTATGCTAGTAGCTCAAAACATACCCATGAAAATGTAAATATCTTGTTTACTTCATCTTCTGGCCTCCTAGAGTCACTTTCTGCATGGGTAGATGTTTGTAATTCCAGTGCTAATATCAGTACTAGACTTCCTGCATCAGAATCTGTATTTTCAGTAAAACTGCGTACTCTTTCACTGAAAAGAGATAATGGAAGACAGGAAACAACTCTTCAAGGTGTCATGGATGATACAGGGTAAATGGCAACCTCTAGTGGATCTGGAGGCTGGGGATTAATTTTAGAACTTACAAGAACAGAGCTTCTACCGTCTTGTTTCACACTAATTGACGCTCTCCCAGGTGCATTACTTTGATCTCAGCTTCCCTGCCCAGCAGTAAGATCGTGGCTCCTTTGTGGAGGTGGAACAGAAAGTTCTGTGCTGTACAGCTGCTCCCAGTTACAAGTCTTGGGCTTTATGCATCAAGCCTCTAAGCATTCCCTGGGCATTCCTTCCCATGCAGCTCTCTGATCCCCTGGACCTTCCTCCACTTCCAGAATCTGACAGATGGTTATCTTCATTTTATTTTCAGTCTCTTTCTCCTTCCAAGACTCCTTTTTTTCCAGGAACCCTTCATTTTGACACCAACTTTTCCTTCAAAAACACCAAACTCAAAATTTTCCCCACATCAGTAACATATGTGCTGAAGCACAACATCAGCCTCCTATGTGGTGGTTTTGTCTCCCATCTTTTTATTAATGTATCAGACTTTGTTTGGCCCAGGTGTTATCAAAATTTACAAGCAGCTCATAGTGGTTGCAGTTATAAGTAGCAGGCTTCTGCCTGAGAGTTCAAAACCCCCTCTGGGACGTGCCATCTCAAGAAATTACACTAAATTCTCTTTATGTAGAACCTCCATTTCTGCAGAGGTCTAATTCTACAAAAGGAAGACACTGCACAGATTAATCAAACAAAAATTCTTTATTTTGACACCTCAAGGCAGTAAAATACAAGTATACAAAAAGGTATACAAAAGTGGCAGTGATAATGCAATTTGATGCAATCCTACAGAAATTTCATCCATCAGAATGGACTGCTTCATCAATAAACCTATCTGTAAAATATTGCACCGTTTTGTAGAGGGAGCACTCAGGAAGACAGTGCTGATACTCCAGGGAGGTACAGGAGCCCCTAAACTGGTATATTGGACTTCAGAATAAGGCACCAATTGGCAAGTATGATTCTTGTTCTGTTCATCACATTGTGTGTAGGATAAATGCGAGATACACGTTAATGCTGCACCTTAGTCAGCTGGAGGAAACACAGCCTTCATTTACTAGGAAGAATAATAAAAAGAGCACCTAGTTTTCCAGCCTCCCTCCATATACCTTTGTGCTTCCCATTCATAATTCTATCCTGAAAAATATATTTTAAAAGCCATACTTACATTTTAAAAAAAACCAGGAACTATGCCAACCCAGTGCTACAAAATGTAGAGATTGAGACTGAAGTGAGCTGTCTGTAGTCCATATGTAATCCAGTATCTCAGGATTTAGGCTCTGCCACAAAAAGAGAACAATGCCCATGTCCCACATCACATCAAGTGGGAGTAACTGCAGTTGGACACAGCAAGACACAAATTACAGCATGAAGAGACTGTGGAAGAAATATCCAAAGGAAGTGATAGATTATGCTTTAAAATGATCATGGATTACAAACTCACAGAACAGGGTAATAATGTAAAACTCTTCCCGCTCATTTAAAAGGGAAAAAAATGCAGTGATAAATAATCCAAGCAACATGCTTAGACTGTAAAGAGCTGCCTTGAATATTTTTGTTAATTAAAAAGACAAAAGATCCTCTTGTACAAGGCTGTAGAGTTTCAGGGCTTCAGTTATACAGTGCAATTTATAGACTCCTGAGAAGCTGGTGGACTCAATGTCTATCGAGACACATAAGTGCTATGGCAAACAAATTCCTCAAAAGGAATATTCCATGCAGTTGCTCACTCTTGGAACTAAGGGGAGTTAATCTAGAATTTCTAGATTCAAAACTATTTCTGGGGCATTTTATGCAGGTATATCTGTCTGGGTCTCTATCTGTTTTGCTAATAATCTGGGATATCTTGTAGTTCTCTTGATAACTTGGCTATAGAAGGAATGTAGAAAAATAGACTATTAAGTGATCAAAATGAAAAGTGTTGAGTATTGAGAACAATAACTTTCCATTTCAGAGAGGGGGAGGATTCTCCTTCATAAGGAGCCCTTTCCTAATGTGCACAGGAGTCAACTGTATGAAGAACCATGCATAAAGTATTTAAAATTGTTGAAGTACAAGCATGAGTAGCATCTTTTGACTGATTTTCCTTTCAGAAAGGTTTAACTTAAAAATTTTACTAGTAGTCCACTTCCATTTTCACATTCACTTTCTTTACAAATGTCCTTATATCTCCTTCCAAAGGATGTTCCCACTTCTTTTTAGTTCCAATGCTGATCCTCTTTTCATCACTTTCTATACATGGTGAGCCATTGGGATACTAAAATTTTAAACCCTGAACTGAGTCAGATTACAAGGAGAGCTGCCAGTTTATTGTAGAAAAAGACAAAGAATTAGACTGGCATTCCTTGCTTGCACATCTGATGTCGCAGCTTGTAGGAGTGAAAACAGATATCCACAGTCAAAGTTCAGCTTTGGCAGTATCTCTCTTCAAACAGAGCTGGCAAGGTTATTTTCCTGGCAGATAGCCAGGAAACAGGTAAAGGTCCCGACAGAGTGTGCTACAGTATTCTGACATCTCCTTGCAGCGGTGAAATTCGGTGCCTGGGGCATAACCTTCTCGTTGTTTGATTAGCCTATTCACCTAAATGTGAGATTAACAACAAAAAAAATTAGGTAACTGGAAGGATTAAAAAGAAGGAAGAAAAATGTAATTTTTTTCTGTACTCACAGATTATTCTGTTTAATGCATTAAGTAGTTCCCTAAATGTAAGAAGGGTAAAGAACTAGGGTGCAGTTCCACAGCAGCTCAAGTTGCTGTGGTCACACTGCTTTTTCCACCATTTCTTCCTCCACTTTCTCAATTTTTACCTTATATGAGTACTGGTGCTTTTGCAACAGTGTTGTGTGCATGTTCAGGGAATGAATTCACCTGAAAAAAAGCTATTTCTATAGAAGAAAAGTAATTCTTGGCAAACAATATTAACTCTACTCCCAAGTTCACCATGTGAACACACAAATGAAACAGGAAGAGTCAAAGAAACAGCATCTTTACTTGGGTTGAACTGCTGTGGAACTGTATGTAAGTAAGTAAGAACAAGGGAATAATTATAGTTTTGCTACAAACAAGGCAAGAATAAGTGCTTTAATAGTACTAGATTAATCCTAGCATTTTGAAGCAATGGAAGGCCCTTCAAAAGCCAGGCATGAGCGGGAGAGCAAATGCCCCTGTGCCTTACCTTCACCAGCATGTCAGCCACGTGAGTGTGCCGGGAGTCCTCTGCAAACACCGAGGTGAGAGCCTCGACATACCAGGACCCACGCTTGGTGTTCCGCATGGCCGCGGTGCCTGGCAAGAGAGTGCCTATCGTGAAGACTCTTGGGGGACACAGACACATGAAACCTCCCTATGCTCAAACAATCAGGGGCCAGTACCTTTCACATGAAACCTCCCCATGCCCAAACATTTAGGGGCCAGTACCTTTCAGACAAGCATATCCACAGATCATATCAGAGCACGTTGGCAGCCGCAGCTTCAGGCTTTCTTCCTTGTTTGCATCACTTTCCTCACAGCCTGCAGAATCTGACCATCCTTTGCCATCTCTTTGATCCACCCCCCGGTCCAACTCATCTGTGGTGGCAATAAACAAGGAGAGGGAGAAGGGAGAAGAAATTATCCTGGATTACTGGATGTAGCTTTCCTGTACTTCCTTAGTTTTGTGGTCAGCAAAGACACAACTACTGTCAAGCAGAAAGTTTTTGCATTAACCTTAGACTTTCTCAGCTATTTTAAACTCGTCTGGAAGTTCTTCTGCACAAACGAATGCAGATACCAACAACTGCTGCACCTGCTTAACATAACCTGACTTGATCTGCATGCTCATTTCTGCTCCACCTCTTCCTGTACAGATCATGGGACAAACATGAAAGCAAAGAAGTTTCTGCTAGTTGTCCACCATTCATGGAAGGATTTGATGCCTAGCCATGAAGTTTTTATTTTCCACTCATAACTACGTCAGAAATATCCAAAAGTGTCTAGTGCACTTTGCAATGCTAGCTGTAATTTTGGTTGCTAAGATCTACACCCAGGACATGTAGAAAAACCTGCACAAAGTATCTCACCTAGTTCTAAAACCTGATTATAATACTGCTTGTTTCAATTAAATGCATAAATTGTGCAGAAGAAAAATGCAAAATAATCTGACCCCAAATACGAGAGAGAATTCCAGTTCATGGAGATTAGTTTAAAACCTGGAGAGCATTCAATCCCCTTTCCAGGATTCATTAGTATGCATTATGCAATTGTAGATATTCTCAGTTGGTTTTCTACATGATGCAGTTTCCATTACAATCTCAACTAATTGCTTAATGGTGGTAACCTTGGTAGTCCAGCTGTGTTGCAAGAAAATTAAAATTACATTTTACAAATTTTCCATATAATTTTGCCTTTTTTTTTCTTCCAAGATAGAATCTATTATTCTTACTTCCTAACAGCAGGATCAGTCTACTGTTACAAGGCTTAAGCACCCACTTCAGAGGCCTTCCTCCTAAGATGTTTCTCAGTTTTTATAGTTAGCTCATGCCTAAATAATACATTTGGGATTTCTAACCCTTTAACAGGCAGTAGTATGTGTGGTATCTCATAATTATGCTCAGAAAGTGGTCAGTTCATAAGGCAGCAATATTGTTCTTTTCCTTTAGAAAGAAAACAGCAGTGGGAGGGGTGTGATTGTCTGAAAGAGCCTAGAACTAAAGTCTCCATAGCTCAAAATTTCATAATGCCTTCCATTAAGTTCCTTTTTCATCTCTTTAGGGTAGCAATGCAAATGTTTTTCACTTTTAACCAAACTTTTTTCATGTAGTTTATCACACTTCTCCAAATCCTTCCAGTTCTCTGTCTTTTTAAAAATTTAGTGTACTGTTCTTTGTGCATTTTATTTCAGAAGACTCAGGTAATTTTACCATCAGAGTCTATTATTCACACTGTCATCACCCCATTATGTATAAAATCAAAACTTTCTTTGATTAAAGCTTCAGAATTACACTTCAGAATTACACATCTTCCTCATGCATGTCTTCAAACACCACTCCAATCAACTTACCTAAAATGTGTAAAGTACTAACCCTTTGCATACTTAACATCTAATTTATAGAACCACTGCCAGAGATTCATCTAGTCTGTTAAAATTGTATTGAAGCTCCCAGATAGCTGTTCTGCCAATTAATTTAAATAACTGCTAACTACTCAGTTATTAGCATAATTTTTCACTCTTTTGAATCTACTACATTAAACACAGATATCAAGCAACTTCAAAGTTTCATTTTATGCCACACTGAAACTCTTCCCACTGTTTTCTGTTGCCACTGGTTTTCAATCCATGACTGTAGGTGGACTACTTAACTTCTTTAGTAGACTCCTGCCAAAAGCTCTTTGAGAATTAGGCTTGTACCAACATTTCTTTATCTACATTTTTAAAAAGTGTCATTAATAGAAGATAGAGCAGGCCTACAATGTCAGGTTAGAGAAGAAGAATAATTTACCCATTTCTCATCTCGTTTCAACTAGTTCCAGCTAACTTACATGGCACAGATAGATTGACTACTATTTCAAAGTCGACAATACTACTTATACAGTCCTTTGAATGCTGTCTAAAGTATACACATTTTTGTTGACAGTTCAATTACTTTGTAACTGGCTTTCCCCTCCAACTATTAATCAAGGTTTAAAAGAGGTTAGACAAGGCAGGAGTTTGCCTTCTTTGCTGATTTTTTTAATTGAGTTTTTCCTTCCAGTTTTTCAAGTATCTTAATCATTTGTCTATTGCAATATCCTAGTTCTAAAGCACTGTGCATAGCAAGCTTTACCACTCCCCCTTAACAGCAGCTTTTTTGGGAATACAAGGGCCAAGCTTGATTTGTCAGTCTTAACAGACTCATTAAGGTAATATTCCAGTTGAATAAGCATTATTACCTAATGTGGTCAGCTGAAAATTCTGACTTATTACACTTGTTTGCACCCTGAGTCTGCACATTCACATTTGTTCAAGAGTATCTAAATGTTCATTCACATAAGGGGAAAGCAATCAAATTCAATTCAGATTGTAAATATGCATGTTACAATAGTCCCAAATGTTTAAAAGGATCAAGTATTTCTGATCATTGAAATACTTCACGTAGACTTCAGGCTTTTCCCGGCATTGGGATTAAACAAGGGTAGAGACTAGAGGACAAACTGTAAACCTTGCTAAAAATGAGAAAGAAGGGAGACAACTGCAAGGAAAAAGGGAAAAGCAGGGGGGAAAGCATGCATACTAGGAAAATTCCTCTATCACTATGGAAAAAAAACCCTGTAAAACAGAGCTTCACTTTGAAATATCTGCAACTTCATAAAGTCAAAACACTTGAGGGGAAAAATTTGGCCATTAGAAGATGTGAAAGGTAGTTCGTTACAAATATGTTTGTTTAGTTACAAAAGGAAGGAAAAGAAATATCAGTTGGTTTTTTTTTTAAGGTACACAAAGCACAGAAGTATAAGTCTATAAGAATCATGAAAAGAGTTCTGTACAACAGCATGTAAGAATTCAAGAGCAGTATGTGGAAAAGGTTACAAAGAAAGGTCATTTGAGGCTGAAAACAGGCTAAGGTAAAGGAAAGACAAAACTCCAAAAACAATTGGAACCAACTGACAGCTCAAGAGACAACCACAAGAGACACAGCACACTGAGGACCAAGAGAAGGACAGGACCTCAGCAGGACTCCAGTGCTAGTGTACTGCTCCATGCTGTGCTGCTATTTGTGCATCATGTGCCCCACTCCCCCTACTGCAGGCACAGCACCAGGAAGCCTCAAGGTATGAGTGGGAAATGGCAGAGCTTTATGTCCCTAAGGTGCTCTGGGGTCTGCAAGTCAATGCACACACCTCATGCAGAGCTAAAGACACTTACAGAGCAACAGATGCAGTGGCAGCAGCAGGGCAGAGGGAGGTGAATATGGGTCCCACTTACACCTGAGAGAAGCAAAGAGGAAAGTTGACAGCAAGTTGGATGTGAGGGTGTGCATGTGTGCAAAATGAGCCTTAATGGCATGCCAAGTACATGGCTTTCAGTGTTTGGGCACTCACCTCCCCGGCAGGCCTGAATAAAGAACATTTTGGGCTTATTCTGGAGATTGGGGCAGTTTGCATTATCAAAGAGCCGGAAAGCCTCCTGCAGCTGAGAGAAGAAAGAGAGGAAATTTCTTCACTGTAGCCTTCTGTAAGCCAAACCCAGCCTCACCTTGCTTTCCTGTATTTTGCTTATTACCTCACCAGCCTTGGTATCTTCTCCTTTATTTGCAAACTCAGTGGGTGACAAATACATCCCTTCTCCACCCTCTCCCCAGGTTCATGCTTGCTTGGGTTTGTGCACTCTACCTAGTATTTATACATAGAGATAATTTCTCCTACTTGCCATTTTTCATTTTCCAGACTGCTCACAGACAGCCTCTTGTCCTTTTCTTCCCTCCAGCCCTTTTTTATTTCTATTTTAAAAGTGAATCCTCAGTCTTGCATAATTTTTTTTTTTTTTGGAACATTGTTACTTTCCTAGAGATAACCTACAAGAGATCAGGACTCAGCAATATACCTGCAGTAGTTTGCCATCACTGCCATAAACCCCACCCTCCACACCATGGGAAAGCAGAGCTATAATGCAAGAATCCACATCTCGATGATCTCGTAGCTTGGAGAATCTCTCCAAAGCATTCTGCATCTCCTAGAACAGGAAAGAAAGAAAGAAAGAAAAAAAAGTTCAATGCTTTCCAGACTTCCACAGGGAAAGTGAATAAATTTTCTGGGAAGAACACAAACAGCTCTTGTGTTACAAAGAAAACTCCTACACGTATCAAATTCAAATTCACATGAAAAGGACACGTTCTATTAAAAAAAAAAGGCAAAATATTCTTGTTCTTTTATGTAATATTCAGTCTTAAGTACAGCACTGTGAAGCAGGAATCACTCAGGCCAACAGAGGAAACCAAGTGATATTTTGCAGAGGTTTTACACTGACATTGGAATCTGGTTCAGATATTGGAGCAACTTAACATACATACTCTGGGACTTCAGGCATTCAGATACTAGTGGTCAATTCAAAATTCAAATTGGAAAACTTCAGGAACTCTGACAACATGGCAGGTGCAAGTATCTTATATCAATGTTGCAAAAGCTTTGTTCTTGAATAAAACACTCTTTAACAGGTTGTGTATCACTTGAATTCATAGGAATTTAAAAGGAATAAGATCAAATGAACCTGGAGAAGACAGCAACTGCATTCCCAGGGAGAATGGTTTGATTAAGTTAGTCATGGAACACAACCAATTTTCCTATGTGAAGCACATACATGTTTTTAGTGAAGATTGAAGGAGTGGAACTGAACTGCAGGGATATTTGAGGACTGATAAATAGGACGCCAATTGGCTTCATCAGTGAAAGGACACGAAAACATCACAATAGCAAAGACTACATCCAATATTTGCAAAGCTTAACTTTTAGGAGTAAGACACTGGAGAAATCTATCTAGACTAAATTGGAGACTTTATTCATTTGTGCTTTTAACACACATGCCAGGGGCAGTCTCAAAATTCTTGCTCCTTGCACTAGGCTCAGACTAGAGTAGTACCTCTTGTAGTCCTTTGTGATGCTACTGCCCATTGGAAGAGCTCAGCCTTCCAAGCTTTCTGATGCTGATCAATACAAGAGCAGACACCACCATGTTTAGCCTTATTTTCTATTCCTAAGTGATAATTCATATCTTCAAAGCTTAGCTACGTAACAAAGGGAACCTCTTGAGACAATTACGAAACAAACTCTCATGCACACCAGTTGTGAAGTACTGGGATCAGCCCCTTACCTGTGCAGTTTGATCACAAAAAACAGTGACTCGATACCCGAGATGCCTGAAAAGCATCTCCAGGGAGGCACAGTCCACGTCTCCCCCTGCGCGATATTCCAGGTCCCTCTCACTGCTGAAACGGACATTGCTGAGGATCAGTGCTAAGCCTCGGGGCTCTGATGTCAGCTTGTATGCCTGAAAGGAAGATTAAAAATGGGTAAATTTAGACTACACAAGGAAATAATAGTGTGTTAGAATAGAACAGCAATCATTCCACGCCAACTTGATATGCCTGTGCTTGCCAGCCTCCACAACTGACAATGCTACAATGCTATTAAATTAGACTGGCTTGCCTTATTCCTAATTTTAAAAGAAACACATCTTACCCATTTCAAACACTGAATTAGATATTGCTAACTTCCCCCCCTTTCCTCACCCCAGCAGGGCCCCGTACATTTGTGTCACCCCCATCGAAGGACAACATTGTGTAAAATTTAGGTAATGTTTCTTAATTGCTGTTGGGAGCAGACAGACGCATAAAATAGCAACGAGTGTAACTGTAACAGCGAGGCACTCTCAGTCACTGATCTTTAAAATTATGCAACTTGCAAAAGAGGTTAACAGGAAAAGAACTAGTTCAGATTAAGTTCCCTCTCTGTCTCTATGACTCCAACAACAAATCAATAGCAATTCACTTACTAACACTCCTGTAAATTGGAAGTAAAATTTAATACCAAAGGAGAGTATCAAAAAGGTGTACCCAGGCACAGATTTAAAAGGAGCCAAGTGAAGCTCACACTGGCACTGCTTATTAATCAAGTCACCTCCACAGACCGTTTCAAAAAACCCCACAAGTTTTTTTGGGGTTAAAAAACCAAACCCAACACAAACAAAAACTCTGTTTTGTTATCCACAGAGCCTCTGACATCGTATAACCCTAATGAAGTGTTTATCTCACAACACAAGGTAATTTTTCCTTAAGCCCACCCCACCACAACCTATGCCTTATAGACAGAATCAACAAAAAGTAATTAGATTACATATGTAACTTCAAACACTGCAGCAGAAGATTAGAAATTCAGATTGTTCTAGCCACAGGTAGAATTCTAGCACAGAAGCCTGATCTGGTTCTTAAGCCTCAGGACTCTATTGGGTACAGCTGGCAAATAAAACTCATTATTCAAAAACACAGTTCTCCTATCTTACAGTCATTTACAGGGTTTGTCATCTCACAGAAGATGACGACACAGAAAAATTAACTTGAGGCAATAATACTGACAGCTCACAGAGAGCAAGCTCTTCACCAAGCTCTTCACAGTCAAAAAAAAAAGAAGCAGAGATTTGTTTAGAGTTACAGAACTTCTCAGGATTTCCTGACACTTGCAAATGAGAACCACATCAAATGGAGCACGACTGGTAACACCTTTCAGTTACACAAATAGCACAACCCTGATCTGCATCCCAATGAAGCATTTCAACTCAATTTTAAGTGACACATGTTCAGCTGACAGATCCAAACATCTCACATCTCTCACATCTTAAGACTTTCTCTGCCAACAACTTACCAAGTGCTGATGATTCTGATAAAATTCAGGAGTGCAATACTTCACTGGAGGAATTGAGGGACCATCTCCATAATCCAAGGAATGTTCTACTGGTTCTGTGCAAAATCAAATATATCAATAAAAATAAAAGAATTCAGACACAAAGCCTCTGCATTAAGGTAGTAACTTGCAAATTCTGAGCTATATTAATTTATGCATATTTCATACCTCCAAAAATTTTGTTTGATCAGGGACTACTGACACAAAATGAAACACAGGAGAGAAAAAAAGTACTGTAACAGTATACTTATTTTATTTATATTAACTGACAGCTTTTATTTTTGCTTTTATGTGGGTTAGCCTTATCTAAGGCCTACTCTACAGAGTATGAAAACAGAATTCTCATCTAATTTAAAATCCTTATGCTTTCTGCTGTTTTGCACAGTATGTTCTTACTTTCAGAGTCTGGCTGACAAAATGTTGCTAGAAAATTTCAAACAGAATAGTTCTTTCCTTTCATAAAAGGCCTCCCATGCTGAACACATGCATAAGTGATCAAATGAGACAATTTTAACTTTCATAAAGTGCAAAGCCCTTTCTTTATCTGCCTCTGAACACTTTCCTCTGGATAACAGCAAATGAGGGGAATGATAATCAACTATTTGCCATTTGCAGACCAACACTCACTCCTCTGCACCGAAGAAACTGCGCTAATGACATTCCCGATCTCTTCTGAAATCCTCTTTCAGCCTTTTGAGGCATGGCTCTCCTGGCTGGAGGAATATATGCTCTAAAAAAATCAAAACAACCCAACCTAAACCCCTTGCACATAAATAAACAAGTTTCCAAATATTAGACACTTGCTGTTTTACACCAGAGCGAGCTCCTAGTAACCACCATAAAAGGTAAACCTGTGGTTAGGGAAAAAGTACTCCAGGCATTACCAAAGGCAACATAAAAACTAGCAAGGAGAATCATTCCAACAATTCTTTATTAGACCAGTCTCCTGTCTGAGTTGCAAATGCATATTAATGAAAAACTGATTTGCTGCACTTGATGGAAGCTACAGAAAACCAAGATGGACCCATGTAACACATATAAGGCCTTAAAGTAATTTTTAAGAAGGAAGCCTTGGTTAAGGAATACTGCCTAAAGTCAGTATTTTATGAGTGCTAGCTCGATGAAATTCTATTAAAAATCTTTAAGAAAATATTTGCAAAATCTAGAATTTTACTGACATGTACTGTTTTAAGCAACAAAGTGTCCCATAAGAATAAACAAAGCTAACAAGAAACACGTATTGGTTGTCTCTCCCCATATGCCACAAAGCACCCTCTTTGATCATAATATAGTCAGTTTACTGTCAAGTTTGTATTCCTGGGATAAGCAAAGTGGTGGCAAGCTTATTTCCAGAATTGAATTAAGACAGTATTAAGAAATTGGCAGGAGTCAACCAGCAAATCATGTGCAACTCACCAAGCCAACGGGGTCTCTTTGAATTACAGGATTCACTGGCAGGGTATGGAAGATCTGACTCATGACAGTGTTCAAGCTACAAGACATCAATAAATCCATTAAAAAAATAGCTATTTTTTTTCTCTGTAGTAAAAAGCTGAAGGTAGCATGGAAGAAAAAATACATGCATTTATATAATACACATAAAAATGACTGAAACATATTATGGTCCACTTTTAAAAGAAACATCATGACAAGATAGCAGCAGCACTTTCTCTCAATGCAAGGCTCCTCCCCTTCTTTGATCATTTCCACTTCTACCCAAACCCTGTTTAGAATCTTTACACTGGGGTCATCTTAGCTTCCTTGGTTTTAACAAAAACTTGATTTTTTCTGGTGATTCCTGTATTTTTGTTTGCTGTAAAGATTTCATTGTTTGTATAGTAAAGCAAAATTGAAAACAAAAATTAAAAAGGTAGTCTGATAAATTTTAAGTTTTAATAAGGGAACATTTGTTCAGAAGTATTTGCTCTCCTTTCCTTTGTATAAAATATGTTTACTGAGTTTCCGTCCTTGCCAATGCACTAAATACATGGAATCGTAAAGTTCTTCTTTTAGTACAACACTAACTACACATAGTGAAAAGACAAAAAAAAAAAAGAAATAAATAAAAAGTATTTGCTTCCTTAAGAGTCTACTCAGACAAACACTAAATATTAAATGAAAGAAGTTCAGAGAAAAAAAATGCTTTCAATTTTTGGATTATTGATTACACATCCATTAAGAACTTGCTGGATGTAAGAACACTGCAGAACCTTGTACAGTTCAACAAAAAGAAGCTCAAAGCCCTGTGCCTGGGGTGGATCAACTCCCAGGTACCAACATATGATCTTGAAGGTCTCTTCCAACCTACACATTCTGTGATATCCTGGGGGCCACCCAGCTGGGAAGAGGCTTGGCAGAAAAGGACTTGGTGCTGCCAAGCCAAACAGGAGCCAGCAATGTACCCTTGGCACAAAGGCCAACTGGTACCCTGGGCTGCATGAGGAGAAGTGATGCCAGCAGAAGAGATAAAGGGAGGAGATCCCTAATCCCTCAAGGGGAACTTATCAACGTGTGTGAATGCCTGAAAGGAGGGTGCAAAGAGGACAGAGCCAGGCTCTTGTCAGTGGTGCCCAGAAGAGCACCCAGTGGTGACAGACCCAGAGGCCACCAACACAAACTGAAACACAGGAGACTCCCTCTTAAACATCAGAAAACACTTTCTTACTGTGAGGTGCCTGAGCACTGGAGGAGGTTGCCCAGAGAGGCTGGAGTCTCCATCCCTGCAAATATTCAGAAATTGCCTGGATGTGACCCTGAAAGCCTACTGAAGGTAATACTTGAGCAGGGAAGTTGGAAGAGATGACTTCCAGAGGCCCTTTCCAACCTCTACTACCCTGTGATTCTTTATGAAAATTCTCTTCTTCCAAAGTTTCTTCTTCTCTGCTTTTACTAAGGTTACTACAAGTTTCAATTTGCAACAAAACCATTCTATCCTCTGTAAACAATTGAGTTTGTCCCATTTGATAACGTTCCTTTTGTGCCCAAACCCAATCTGAAATGCAAGCCACCCATCTTAATTTTTTCAAACTGCTGTACCCTTGTGATCTCATGGCTCAGGTTGGACATTGTCTTCAGGATCATTGCCTCCAGATGCTGCTGTTGGGTTTCTCGCAGAGCTTCACAGAAGGCTGAGAAGGCATTAGGGCCTCTCTTGGGCAGCAGATTGAGGAATTCCACATTTCGGTCAAAGCTCCCAGACTTGGCCTGAACCCAGAGTGAAAAAAACCAAAATTCGTACTCAAGTAACACCAGACATAATTAACTTTTAATCAATACTCAGAGTAACATTTTCTTCCTTTTTGTCAGGAAAATATTCCACCACTATGCTTAGCTGTGCTAGATCCATTATTATACTCTTCCTAGTTGATTTCATGCACAATCCTCTGTTCCAATTTGCTTAAGTGGGAGTACATGACAACACAACAAATTCATACATGACCACACACAGTAATAGACCATATTCTCTCTAAAATTTTACTTCCAGTTACTGTTGGAATAGTATCTACTTCTCCTCACTGAATACACAAAGTGGAAAACATGCTTCTACTACTATCCAATAGTTTATGGTCTCAAGCAGAAAGTTAAATCCTCCAGAAAACATTTAGTAAAATATTTATTATATGCAGTCAAGTCCAGAATGGTATTTCCTATGTACAGATGAATACTTAGACCATTGAAGCAATATATACTAGTATATGTGTAAAAGTAACCATCAAAAAATGAAACTATGCCAGGAAGTTCTAATTGTTAGAATATGAACAGGTATTTGCCAACAAAATGCATAATTTACACAATTATACCCTTCCCTGTGAAATCTAAACCACACCAAGGATCACACACCAAAACACTGGCTATCAGAAATAAATTTTTATTTGGAATTTATCCAATTTTTTAAAAATTATCACTTAGATCCAAGATCTCTCCATTTGCTGGACAATTGGGAATGGCTGATGAATCACAAAGAATTAAGGCCTAACAATATAGCAATCATAGGAAAATCAGAAAAAAAAAATTAAAAAAGAAGCCTTGAGGTACATGTGTAAATTTTCTGCTACAGAAGATATCACATCATCTGGTTTCATTCATAATTATCAAGCTTGGTGTCAAAAATAGTTTGGTTTTTGCCCCAACACATTTTTGGGAGGATATTGCAAAGTCTTGTTGATCCAATGTTTATGAACCTATTTAGAATTTTAGACCTATATTCATTTGTGACTGACTAAGAGCATTTATTTTTATCAACAGTGTTCCTTGACTTCAGTGTTCTGTGCTTTCCCTTATTTATCAAACTTCTTTCTAGAAATTGGTCTTGATTTGCTACAAGAAACAAGTGATTTCTTTCATAAATGGCCTCTTTCCCTTAACAGTCTAAGTACCTTTTTCTATTCCCACAGGATCCTGAACTTTTAGAGTACTACCGACTAGAAGTACTAATAATAATGCCTTGTGTCTTCCCAGAAGTATTAAGGTACTTTTCTCCTGGTAACACTGCTCCATTAGTCCATCAAAAATAACCAGCTACTCATATTTGCTTTGAGCTCACTGAATTTTATTGTAGCTAATAAAGTAAATTGAGACGATTTCTAAAGTATCTAATGAATTTGTCTTCCTTTCTAGTAGACCTGCAACTATTTTGAGACAAGCTAAAGGTCATTCATCTCTTTCACAGTCTATGACTCTAAGCCATAAATGATAGTTAAGAACACAGGCTGACCTCAAGAACTAGAATGTTACTTTTATTGAAAAATTAAGAAATTTCCAAAATGTTCATGCTCTGCACTTTATATGCACAGCAGTCATCTTTTGGCAGACTTCTTCCTTAATGCTTCCTTAAACATTCAAAGCTGTGCCTCCTGATATGACTTCAACATCATATTTAGGCTATGCAGCAAACATTCAGAAGCTAATAGGACACTTCCTTCATTTTATATCCCAATACGGCCTAAATTTACTTCTTTCTCTCACAGATAGGTTTGATAACCTGCATAACAAAACCTAGTTGTAAAGAAATTCTGAATTCCTGTCAAAATTCCATATTAGTCTTATTATATACCTGTAGAAACTGTAGAAAAAGCATATGTAATTGACAAGCATCCTAATCAAATTTATGTCACTTGTCAAAACCAGTGATCCCTTCATTACTGTCTAGTGATCCACACAGTATTTAAATCTCTGTATCTGTACAATCTCAGTCTTTGATTATAGTACAGAGTACTCAAGTTGTTTAAAAAGCAAGAAAGCTCTTGCTACCATATCTGCAATTTTAGAAGTCCATCCCAGACCTCTGGAAGAACATCTGATGCTCCAACAAGAAGGCATTTATGCAAATAGATGTTGGAGCTTGCCTTAAAAACAGTTGTTTCCACTGTCCCACTTTATTTCCAGAATTTTCCCCCTGTGTTTGAAGTCCCCCTCTCCTGGGTTTTCACCTAGATTATAACATCATTTTCACTACAAAGCAAACACAATTGTTTTCTTTACTCTTTATTTAAAGTGTATACAGTGTAAAAAACCTCATTTTACACTGTATACAGTGTAAAAAACCTATCTTTCCGAAGGACCCAATTTAAATTCAGTACTGTCAGATCCTACTATCTCCCCACATTTCAGACATCAAAGGAAGCAGCTTCTATTTACTGATTCTTCTCCAGTGTTGTACACATATTTCTTATTCCATATTCCTCTTCATATTCCTTGTGAGCTCCCAATCCAGCACCTTTCTCTTCAGTGGCTCTTTCTGCAACACTCTCCCTCCCAACTTTTTCTTACTTGCGGTAAAGTTTCAGTACTGGTTTGACACCTCACATTTGGGAAAAATGTCATGCTTCATCTCCCCAAGCTCCTTGATTTATTTTACTTTCCTTAGATTACAGAAATTTATTTACATGGTCTATTTCCAGAACCATTTCCTCCTTTCGTTTAGCTCAAATCAAGCCAACAGGATCAGTGTAACTGTTGAATTTTTAAGAAAATATGATTTAGAACATAACTATTTATCCAGACCTTGATTTCCTAACTTACTGGGGGTGCAGGAGGATATATATATATAGAACCAGTCAGTTATAATACCCAGGAGAATCTATCCTCTTTCATCAGACAATGGCATTTGGCTCCTCCTGTTTCCATTAAGGTACCTGACTATCAGCGTCACATTTTCAGTAACAGGCTACTTAACAGCACTTCTAAGACCTATAATCACATTTGCCAGAGACAGGAAGAATATTAAAAATTCACAGACCTACTACAGGAAAATGAAATGCAAGACAGTGTTTGCCACTCAAGTGATTTTTTTAAATGCACTTTTTCTCCATAGCATTGTCAGGTCTAGGACTATCCAGTAAACACTCCCTTCTTTTCTATCCTTCTAGTACAATGCATTATTTTGCAGTTCCAGCTTTCCTTCTACCTCTACCATATTTCTAATTTTGTTGCAATTTCCAGATCAATACCCTGCAAGAGTAGTTCAAGTCACTCTGTTCTCTTGCTCAGGCTGCTACTGCTATTTATACACATTTAAGCTCTTAGTTAAGTGTGTCTATTGTATTAGGCATAATTTTGCCACTAAGCTGTTACTCTTTACCTGACTCATCCATCATAACACTTTTCTCCTTCCTGACAATCCATTACTAAGTATTGTTGCATTGCCTTTTATTCAATTATATCTGGAGGGGAAGATTCCTTTAGGTTTCTTCCCTTCTGTCTCAGTTTAATACTTTTTACCTACAACAGCACCTTGCCAAAAAGAGTACTTTCTTTGTCATTACCTTCAGTTTGAAAGGATTTTTTTCCCCTTTGCTTCCTTTCTCCCTGCTCCCCCTTAGGTGGAAAACTGCAGACCATCAAAAGCCCACCCCTACTCACCATGCACATTTCAGCAGTGCTGTTAATTAACCCCCGTGGGCTGCTAAGCATCAGAGATGCTCAGTTACTTCCTCCCCAATGGGGGAGAATCCAAAGAATAAAAGTGAGAAAAGCTGAGATAAAGATGGTTTAATAGGTAAAGCAAAAGCCACACACACAAAGCAAAACAAAGAATTTACCCACTACTTCCTGTTGGCAGGCAGGTGTTCAGCCATTCCAAGGACAGCAGGGCTCCATCACTCACAATGGTGACTTGGAATCACAGAATATTCTGAGTGGGAAAGGACTCACAAGGATCACTGAGTCCAACTCTTGAGTGAATGGCCCATACAGGGATCAAACCCAAGACCTTGGCATCATTAGCACCATGCTCTGTCACTCAAGAGTTTCCCCTTCCTTCTTCTTCCCCTACCTTTACATGCTGGCCATGCCACCAAGCAGAGTGGGATATCCTTTGGGTCAGCTGTCTCAGATGTGTCCCCTCCCAATTTCTTGTGCACCTCCAGCACTGCTGATGGGGTGAGAAGAAAAGGCCTTGGCTCTGGGTCAGCACTGCTCAGCAGCAACTAAAATACCTCCACATTAACAACACTGTTTCCAGCAAGAATCCAAAACACAGCCCCAGACTAGCCACCATGAAGAAATTAACTTTTCCAGCCCAAAGCAGGAGAAGTCCTTGATTCATTCTCTGGCTTGCACTGTTTCACACTATCTTTGTTCTCTTCCACTAGGGATTAAGCTATTTCAGGTGAGCTCCCACAATTCAGCACCGATATCCTTGACAGGCCCCATGAGGCATCTAATATTATCTTTGACACTGTGTCAACATAGGCAAAGTGATTCACATTATCACATTATTTACATTATCTTTGACAATGACCCCATATTAATCAGGAAGTTATTTCTTCGCTGCTATCAAAACCTTATCAGTTTCAGGTTTACACTATCCACATTCATGCCCAGAAAATAGTTCATAAACCTATTTTTCAGCATCTGTTCTTATTACAGGACCATGAACTTTGCTAGGGAAATAAAATCTCCCTCAGTTCCTTACTTGAGCCCTGCCATGCACTTGAGCAGCTTCAACCACTTCCTTTCCAGTCTGTTTTCTCTGAAGAGCTGCACAGTGCCCATCCTGCACAGCGTTCTGTGCATTACCATCCCTCTAGGAGAAATCCCAAGCTATTTCCGATGACTTCTCTCCACACTACTCACTGCACAGGGAAACCAACACAAGCCTATAAACAAACAGCATTAGTTATTTGACAGTGAACCTTGAAACTTGCAAGGCGCTTCATGCAATTTACAAAAACAGAGGTGAAGCACAAATTCTCTGTATGGAGGGTGCCACTGGTATATAAACTGGTATATAACATATTCATTTACTTATTCTCACAGTAGTGTTTTGGAAATATATATTATTCCTGCTTCTACACGTGGAAGGAAAAAGATAAGTACAAAATTACAATAAAGGACTGGAAGCTACACCCGATCCACAAAGTGCAGCCTGCTGGAACTGCACACCAGAACACAGGAAATCTTGGAGGAAATGCACTTTTTCTTTCTACAAAAGCACCTCACAGTTCTCCTGTACGCTGCAACCCAACCCCTGCAGGTCCTCTGAGTGCAATCACACCGAAATGTGCAGGTAACAGGTGCGTTTTATCCATGCTGCCTCTGCAAGGAGCGACACCGAGCTCGGCCAGACACAAAGCTCATGGCGCAGCGGACAACCGCCGTACCTGTATCATTTCCACCATCTCCGCCGTGATGATGTCCTTCTCTACCATGTGCTCCACCAGCACGTTCAACACCAGCTGCTTGGCCAGCATCACCCGGTTCTTCTTGAGCGCTTCCTGGTGGCACCGCTGCATGCCGCACGCCGCCAGCATCCTGGCAGGAGCGGGGGCACCGGGAACGAGCGCCGGGCCGAGAAGCCACCCGTGCCCCTGCCGCCTTTGGGCTCGGGACGAACCGGCGGGACCCCTCGGGCCGCGACCCCCGCCTGACGACGGGCGGGCGGAAAGGAGCCGCGGCCCGCCTTTTCCCAGCGGCCCCCGCGATTCAAACGGCGGGACGCGCTTCCCGCCGTCACGTGACCGCCGCTGGCGCGGGAGCGCTTTCCCGCCTCTTCCTGCGCGGGCTGGGCCGCGGCCCCTCACGGTGGGGTGGGGAGCGGGGGCCGCGGCAGGGCCTGCACGGGGAGTAGCCGGGTGCGGCTTTGCTAGGAAACCTACCGCGTCTAGGCCTTTATTATTATTTTTTTAAACCTATTTTAGTTTCTTTACCTCTGCTGAGATGAGTTTCTGCGGAAATCAACTGCAATCAGGAATGATAGCGTGCTGTGATTAAGAGGGAAGGAGAAATGGAGCACGCGGGATGTGCAGAGAAATACAAAGGGAAATACAAAGGAGAATATCAAGTGAGGATCCTAGTGAAAGCAAATTCATAGCTCTCATTTCAGAATCACAGAATCAATTGGAAAAATCAGTTGGAAAATACCTCTGAGATCATCAAGTCCGACCTTTGACTGACCTCTGCCATGGCAATTAGACCATAGCACTGAGTGCCACGTGTCCAGTCTTTCCCTAAACACCTCCCTGGGCAGCTCCTTCCAATGCCTGACAACCCTCCTGAGAAGAAATTCCTCCTAATGTCCAGCCTGAACCTCCTCTGGCACAGCTTGAGGCCAGTTCCTCTGGCCCTGCCTCTGGTTGCCTGTGAAAAGAGACAAAAGCCCACCTGGCTACAATCTCCTTTCAGGGAGTTGTAGAGAGCGGTAGGGTCTCCCCTGAGCCTTCTCCAGGCTTAACAACCCCAGCTCCCAGAGCTACTCCTCATACAACTTACCAAAAAAGTCACATAAAGCTTCAGATGGCTTCTGCACATTTTTCTTTAGCACATAGATTTCCTGTGTCCTGGTGCACAGGAATTCTATCTGCTAAAGCTTAACACAAGTCCAAAGGCTTGACAACCTTTACAAATACTGCAGACAAAATTGTACTGATCATAACTGGTGACATTTTTGATCTTTGTTTTGTCTAGTTTTCAGTCTGTGCTGGTAACCTGAATTTCTTCCTGACTCCTTGCAATTTGGTGCACTCAGGCAGACCCTGAGTTGCCCAGTTTAAGACTCAAAAGTTTCTGTGACTGTCACATACCTGTGACACCTTTTGGTGAGTTTTTTTTTTTTTTCTTCTCTGTTAGCAGATACAGAAGAGAAATGCAAGTAGTGATTGATTAAAGAAATCAAATCGCCTTGATCAGCAAGTCTGTCTCTCCTAATACTTCCATGATAGGAGTATCATAATTGCTTCCGCAATAATGATAATGAAGTGATTCAGCTGTCAATTCTGAAATGGAACTCCTCTCTCTTTTCTAAGCCAAGATTATCAAATAAGCAGAATGCAAGCAAAAGCATGGCTTTGTGGAGTGTTTCTTTGGGAGGAAAAATTAATGATGCCACCAGGAATTTTTAATGCAGTTCTGTTTATTTATAAATGACATAAAAGGTATTTTTCTTTGAACTATAAGGAATCAAACAATAAGAAATAATTTATTTACTTCTAGCCTTTGGTTTGATGGTTCCTCATATGAATTAAAGATGCAGTCGTGAGCAAGGCTGTGATGATTGCTGCTCTCCTTCACAGGAGATTTGGACCACCATTTATATTTTTTAATTTGGTCATTCACCAGATGCAAATGCATCTTTTTGCATACTGCAGACCACTTTGACACTGCAGAGCTGATCAATTTAGCTCACCCATTTAAAAAAGCACAGCATCACTGATCAGTGGGAGCTAGAACCTGCCCACAGCCTAGAACCATCATGATGAAGGCCAAATGTCTCTTGGGACTGTCATCCTCAGATGTTCCCCTGCCTTGGCAGACGAACTGGACCTTTCCAGAGCCCACAGAGGACTGGAGGAGCTTTGGCCTTTCTGTGCATGATGACAATAAAGTGTCTCAGGCCATCTGTTAGAGCACATCTGTAATAGAGCAGACATACACCCTGTTGTAGAGCCATGAAATCCAAGCAGAGGATGCTTACGTGTGTATGTATCCCATCACTGGCCTCTCTTGCAGGGGGAAAACTTATCTCCCTCTTGTCCACCACTGGCTGTGAGGGATGAGAACTTTGTGAACAACAGAAGTAATTTGATGCATACTATCAGCTTTTCAACCCTAAGTGACAGGTATCAGGTGGTAGCAGCTTCCAGATGCAGTCAGACATTCCCCCCTCAGTCACACTCCCATGTAGCACAGTTGAGAATGTGGAGCAGGTGTGGCAGAGGAACAGTAACAAACAGGTCAAAAGTTGTGTTGCTGTAAAACAGCAACGTGGGGGGCGCAGGCTTGTTCTCTCTGTAGGGATTTCAGGCTGATGACCACACAGCACTCAGCAATATTGCTGTTTGCAATGCACAGGCAGAACGTGCTTAGTGTTGGTTCCATTCCTCCCCTTTCCCAGGCAGATTCTTTTGGCTGCATCCTACAGTCTTTCTTCAGAGGTCTTTTGGTAACCTTGTTTCCTCTCAGGATTTACTTCTCCTCTCCCATAAAGGTGTTAGGTCCAGTTCGAGAATATTGCCATGCATAACACAGCTTTCCTCACAGTGGTTTTATGTATCTGCCAAGACAAAGCAGTGTGGTATTGCATTGATTTCTATTTTGTGCAAAAAGATTCTAGTAACATCAGAAGCTGTGCCTGTAGTTCAGTTCTGGTTCAAAGAATGGTGAGACAAACTTTTAGGCAAAAACATTATCAGTCATTTTACCATCCCTCTAGGAGCATCCTGTATTGGGGTGAGGGTTTGGTTCTGAATTCGTGGAAGGTGAAATCAGTCCTAACGCAGAGGGCTGATGAGCACCTTCAAAGACCTGATCACTGATGGCAGTCTCATAAGCAGGTGGTGGAGTGAGTGGCTCCAGTGGCTCAAACCTTTCTTCAGCGTCTTTATCCTCATGGATGTCTGAAACAAACCGCTGCAGTCTTGGGGGCAGCACCAGCTGCAGCTGTGTCCTGGAGCCCGTGTCAGAGGTGTGCATTGTGTCTGGTGGCACTGGCCCCTGGAGAGCCTCCACCATCATCTCCTGTTGGGCAGAGGATTCAATGACGACGTTGTACGGGGGAGGCTCGCTCAGCGGCAAGGGCACGGAGCCGGGGTTGGATGTAATTGTCCATATTGCTGGAGCTGACATGGTCATCACCTCCTCATAGGTGGGTGCTTCATAGGCAGCATTCACCCTGTGCCAGAGAGCAATGCCACATACACGTTATTTTACTGCATAGTTTATGTTTATAGTACAGATCATGGACTATAGGGACCCTGCTACAACCAACAAATGGGACTGAGACAGGGTTTCTCATGTGGTACTGCTGTGTAGGATATTCTGCCCCTGGACCAGCTCACCTCTCCAGCCAAGTGAATGCCTTTCTTACTGGTACAGAAAATAGCTCATCTATTTTCCCACACTCCCCAGGGTTAGCGAAGCTACCCACGCTGTTCAGTTCAGTGTCCTAGGCTTAACCTGGTGTCTTCCTACAGTTGAAAATTATCACTAAGGACTCCTAACTGCTAGTTATCTCATGGAATAAAAAAGCACCTATTTTTTTTAATGTATTAGCTCAATGTCCATCCATTTTTAAGAAGTGGAGAAAATTAAGTACTTTCATTTAGTTTAAACAAGGACTAATTATTCTGTGTTTAAAAGAACTATCTGACATGAAAAGATGTTACTTTGGAGACATTTTCCTTTTCAGGTTGTATTTTTAAATAAAAGGATACTAGTTTTCTTCAAGTATGCCCCCAAACTAGCAGGGCCCAATATAGACTTATTTTTTTATATGGTCTTTCTAAAAATAAACATTGTATTTGGGAACATCAAGTCATTTATGCACATGGATAATGATTATTTGGATTATGCAATGAAGCAAGGCTCCAAATATAGTTAACCTCTTCAATGACAGTAGGAAAACTGCAGTTAAATTAGGTGATGCTGAGAACCTGCAAATGAACATGAAGCCAAAAAGAGGTGGTAGTTTTCAGTCTCTAAAAATCAGAGGGTTTATTAGTGTCGAGTAGGAATTTTGAGAGTGGAAACACACCCAGTTACAGGTTTCTCCTAAAGTTTGCCAAGAAACAGTTGCTCTAGAGATAAGGTTTATAGAGCTAAACCTAAATAAGATTTGGTATTGCTTCAACATTTTTTCTTTTTCCTTGTCTGACTCATTGTTTGGCAAGCCTCGATTACTCAAGGAAAAATAAAATGGGCCTGGATCGGTTTAACATTGGCAAGTTTTAGTGGATCAGTTCCCAGGAGGAAGAAAATACATATTATAAAACGTACAGGATATGTGTGGCATTGACATCTGCAACCTCCACGTCAATAACAAGGGAAAAAGATCTGAGAAGAACTTTTGTCTTTGGGAACAGAGTCTGCGTTTGGTGCCTCAGGGGAAGGGCAGCAAAAGAGTGTTTCAAATGGCCATGAGTGAGGTGAGAGAGTTAAAGAGCAGTAACCAGGTTGCTGCTTACCCTGCTTGGCTTTGCCTGTTTGGAGGTATTTCGTTTGCGTCATGCCGGTGTTGATTCCTCAGGTAACACTCGACAAACACGCTCAGCAAATAGCCGACCAGGCACACTCCCCCTACCCCCAAGAAGAAATAGCCTACTGGGTTGATGTTAGAGGAGATGGCCAGCATGGTGACCCCAATGAGAAGAGCAGCGGTGAACAGAAGCAGCAGCGTTTGGCGGATGTTCTTCCAGCGTGTCTCTAACAACATGGCAGAAGGGATGGCGGTAGCAGGCACTTGAGAACAGATGGGCACTTAAAGGGACAGACATCTGTGGAAGATGGAACAGTTTTTCCAACATGAAACATGAGCACATAAACACATTTCTAAGTATTGCGACCAAAGTAAAAACATACACACTCGAGTACATGCATGTACATCACAAGCCTGGGAAATCTGTGCACACCAATGTAAACATATTAGAATTTCTTATGTGCGTGCATATTGAATAGCTGGAATACTTGGACACAGTTGCAAAACATAAAACACATAAATAGACCATTAGCACTTATTACCAGACATACCTAAAAAGGTCTGGCTTAACAGGGAGGCAGATTGAGGCTACTGCTTGCGAAAGCAAGACACAGAATAACTTTAAGGGTTAATTCTAGGACATTTGTGCCTTGAATCAACATTCAAACACTAATGCAAATCCCGGAAGAAAAGCAGCACTATTTAACAGGCTTGTCTGCCCTGGTAAACTGAGCATCTTACTTCAATGTAGCACTAGAGCAGTAATGTAACTTTAGGTTCTGGATGTAGCTAGGGTATGTGTGTTTTTGTAAAATGTAGGAGTTTATTTCTGGTTTTGCCGGTATTCTTGGTTCTTTCTCTGTTAATGTGCTTTTTTGGTTTTTGGGGGGTTTTTTGATCTGTTCTCAGACACAAGAGCCTTTCCTGTTCCCCCTTCCAAACCCCATTTCTGTGAAAGAGACAGCAGTTGTCACTGTGTGCAGTCAATACAGAATGAGTATCAGGAATCTGTGGCGTTCAAGAATACCATAATTAAGGAGCTGTCTTGCAAGTGTTATACTAACCTACTTCCATCTCACTGTTTTGGTGAAAACCTCTTTGAAGGAAAAAAAGCATGAAACAATGGGCATATTTTTTATGTATATGCATCTCCAAACAAATAAACAGTTTTCTATAGCTCCGTGTTATATTGTGTGCTTTCCCCTTATTACAGCAAAAATAGTTAAATATATATATAAGCAAAAGAGACACATTTTTTTAGCATCTACTTACCAGAAGGAGGTTTTGGTAGGTACGAGCAGTCATGTTTTAACTTCTCTCTTCATCACAAGGGAAAATGTGCACTGCTGTTTCCTGTTCTGACCCGAGGATGGAACACCAGTTAAAACTCTCCCTTCTTCCTTTTGAGATTTTTGGTAGGGAAACTATGAAGATTTCTTTTGAAAATAAAAGTCAGAAACTAGTGAATATGGGAAGATACCAACTGATGGGAAGATCCCATTGCACAAGTTTTATGTGGGAAAGTAGAATGTCTGTTTTCCAGGTTCTGAATCCAAAGCAGTTTCTAGACGATCACACACCCCTTCTACTCTGTTGCAGCTCTTCTCAGTCTGTCCCACAAAAGCAGGAAACTCATTAGGAAAGAAGGCGGAGTGTGCAGTGAGGGAGTGCTTACCTGTGTCGTATCTCTTTGGTCTGCTTCACTTCAATGAGAGAAACTGCCCTGAAAATTCCGGGTTTTCCCCCACGTAGCAAAGGAATCTTGATCTCTGCCTCACAAAGCAGGAACAACTGCCTGCCCAGCCCATGTCACGTGGCCCACACATAAATCTATTTATGACTTCTGTAAAATGTAAATTCATACATTTGTCCTGATCGAGTCCTGTTTGTCAAATGTTGTTTTATGTCCTCTTTGATTTTACAAACAAGAGGGGAAAAAAGGGGGAAAGAGGCCATTAGTTCACATAGTTAAATGTGAAATGAGTTTTAACGTGAGTTAAAAACATTTTTACTCCCTGATCTGTCTGGGAATGGAACGAGAAGTAATGATAAGGAAGGTACTGAATTACTTCTGTTATCTGAACCTTCAGTGTGTGTCTGAAAACTAAAATGGAATGGAATGGAATGGAATGGAATGGAATGGAATAGAATAGAATAGAATAATTTCAGTTGGAAGGGACCTACATCTTCTCCAACTCCCACCTGCTTCAGGGCTGACCAGAAGCTAAAGGATGTTATTAAGGGCATTGTCCAAATACCTCTTAAACACTGACAGGCTTGGGGTATTGGCCACCGCTCTAAGAAGCCTGTTCCAGTGTCTGACCACCCTCTAGGTAAAGAAATGTTTCCTGATGTTCCCTGACAGAGCTTTGAACTATCTCCACTTGTCCTATCACTGGATCCCCAGGAGAAGGGATCAGAACCTCCCTCTCCCTTTCCCCTTCTCAGGGAGCTGCAAAGAGCAAGGAGGTCACCTCCCAGCCTCCCTTTTTCACAGAGCCCTCAGCCACTCCTCCCAGGACACACCTTCCAGCCCCTTCACCAGCTTTGTTGCCCTCCTCTGCACACATTCAAAGACTTTCCCACCCCTCTGAAATGGTGGGGCCCAGAACTGCTGCCAGCACTCCAGATAAAGCTGCACCAACACTCCCATGAGTCCTTCTCTATGCACAAATAGCAAATCTAGGAGGGCATCTTTCTTAGTCTCACTGAGTATCTGTGACAAGAAGTTACCTCCTACAAACTTCAGGAATTTCCTAGATGTGCTCATCTAAGCAATTTGTTATTCTCAGGTCATGCCTGGGAAACTGGAATCTTCCACAAGGGTAAGGGCTGCTGATTCAGAGATTTATCTTAAATGCCTATAGAAGAACTCATCAGTGCTTACCTCACTGTAAGTTCTTGAATACTATAAGATGAATTATCTCTAGGAGCAGGGTGCAGCTCATGGTGGTCTGTAACAGGAACATGCCTTAGTGTTAAATGTTTATTAATAGTACTTAGTTTGGAAGTTTGGGCCAACAAGAATTGCAGGAGGTTCAACAAAGATAAATGTAAATGATAAAAAAAATTAAAAATAAAATAAAAATATATAAATTTTAAATTTTTTAAAAATATAAACATAAATGATGAATTAGTCCATCCTGCAGGGATGGAATAGTCCTAGGCAGCAGTACAGGCTGGGCCAGACTGACTGGGATGCAGCTCTGCTGAAATAAACTTGGTGAACACGATGAAAGGGAAACTCAACAGGAGTCAGCAGTGTGCCCTTGAAGCACTGAAGGCAAACTGTGTCCTGGACTGCATCAGTAAGAGGATACTGAACAGATCAAGAGGTGGGATTATTCTGAGCAGCACTTGTTAGGACACACATGAAGTACTGTGTACAGTTTTGGTCCCCCCAGTATGGATGTGGACTGAAAAACTGGATATGGTCTGGTGAATGCCTTGAGGGTTGGAGAATATTGACAGCTTAAGAGGCTGGATTTGTACAGCCAAGAGGAGAGAAGGCTTGGGCAGGAGGTGAGTGTCTACTCACAGTTTTCCAATAGTACTAGGTAGTTACAGAGAAGAGAGAGGCAGTTTTCATGAGGGTACATGGTGACAGGATAAGAGGCAACAGGAAAAAGGGTTAGTGCTTCTAGATATAAGGAAAACAGTCTTTAATGTGAAAACAGCAACATGCTATTACTTGCCTAGAGAAATGGAGAAATCCTCTTGGCTGGAAATATTCAAGACACAGCTGAGGCCAGGGCCCAGCTCCCAGTAAGAGGTTGGGCCAGATCATCTGCCCTTCCAGCCTAGACTTGTCAACGTTTCTGTGCATTGAATATTTTCTCTTTATAATTGCCTTTCTGGCTGCTGAGAGATAAAGGACCTTTAGCTTTGATTGTTATCCATTCTTTGCTTTCAAGAGAATTCTTTCGAAGGTGGCAGATTTAACACCCACATAAAGGGGAAAAAGTCAGGATTCTGGTGTGTAGCATGTCATTTTGCAAGGCTATTATTTAGATGGAAAATATGATCTCCATTTTGGGGTTGCCTGGTGTTGAAAACTCTTTAACTGCTAAAGAAGATTTGGGAAAACTGTTTTGACAGCCTCTTTACACAGGCATCGTGACTGACCCGTGGTAGAGAACCTGCACGTGTCAGTACAAACAGCAACTACTTTCTATCCAGTGTAGCTGGTGGTTGTTAGAACCGTTCCTCAGACATGAAAGATTTACATCCTGCTGATTTGAAGAGGTGATTAAAATTATCCTCCTGCCTGTTCTCCATTTCCTCGTGTCTTCCTTGCAGTGACTCAGTCCTCAGGTGATCTCTTGCTGAACCAGCCCAGCTGTCTCAGCGGGAAAGTATTTACCTTTTTCCAAAGTGAATTTAGTGGGCTTAATCTCATCCCTAAAGTATCATCTAACCATTAGTTCCTCATTAAAGGGAAGCAATAGGAATGCATAGGCAGAGTGGTGGAGGAGAAGGGAGGAAGAGTGGGAATAATTTCCAGGGCTGTAGTGGCAGTCATTTGATTGACTTGGCCCAAACCATTGGAGCAGAAGGAAATCTTCCTGCTTTATGGAGTAAGCCCCACAGAAAGGTGTAGAAAGAATCTAAGACCCTTTTTTTTTTTTTTTTTTTAAAACTCAGCAAAGCCTGTTAGATATATCATGGGTTACCAGCTCAGCTTGATGACTTTAGACAACTCCCAGCTCTGGTATGTACACTGTCTACTGTCCAAAGGCCTCAAAAATTTGATCATTGTTGAATCCCCCTTGTAAGTTCCTACAGAAGGTACTTCAGCTATATGGAGGGAATTGAGGCATTTTACTTATCTGCACATTCTCCTGTGGGGAGTAGGCACTGCTTTGGGGCTAGATCTTTTTGCTAATTAATAGAAAGTTAGAAAGGTGAAAAAATGCTTCATTATTTGCTGGAGAACTACTTCTGGGATTGGAAATGCTGTATTTGATTTGTGGATAGATAGAAAGATACTGATTTTGCTGAAAATCTGTACAGTAGTTTTGATTGGTGCACCATTTTTTAAGATAGTTGTGGACATATTTATGAAATACTGGGATGAAAGAGGCTAGAAATGGTAGGTCTGTGTTGAATTGGTTGTTGCTTGTATTGATTGTATCAGTTTATTTCTGTTAAAGTTCAGAGTTCAGTAACTCGTGTAGATTTTACCCATGCAATTTGTGGATGACTGTGCTGAATCTTTAGGAATTATTCATTTACAAGCACACATAAAACAACAATATTTTATGATGCAGCTGTGAGTGCATTAGTTGAACATGTTTATGAATGTGATACATACTGCTTTGTGAGTCTAAGGATACAAAGCAAGATGAATTTCTATGAGCTAACCTTTGCAATATGATTTCTAGTAGGAAAGTGCTTCTAGGTGAGGCTTTTAGCATTTCTGAATGACTTCTGAAATTTTTGTCTGTCTGCTGTTTTGGTTCTCTCTGCAATCTGGTTCAGATGTCACTGGGATCCATAACAAAGAAGAATTGATCACACGGCTGCTTCAAGAAGGTTTTGGTGATTAAAAGGTGCAGAAAATGCAGTGGGGCTTGGGTAAGGCCTGAGAGATATCACTTTATGGGGTTTGTTAAACAAGGTGTTGAAGCCTGGAAGAGTAAACAAGGACATTAATCCTGCCATGCTAAACTGTCTCCTTTTTGTGCACAGTAGAGATTTTTTTCTTTTTTACAGAAAGCTCTCTGTTCTCTGTTGTTCGGTCATACTGTGGGAACCTTCATTTATCAGTATATTTCTTTAGTTAGGACTGTGAATTTCCTTTTTTTAAAAATTCTTTCTTTGTTTCTTCCCACATCTCGTTGTCAGCCTCTAGGAAACATTTCACCTTTCCCCTGTTTCATCTCACTATCTACTCAACCTTCTGCCCAGACTGCTACTAATTAACTTAGTACCTACAGTAAGCTCAGTTATCAGCTTGGTATGCAGAGAAGCTTGCTTTATTCCCAAGGGCTTGTGACGTGCACACCACGGCACGATTAATCTGACCGTAATCGCTAAGTCTATTCTTCCCCATAACCTCATCCTGAAGCAATTTATGAGAGCCCGAGCAAGTACTGGGGACAAAATGTTATTGAACCACCTTTTCCAGTCTTATCTGCCTCTCCTTTTGTCCTCCAGGTTTTGCATAGTCACTTTTGTGACTTGGCAAATTGCATCACTGCATTTTATCTAGAGATCATGGGGCAGTCATGAGTTCTGGTTGATGTTGCTGGTCAATTTTAGGCAGGAGAAAGCAAAACCCTAAGGAAAGCAGAACACCTGTACTTGGATATTCAAAGTATGTGTGTAACTTTGGGAAAACTATTTATATCTGACCTGCCAGAGCTTAATGGTCATACATTTCTTTGGAACTGGCAATATCTGTTTCCTTCCAGCTTATTCCAGTTCTTTCAGGACAATGGTTGGAAGTTATATGTGTGGTCAGTGTGAGGTGGATTTTTTTGGCATGACTGTCTTCTATCTGCAGGGGCTTTTCTCTGTAGATCGAGGCTGAGATGTGGTCACAGAAGGACTGATATTACACAAAGAGCTTCTATTGATGCTCTTAATTCCTCAGCTGTTTGAAGGATGCTTGAAAAGCATAAATGTACAGAGATTGAGTCAGAGACACTTGTTATGTTGTGCAGAACTAAAGGATTTCTCTTTTCTGAAAGTGGGGAGTCACATTCAAGATGTGAAGTGTTTTCAGGGCTGTCTGCACACCTAATGTTCCTAAGTATTTAAAATTAACAAAGCAGCACTACCTTCTCCTGCCAGGAGAGGAACAGAAAAATAGCAAGCATTTACCAAGATGATATGAGGGGTTTTATATCCTCTTACAGACTTTTAAATTCACATACATCACGTTTTGCTTTTTGTCTGGAAAAAAAAATAAAAAAGGTAAAGTGAAGGCTAGAAGCTTCCTCATCTTTTTATTTGGAGTTCTCCTTAGAGCAAACACTTTAAATTTGTGAGGTTTCATTAACACTGGTAAAACTTTCTGCAGCTGATTTAGTTTAATGATAAAGCCCAGCTTGGTGTAAATTATTTACTTTTTGGTGGAAGACTTTCTTCACTTGTGTAGAATCTCTGCACACTGCAGTACTTCTACTGAGATGTTACTATATGTGGGATGTAAACTAGCAATATGCACTTCTCTGAAGGAATCCACCCTGGTGACTGAAATGCTTCTAAATGGGACACTACAGTGACCTCTCCTCTTTTGCTAATTTAGAGCTCCTAATGGGGATTAGACAAAGGAGGAGATGGCCATGACTAAATGTGAAGAAGGAGGGCAGTTAAGATCCTACTGCCAGAATATGGTGAAAGAATCACGTGGAATACTGTGGAAATTTCCATAGTGTGGAAAGAGCAAATGAGCAGAAAAAAATAGTTGTAAGATGAAACTAAGGACTCAATTGAGAATAGTTAAAAGAACACAGGAAGATAATTTGCTGTCATTCTAGACTGTACTAGCTGTTTCTGGAAAGAAGAGAAAATCAGACCTGTGTATGATGAGCAGCTTTATTATGAAACATTCCTTTTCTCCAGACGTAATTTCACCATTCTAAAATAGGAAACTTTTCAGCTGAAGGACATGAGATGCAGTGAGAAAAGTTAATGTGTAATTGCCACAGAGTTTCTGTTCCTTATCTTCCTCCCTGGTTCTAGCAACATATTCTTGCTGCTTATGTTGCCAAACCTGTTATATACTGCAGCCCTCTCTGACATATTCTGAATGGCTAACAGGGCATAAAAAAGTAAAAAAGGAAAAAAGTGCTATTTTCTCTTGTGTTAATACACTAACAGTCACAGAAACATGCAGGAAGCACCATTATGGCCACAGGAGAGGAGAAAGGACCTCATAGCCTATTTCTGTGTTGAAGAAAGGGGGATGCCCTTTTCCTTTCAACAGCACTAGATGGCTTTGCTAGGGAACCACACTTGAAATATTTGGGAATTACCACCCAACAGTAAAATGCAGCCTGCTTGGGTTGGACTTCAGCAACTGTGCAACTCACTGTGGACTAAAATGTAATAGACGTGAGAATAGGAGAAAGAAGTTGAAGCGCCTGTTCCAGAATGTAGATTCCTGAGCAGGAATTTGCCATTGCTTCCTGTCACTGGTGGGCCCCACAGTGTCTCTCTATAAGATGGTTCTACATTCCTATTGTATAACGTTGAACTTTCTTCAAATTCTTTCAGTAAACAGTGAGGTGGGAGAATGGGGAAAGTGTTACCAGACACAGAAATCACTTAACTATCTTATTGATGAGTTGTGCTCTGGAGAAGAAGAGGACACTGCTGTTATTGGTACTGGCCCCTTTCTGAGTGCTGTGCTTTGTAGCAAGTCAAGCACAGAACCCCACATGCTCCTTGACACCTCTTCTCAGGCTAAGGTGCTCAGAGTCTAAAACAAGTGTGACAAAGCTACAGCATAATTTAGCTGTGGAAGACCAGAGATAGATAACTTAATATGAAAAGAAACAAAACGAAACAAAACAAAACAAAACAAAACAAAAAAGAAGAAGAAGAAGAAGAAGAATTAGTAAAATCTATTTTAGTAAAGATAGGTTTTGCCTGAAAACTAGGTCTGTAACTGGGATCCTTTTTTTTTCTTCATTAGATATTTTCCACTCAAAGGCAACACTGTTTCAGCCTAGTTTTACCACTAGTTTTCACTGCACTTTGCTCCAGCCGTGTGCCATAAAGGCAGCACACCTCAGAGGGAGGAAACTCAATCTGGTTCCTTTTTCTGCCTCAGGAAAAATGGGTGTTATATTTCAGTTGCATCCCTGCAAATAGGCATTCACAGGGGTCAGTGAAAGAGCAAATATGTTATTTTATGAAAGCAAATAGTCACATGAACTGAAAAGAATGTAGTTTTTATCTTGGCATGGTTCCTCAGCCTGAGCTGTCAGTCTGTTTAGTGATACAGACAGATTTTCTCCAGTTCTGGCATGGATTTGCATTCCTAATAGACACTGCCAAATTATCAAGAGCACATCATAATGCATTTCTGGTATGTGCCATTCTCATGCCTTGTAGTGTTGCAGTTTGTGTGGCATCTGCATTGTCATTCTGGTACATTCTAGAATGTCATTGTGACGATGTTTCAGATGTTTGTTTCTGTGGGGGCAAACGACTGTTTCCAAGGTCAGCTGCAGGGACAGTCTCACAAAAGCACCACACCACATCGCTGCCAGTCCAGCCTGCTCCTTGTAAATGAGCACTGTGAAAGCAATGCACCACCTTTTGCTTTCTCCTGAGGCGGCAGCAGTAGTGATACTGCAACTCCTATTGTTTGTGATGGGGAACTCTGCATTACCAGGGCTTCTGTTGCTGAGAGATAGCTTTCTTGTTCACTGTAGGCAACAAAAAAACCAGGACACTCAATATGTGGAATTAACTGTGTATCTGGTTGAACTGATGGCTTTGAGAATTTATTAATGGTGATGACTGTGCAAGTTTGCTTGTTCCACATTGTACCTGTTCCATGAGAAAGCTTAGACTGGTTGCAAAGGGTCTTTCTGTGAAAATGAGAAGATTGCCATTGAAGGGAGAATTTCAAGGGAGAGTGGTCATAGTTTGTGGACATTTGTGTTGAAGTGAAGTAATATTTGATGCTGAAGATGATCCTTGTGATAGTGCCTCTGTTTCTTGAGAAGAGTTGTTAAGTTTACTGGCTGTTGGCAACCTCCGATTCATAGAACTGTTCTGTGAAATCCTTCGCAGATGATGAAAGATGTCAGAGTGATTCATGAGAAGGTGTTAACTATTTGAAAAGCTCTCATTGACACTTGAGGTATGAGAGATCACAGTCTTGGCTGAAGAGATTTCTCTGACTATATTGGTAGTACTGATGAGGTATATATTCTTGCCCACTGCCTCCTCTGTTCCTCTCTGCTTCCTCCAAATATTGTCTTGCTTGATTATAAAAAAGAGAGAATAGTCTTTTATCAGAATCACCATTATATGACCCTTTATTTCTCACACCTGAGTGCGTGGCAGTATGTGACACCCAGAGCTCTCACAGGTCTACACCTACTTGAGATCCATTGATATTGACAAAGTCCCTGGGTCCCATTAATACTGATGAAGTTTCCAAGTCTCTGATATGTGGTGGTGCTCCTTTTAGCCAGATTCTCCTGCTCATGAAGCTACTCAGCAACAACTGTGACAATCACCAAGGCTTCCTAAATTTGTACTTCAGGCACTGTTACGGCCAAGTTAAGCAAAAATAAAGGGCCTCCATGACCAAAGCTGACTCTTCTGCTTCCTTGGCAATATTATGTTCACCTGCTGTTTTAAAATTATATTTGCAAAGTAGGGGTCAGGGCAGAATGAGGGCTGTATGGAGATGAACTGATTTTCAATTTCCTGTGAGCACTGTAAAGGCCAGATAATTTTTATTTATGCAAAATCCCTGACAATTGTTTGCTTGTATTGAAAACTACAGCTTTCTGCATATCTTGTTTCTGCTAGCTGCTTTCCTCTTGCAATCCTAACCCTGAAGTGTCATTCCATGGCAGCCCAGCTATGGTGAACTTTGTTAAGCCTGTCTTGCAATTTCTGAAATTCTGCACCTCAGGTATATGAAATAGGCAATAAAGTATCTACCATGTCAACACACTTCTTATTACAGGGTTATTACAAGGTTGGAGAAGGCAGAGAGATGTTCATTTTCATGCAGAGGCTTCTTTCAGAGGTTATTTTTATGCTCCTCTTTTATATTTTGTTAATTTGGAGGCTGAATATTTTTTCTTACAAGTTGTGTTGAAACTGATAGGTCAAACAAACAGTATGGAATTTGGCTGTAAACATGTTTCCAAACAAAAAGTAGACAAAATCAAGGCTTCTTGTGAATTGTGGCTCTCTAAATGGAGAAGTTTTGGCTAGAAATTGCCATAGTAAGAGGCTTTTGTGGTAGGTCAGTGAGAAACAATGGAAGTGATACAGCTTGAAAACATACACAAAATGGTGAAAAAATCAAACCTGATATTCTCCAGATTAATACTGGATGTATGCTCTTGAACAAGTCAAAGAGAAAAGAAATTACTGTTTTGGGGTCATAGATGAGATACTGGTATAAATAACAAGGCTGTGGTTAGGTGATTCCCCACTTTTGACAAGCCTATGCAAATCTCTTCAGGATGAGAGAACTGCTGTTGCTGATCCTAAACTCTTTGGTTTAACCGTTGACCCTTCCAAGTTATCTCCATAGCATTCACACCAAGCCAGCTGGGCTGGTTAGTTGAGCACTAACAAAGTGTAAATATTTACTGCCTAACAAATGTAACTTCTCTCATTTTGGTAGAGTCCCGTGATTGATTGTAGCTCTGCCTTTCATTCTGCAAATATATTTACATCAATTATACAAATACATTTATCAATTCTTAATATTCTTTGAGAAGGAAGTAAACATCTTGCCCTCCTTTCATTACGTTTTAGTTTGTGCAGCTCTACTCACTGTTAAAAGATTGCTGGATTTTCTCTGTTCCCTGTTTTATGTCAGCAAAGCATTGACAGCATTCTTTATTTCAGGTCTACAATTTATTTAAGACCACTTGCTTCCTGAGAATGCCTGAATGCTTTTTATCCCATGCTGTGCCAGTTTTGGCTGTGGAAGAGTTAATTTTCTTCAAAGTAACCATGACACATGATGGAGCCCTGCTGGCCTGGGAATGGTTGAACACCTGCTTGCCCATGGAAAGTAGTGAATGATTCCTTGTTTTGCTTTGCTTACATATGCAGACTCTTCTTTACCTATTAACTATCTTTATCTCAACCCATGTGCTTTCTCACTCTTACCCTTTTGATTTTCTCCCCCATCCTACCACATTGAAGTAAGTGAGCCAATTTCACTGCAATTGAATAGAATTTTTTCTTTTACTGTAGCAGTTCTGCTCCCTGCAGTCTGGGAATTACAGTGGATTCTTACTAACCAAGGTGCTTTATGCAGGCTGATTTTCCAGTGGTGCTTGTCCTCTTACTGCTGTCCAGGCCACAGAGATACTTAACAAACTGGCCATAGAATAATTTTTTTTTCCATTTAAGTTTGATCAGGAAACACTAATTTGTGAGACATGTTGTTTGATAGTACTCCAAAACATTTAGAGGGCACTTCTCTGTAACAAGTAAACTTGAAGCCATAGATTCTGTTTTTACTGCATGTCTGATACACAGAATATATGTATTTGATAAATCTATGTGTAGAACGGTATCTAGTGTGTAATGTGCAAACACATTAGGACATATATTTAGCCATTCACAGAAGCAAAATGTTCTCCACATTCTTCATTTATAGATTTTCTAGATATTTAGGGTTAGTGTATGGTTCCTAAGTGGTAGACACCTTACTGAATGTCATGAAGTGATTCTTTTTAAGCTTTTATGTATGCCAAGTATTTTTCAAAGCAGGTATCAGCTGTTCTCTGCTGTTGTACATGCTTACACTACCGAACTCTCCTTGTTCTTTATATGTCCTTATTGATTAACAAATAAATGATCCATTATTTTGTCTCCTAATGCTCTGCATAAACCACCATTACTGCTTTCCAGGTGGCCTGTTGATGTGGAATAATTGCTAGGTGCTTTCCAATGAAATTCTATTGAGTAATTAATTGTGAACAGTCTGCACATTGTTTGTTTACTGTCCTGATTCCTGTAAGTAACAATGTCCTTCTCTTGCCCTTCTCTTGCCCTGACTGGACAAAGCCGCTGTATGCAGGTGGGAAGGAAGAGGGAAACAAGGAGACTCTTCCTGTAACTGGCACTGACTTCTGTATTGGGTAATCTCTTATCAAATTCTAGTTACTACAAAGTCTTCAGCTGTGACTTTAACCAAATCATTCGTTCACTGCAGGTCTTTCAGAGAAAGTACTCTTTTAGAATGGGGACTGACTCTCATTTTGTGCCTTGGAAACAGGGCCGAGATTTTCCTGAGCTAGCTCGCATCCTCCTTCAATGAAAAGAAAAATAAAAAATAGAAATGTTTTACTGAAGTACAGATGTTTCACTGAAACAGATAACTTCAAGGTATTTCAAGTGTTGATCATGTCTAAGAAATCGTCAGCACGACCCCCCCGCTTGTATTAACGCGCCGGGGCTGTAAGCCCTGCTGAGCGTCCCTAACACGCTCGGGCCACAGCAGCCTGCTGGCGGGCGCCCGGCTCCCGGCTCCCGGCTTCCGGCTCCCGGCTCCCGCTCCGCAGTGGATCGTGCCGTCCACACTAATCAGCCCCGGCTCCCGTTATTAAAGGGGCCGCCGCACCGTTCTCATTTCCCTGAGGAGAGGGCCCGGGTGTTCCGTCCCCGGGGATTCCGCAGCTCGACACGGTCTGACTGGGGCCGCTCCCGCAACTCTGTGCTGCAGGCTGCTTTAACCCCTTCAGAGTTGCAGGAGATGTTTGAGGGAAATAATCCCAGCTGGTCCAGATTATCTGGACGGAAGGAAATTGCGAGCACCTTTATCCCTAATTCTGTGAAAGAAATTTACTTGTCCTATTGCCTTTTCATCCACACCTTCCTCTGTTGTCCTCATCTGCACCGCATCCAGTTCTGACCTCCCTTCCTTCTCATTCCATGTATCTTTCTAGCAGCCAGTGCCACAAAAAAATCTTTGCTTGTTCTTCCTGTCCTTTTGTTTGGATTAAGCAACTATTATTCTCCTTGTTTGAATAACATTTCATTACTGCAAATTGTTAAGCTTGTTGATCTGACCTAGGCAAAGCCCATATCTTCACCCTTGTGCTTTTCAGCCTTTCCTCAGTCTAATGACTTGCCTTTCTGCTGTCCATCCATCTGTTTTAACATGACACTGGCAATCCTTTCTCTTCTCTGCCTTGATTTCACATGTAGTTCATGGATGCAAACTGTCTTTGTATATTCACGTATCACTGCTTTTGAAGGACTATGCTTACTGAGATTGTAGAGTTTTCCTTTGTTAAAATTATTCGTTAAAGCTCATTATGAAGTTAATGGTGCAGTAAAGCCTAGAAACTGGGTCCTTTCTCTTAAGCATGATTATTATATAGATAATGAGAACTGTTTCCAAAATATGGTCTTTAATTAGAGGGTCTTCCTCTGTTAGAGCTGGTCTCACATCTTGTGTTTTCCATCTCCCTGAGTTATCCTCTTGTTGAGCCCCTGTGATATATGTCCAGGGCAGGACTTGCTGGATGATACAAACTCTGATTTTCCAAGTACTTTCACATATGCCAAGAAAATGTTTACCTGCTGAATGATTAGAGAACTTGATTTCTGGGTGGAAACCATCAGTGAAGAATTTCGACTTGGTTGTGATGTGATACACTGCAGAGCTTGAAGCTCTTATATATTATGCTGAAATGATGAACTTTGAGCTTTTGAACATTTCATGCCATGGATTTTCCGACATGCAGTGAATAAAACCATAGAATGAATTAGTATGCAAAGGTCTCATTTAGGTCAACTACTGTGCACTAAATGGTCAACTTCAAAGCTAGAAGGGCCTTGTATATACATCTTCTGAAGATCTCTAAGAATGATATTACTCAGTCTCTCTTGGCACTTCTCAGTACTGAATCACCCTCATAGGAAGAACAAATTTTTCCTTGAATATAGCCGAAATTTTCCTTGGTGCAACCTGAATGTTGTCACTTGTCCTTTTGCTGTGCCTATAGTGATGAACCTAGATGTCACTTCTGTGGAGGAGCTGCTTCATCTTTTCTGAATCATGGCCATTTGGCCATTGCAGTCATCTCTGAAATTAGGAAGCAATCCCATCATTTCCTTCCTAATGAATTTTCACTGTTGACAAATATCCAAAGTTATACTGTCAAAATCCCCCCAAATTCCCCAATTCATACAGTACTGACAGACAGACAAATTGATAAATATTTCTTATATGATTAAGTTTTACTAGCAGGCAACTTTGCTCAAAGCTTGAAAGTAAACTGAGTTATCTAAGGGCCCTGCTGAGAGATTGATGCTGCACCGTCATGAGCCAGTTTAAAATTCAGTTGCTTGCAAAGGAGTCCTGCCATATCCTTTTTCCATCACTGGCCACTTGTTCCATCCCCTTCATTGTACCAGCACTGGCATTCGGGATGTCATCTGGACCCACTGGCTGACCCAAGTGGGACTGCCCTGTGTCAGCATGGTATGGAGTAATCTCAGGCTGTTTCTACAACAGTACTGATGGACTCAGAGCTCTGATTCCTTTTTCTGGTGCTGGGTGATAGTGAAGGTTAGTATCTTTGTGCCAGTTTATCCTTATGTGGAGCAGTGGTAATAACAAGAACCAGTATCAGCAATGCATTGTGAGATATTCAAATAAAGGTGGCAAGGAAATGGGAAGTGCTCATGTTTATATGGAAACAATTTCTTCTACAGTCTTTACAGATATATGGGAAGACCCAGTCAGTTTATAATCTAAGGGTGATTTAAAGACTTGCATAAATGGAAGGATGTTATAATCGTATTGATCAGGTTATGAAAAATATTAATTTTTAGTATATAATACTAAATTGTATACAGTATATAAAATGAATATATAGTATATAATATGAACAATACTAAATTGTAAGATAAAAAAATAGTCATATTACTAGTCCAATATGAGTCTAATACTTCAAAAAAAATCATAAATCTATGTTCCTATAACTGTAGGTAGATGCACAGGTATTGATGTTTCTTGCTTACTGAAAAGCCAAAAATGACAGCTTTTCCAATATTTACAATGCTGATTTTCTTACTGTTATTGAGTTTTACCATGTCTTGTTCTTAGTCTACTTTTCTGGAAATAAAACTTACTTTAGACAGTATGTCTGTGCCTGTATACCATTATCTCTTTGTAACCTCTGGAATAGTTATCTTTTACCACTATTAGGGTATCAAGGTCTCAAAGATAATTTGTTGATTTCATAATTTTCTTAAAATTATGTTCTGATAATTGATAATTATCCCTTTGATAGTTATCTCAAAGAGTCTTTTTTCTGTTATCTCAGAGAAAAGGTTCTTTAAATTTAATTAAAATGGTCAACCAGTAAAAGAGATCCAAAGGAGGGAAAGGTTTCAAAGTGAACTTCATCAAAGATCCAGCACAAGAGAAGGGTCTTGTAAGTGCTCCAGCAGACTCAATTAGAGTTCTTGGACCTGGAACAACTGCACAAAACAAATCTTTGGGAAATTCACTGTTGTTCTATCTATAGAACTTGGTGGTTCCAATGCACACATGAAAACGAAAAGGTAATAACTTTTTATTTAAAATAAAACATTTCCAGCCTGCAGGATTGGGGAGAAATGCTTGACAAAGCTTGATCTGTAAAGTTTTGAAAACAGGAAAATAATTACAGACAATCACAGTGCCCTCTTAAAAAGAGTTGCTGGTTCTCAGTTGTTTTACTCATAACTGTAGTTGCAAAACCAACGTTTTCTATTAGGCATTTTATTTGTAATGTAATTTCAGGAAACTCTTCACTACTTCTAGTAAAATTCCTGCAGACATTTTTTTTTTCAAAAGATGGGAAAAGTTAAATAGGGCAGAAAAGCCATGATGACCTACTGTTTGAGCACTCTAGTATGGTGGGGCTTTTTATTGGTGTCTGTGGTTACTCTGCCACAGCTATGGCCATGGGAGGAATTAACAGAACAAATTACTGTGAAGTTTGAGATGACACAGCAAGAGGGTCCTCAGCAAACTGATGGGACTGGGATGATTCAGGATGAGTTACTCCAGTGCAAGATGGAGCACTGAATTTGTCCTGGGATTTCAGCCTAAGTATGCTGTGAGGCAGATCTAGAACACTCACCCAGTTGTGGGTAGTAGCCCTCTAGAAAGGCAAAATGCTTTAAACGCCTTGACCTAGGTCTGCCAGAACTCATTTTACCTTTGCCTAAGACTGGTACCATGTAAGAATCGTTCAATTATCTACAAATATTGCAACTGAAGAATCATTCCAACCCACAGGTCAGTCTCATGACTCATGATTACCAAAAACATTTACAGAAAGTACCATGTCATCCTGTCCCCTTAAATTATCCTCCTCCAGTGCTTTGCTATGGGACTAAATCAGTACTACGTAATCATGTTTCAGATTTTTCCAGTCTTCTACTTTCCCTTCCTACTCTGATCTATACACATGAATTCGCATGACCCACTTCACTGTCACCAAATAACTGTCATTATACTTGAGAGGACTAGAAAAATGTGCTTTTCTGTGGTTAAAAAACAAAAACAAAAACAAAAACAAAAACAAAAACAAAAACAAAAAAAAACCAAACAAACCAAAACTAAAAAACCCTCTTTCATTTTTAAAGGTCATCCCTGCAGGTCTGGGATTAGAAGAGCAGGGAGCAGGATATGGATGTACAGAGCTGTCTGTCTTCCACCTCTGGAGCTGCCAGTCTGTCCCCTTCTGCCAGGGCAAATCTTCTCTGCTTAAGAGCACAGCTGCTCCACAGGCTGGCTGTTCAGTCGACAATGATCTCTAGTTTCAAGTGTGACAGCACCGACCTGCTCGATCTCCATTCAGCTGCAGGTGGGGGCAGCGGAAGAGAAAGGGAGGGAGGGAGAGGGAGGACACTGCAACCTACGTGAATAATTGATAGTGCAAGGAAAGGAGAGCAGCTGGGTTCCCTGTCTCCATCTGCTCACCAGCTGGGGATGAGAGATCCTTGCTCAGGTAGGGGATGAACAGCTTAGCTGCTTTTATTCTCATCTTGCTTGCAATGCCAATTAAAAATATTTTGCATCTAGAAGGAACGGGAGCAAAGACAGGTGGGGGAGGGTTGATCCAGATCTTCTCTTCTGCTTGCGCGGTGTTGTGTAATGGATAGAGTTTGGGGCAGTTTCAGCCTCATCAGGGAAAGTGTGTGTGCTTTTTAAAAGATATTGTGCTATTCTGCATTGTGTAGAGAAGCAGTTGCAGAAAGAGAAAGGGAGAGTGGAGGTGGGGAGAGCGGATGTCTGTGTAGGAAATGAAACAAACTAAAGGGCTGGAGGGGCATGAGAGAGGGTCTGCCCAGACTCAAAGGAATCCCACCCTGATTATGTCAGTCCTGGACATAAAATGAGGAGTCCAAGTGCGCTGCGGGAGGTGCTGTCTGTGCACACCCGGTGCTATATTTAGAAACTGTGTGCAGAGATCTGTGGAAACAGCTGATGTGAAAACGTGTATTTCTGTCTGTGGATGCAGCTATGAGTTTGTGCAATATTGAAGTAAAACTTAAAAAAATACATGTTTTGCCCTGAAGAGTTTACCCTTGAAGGATATACTGCTGTGTTTATATGGCACTGCGCAGCTTCCGTGGAGCTGCTGATGTTCTTACAATGACTCAATTAACAGAATTGCAGGGACCAGTTTCTGTGTTACCGCTAATACAGACTTTTCCTACGTGAGCAAGATAAGATGCTAATGAAATTAAACTCATGGAAAAAAATCTAGCAAAAACTGGGAAAAAACATAGCAAAAGGTATAGACATCAATTACTGTAATACATAATTAACATGCCTACAAGGATCCCTGAAAGAACAAAAACTTATATGCCAGTCCCTAAACCACACAATAACTATAAAATGCATAATGATCCATGCAAGTATGGGCACATATAGGGATTAAAATCTGAGACTGTAAGTACACTGAATTAGTCATCTAAAAACACAGGTATCAGCAGGAGCTGAATCTACTTACTACAACTAAAGGCTTATAATAGGTAATATTTTCATATCAGCAGGGTAAATAGTAACAATCTTTAGCTTGATTATAAGTTGAGGAATAGAAAGCAGTCCTGTGATTTGCTTACATGTGATTTATTCATATTGCTATTGCTAAAGGAGGCTAATTAGAACAGTAATTAAGGTATTTAATAATTGTTTGCTGTTTTGCTTATGCATGTTGAGGGCTTTGTACACAACTGGAGTTGCACAGAAGGTTAGGTAAAGCTTTGAGACAGTTAAATGAAAGCTGAGCTCAGTGTGGTTTTTATGTGAACAAAGTTGGCTCTTGCCTGTAGTGGCAAGCTGCCGAAGAATAAGAATGGCAGAAAGACCTGAGCCTCTCTGTATGCTTTGCTTTCACCATGGCCAGGCTTGATAGCGCTGCTGATAATGACCCTGAGATGGGGGAGGGCAGTAGTTACTGCTGGCAGCCTTCTCTAACAGCAAAAAATATTGTCTCTTCCTCCTTCCTAGATGCAGCAGAAATGGCAAGCTTGGCTCTTTGCCTTGGTCCAGTCACATCTCTGCTCAGAGATTCAGGTGAATGAGTAAGACCTGCTTGTGCAGAGAGCAGCTGCTCTATTCAGTGCCCTGGGCCCATTTGGGAGGCATTTGAATTGGAGTGAGGATGTATGAATTGGCCCATGCTCCAGCATCAGATCTTCTGGGGAATTACAAGAGGTAGACAAGAGGAAGTTGAGTCAGCTGGGCTCCGTGCAAGTTACTGAAAACAGCAAGTGCACCCTTTCTTTGTCCATTCAAAGTTGTCACCTATCTTGATTCCTTACTCCTTCCAGTCTCTTTGCCTACCCACAGACTCTTGAAGTCCCCATAATAATTTCTATTCAGGTCTTTCTACTCTATAAGAGTAGAATTTATAGGAAGCATTAGGATGAAAATGCTGCATTCATCCCCAAAACTTTGATATAACTCCTTGCTCTCTGCATTTTTCTTTTTTCCCCCCATCTCTGTCTGCTAGCTCATATTTTCTGTTGGGTCGGTCTGCATACTGTCTGCAGTCTACATCTTTTCCTAGTTGTCTGGCAAATTCTGTCTCTCGTCCTGTGTTTCCTTATGTCCCCTTCATTAGTTAGAACAAACCCAGTGTGAGGCTAACATTTAGTGTAAGGCTGTAGCTGCTGCTTTTATAGGTCTTGATGTAAAGAGAAAACATGACATCATCCTGTGGAATGAAACTGAGAAGCATAGGAAAAAATACGTGTCCAGAAGAACTCTCTGATCTCATTTAAACACAGGTATATGCATATTCTTGCTATAGCAGACCATGTTCTCATGCTCATTTTTTTTTTTTTTAATCAGGAATGACAATCTGTTGATGAATGAATGGAAATACATGTGGTTAAGGCGTTTGTGATCCCTGAAAATCTGAGCTTCCCTAGTTTACACATTGCATCAATGAGCTATTTCATAAGGGGCACAGAGCCAAATCTCTGCAGTACTTGATGTATGTCAGATCCAAATGACAAAGATTTGGATTTAGTGGATTTAGTATCCTTACTAGCTTTCCCTTTAGAAGAATGGGGATCTGTGGAGAACTGCTTTGATGCCCATTTTCCTCACTGGATATTGAGAGCCCGGAGATGTGATCTTGTTCTACAGCAGAGTTGAAGAAGTGAAACGCCTCTGCCGTCCCTGTCTAACGCTGTGCTTGTGTTACCCTCACGGACAACCCGGAGAGCAGCGTGCCCGGCTCGGCTGTCCCAGCAGCTGCTCCCGCACGCTGGGCTCCATCCATGGGCTCCCACAACGGGGAGCTCCAGGGGGAACCGCTCTGCCACAGCGGAGGAGGGGCACAAGTCATCACCCCATCCCCCCTTGTCTCCTCGTCCTCCATCCCTCCTTCTCCTCCTCCCCTCCGTCCTCTCCGGGGCCGCTGCCCGCCGGGCCCGGTCCCGGCCGTGCGGGTCCCTTCCCCGTCTATCCGGTGAATCCCGGCCCGAGAGGAAGAGGAGGGGTGGGGGCGGGAGCCGCGGCTTCGCGGGGGGCCGGGGGGGAGCCCGTGCCCTTCTTCATGGCGAGGCCGGGGAAGAGCAGGCTCCCGAGGAGGGAACCCGGGAGCTGACTCAGCGGAGCAGTCCAGCATGTTTTCCCGGGAGCACGGCTTCCCTGCCGGAGCCAGCGGAGGGTAGGTACCGGCACCGGCACCGGGACCGGTGCTGCTGGCCGCGGGGCCTGGGGCCCTGCCTTTCCTGGCAGCCCGGGGATGGGGCAGGGCAGCGGCTGCCGCCGATGGGATCGCAGTGCTGGAGCAGCAGGAAGAGCCCTCGCGGGTTGGCTGGAAGGGCGAAGAACCGGGGAGGGGGAAGGCGATGGCCGAGCCCAGCCCGGCAGTCCGGGTCTGGCTGTGGGCCCGGCCCCGCTCCGTCCCTCCGTCCCTCCCGGCCCCGCTTCGGCCGGGGGAGGCGGGCCATGGGGCGGCAGCGGGTGCCCCTCTCCCTGGAGATTCGTTGAACATCCTTGAAAACAAAATCTAAGATTTTCATTAGCAATCAAAGTGAGTGAAAACCAAAGCAGGAGGCTTGAACATTTCTCCTGTAAAATAAAGAGGGGGGCTCGGCGGGTTTTCTCCTGCCGTCCTGGGAGTGGGAGACCTCTCCTATGGGGACTTTTCAGGAGGTGGGAGTGCAGGTTGGATGGCAAGATTAATTTCCCCCTGGAGTTCTCCTTTCTCCTGCCCCGCAAGGCCAGCTGGCGGGTTCTCCGGGCCCTCCCGGTACCCGGCCCACCTCTTTGTAGGTGCACGAAGTCCTGAGCATGGGCTGCCCACGAATAGGAGCCGTGGCCACCCCGGGAGCTGCCCAGCGGCCAGAGGAGAATGCGGGTGACAGAGAGGTTCTTACTGGAAGTCAGAGTCTATGGGCAGAAAGTTTGTCACCAGCTGAAAGCAAACTGCCTCTCATCTGTAGTGGTTGCTTCCTTTTCTGAGTTCTGCTTCAGTAATTCCTTCTTTTGAGCTTTAGCATCTGTGTGTAAGCAAATTTCAAAGCTGTACAGGTATTCTGAAAGTAGGGCTATTCATGTCATGTTTTCAGCTGTCTCCACCAAATAGCTAACAATTGTATTTGGTAAAGCAAATGCATCTCTCTAAGGCAGAAACAAGGGAGTGAAACAGCAGAAGCTGTTGCTCCAGAGAAGTAGTTGCCCAGAATTTTCCTTATGAGCATTCCAGGCCTATTCTTGTCTCACATTACCTTCAGTTCTTCTGAATTGCCCATCCCTTCTAGTGAGGGATTAAAAAAAAAACGTATTAGTGTCTCCCTGTAAGAAACTCTTATCAGGCTGGGACACCAGTTAATATACTGACTGTTGTTCCATAGATAGCTGCAAATCATGCTATGGTGTTTCTCCTATTGGAAGGCTTCCAGATTAGCAGAAGTATTTACAACAGCTATACACCTGCTTCCCTGTGAACTTTCCATATAACAGTTATCTGAGGATTTAGGGCACTTGCCTTTTAGAGTGCAGCAAATCCCCATTTGCTCTGGAATGTTTATGAAAGTGTGTATGAAATTCTGTCCAATTTGTGTTTTTCTTAGAGCAAACACTTGCATTGACTTGATTATTGAATTGGCTCGGCTACAGCAGGTAGCAATGATTTTCAAAGCTAGGTGGAGAGATCCCTAGACTGAAATAGCAGAGGATGCTGCAAGACAGGAATACAAGGCATGAGCAGAGTTGTAGTGGCTTAGAGATCTTCAAAGGTTCTTCCTGTTCCATTTCAGAATTGAGAGTGGAATTTATCAGTGGATCAGCAATACCTACATTTAGTTTGACTGCCTACTTGAAATTAGTGCACTGGTTACTGTCACTAGCAAAATCCCAGTTTAGCCTTCAGTATTTTCCAGGCCCTATACTTCCCCATATTGCCATTTCCTAAGAATAAAGCTTCAGCAAGTGTACATTTGCACATAAATATTCCTCTCCCAATCTTCAGAATTGCTTTCCTTTTTCAGAAGGATGATGTTCTTCTTTTCTGTGGTCAAAGAGTTTGAAGGTCTGATTTGAAAATAATCGTGTTCCCTTTTTATAATACAGTCTAGTGCTTTTCATTCCAGAAGTTCAAAGCTCCAGAAATTGAATGTGGACTTAAAAGCAATAATTACTATAACCCCATTTTTTTGTGGTATTTTATAAAAGATAACATAAAACCTAAGGCATTCTCTTGGATTTTCAAGGGCCCAGTGGAATATTCCTAATTTAGGATAATTACAGAATTGTGAACATCTCTAAATGTACAGTAAGACTGACGATTTTGGCATCTACTGGACTCATTTGGACAATAGAACTGTACTAGGATTCAACAGTAAAGAACAGTTTCTGTCTGGAGTTTTCCAGTCAGTCCAAAGTGTTGAGATGAATTTATGTTGAGAGGACAGGAGCAGGACTGGCTACACGATCCCATGTAGGAGCTGCCAGATTTCCATGATGCAGGTGTGTATTTAACTCCTCTGAATGATTCAGCATTCACCTCAGTGACATGCCAAAGAAAACACTAGCATGCAACAAGGCCACAGGACATCCAGTTGCACAAAAGGTTCTATTGTTACACTTCTTTCTGAAGACAAGAATTTATCAAATTGAGCTCTTGCCTTTTCAGGGCTCACAGAACAGAAACATCAGATTTTCAAGAGATAATGACGATGTTTCATGTATTGCCTTGTACATAAATTTTGCTCATCCCAAACATTCTTCAAGTAAATGAATAAGATGATAAATAAGGCATGTATTAGTATAGTATTAATATTAATTTAAAATACATTTGCCATCAAACTATTTCAATATTTATTTGAGGTTGTCAAGACTAACTCCTACATCTTCCCTCCCAGATAAGTTGCGGCATTAATTTCTAGATGCCATACATCTAGATCTGCAATACAATACAATCTAGATCTCTCTCATTTGTATTTCAGGAGAAAATTGTGGGATGGAAGCATTGTGTTACTTTGTGTAGAGGAGCCTATATGCAAGTTACATGATGCCATTGGGCCACTAAAATGAGTTGTGAATTGTCAGAGAACTGGTGAGCATTATGATTCTTGGAGCTTGTGATAGAGGAGTTTCAAGATTGCAGAGGTATGTTGTACCTCCATGCAAGAGGGAATGTAGCCACTGCTTTCTGCGTTACCACTCTCATAGCATGGAAGCAGCAGCAGTCATGCATCTAAAAGCTGCAGGACAGCAATTCTTGCTTGCCTGTTAGGATTATTATATGCAGTATATGATGATTGTATGGCCAATGACAAGTGGTATCTCTGGGGCTCTGTCTTGAGAGTCGTGATCTGTAATATCATCATCAATGACACGGATAGTGGAACTGGGTGTACCCTCAACAGGTTTGCAGAAGACACAGAGCTGAGGGGTGGAGTTGACACACAAGAAGGGACCATCCAGAGAGACCTGGACAAGCTTGATGAGTGGTGGTCACATGAGAATCTGGTGAAGTTCAAGAAGTCCAAATGAAATGTGCTGCACCTGGTTTGGGGCAATCCCAGACATGGACACAGACTGGGAGATGAACTCATTGAGACCAGCCCTGTGGAGAAGAACTTGGGGGTTCTGGTAGAGGAAAAGCTGGACATGAGCCCGGAGTGTGCGTTTACAGCCCGGAAAGCCAAACACACCCTGGGCTGCATCACAAAAGGAGTGGCCAGCAGAATGAGAGAGGTGATTTTCCCTCTCTTCTCTGCTCTTGTGAGACTGCATGTGGAATTCTGCATCCTGCTCTGAGGTCGCCAGCACAAGAGAGATGTGAACCTGCTAGAGTAGGTCTAGAGGAGGCCACAAAGATGTTCTGAGGGCTAGAGCTCCTCTCCTACAAAAACAAGCTAAGAGAGCTGGGGTTGTTCAGCATGGAGAATGAACAGAGGAAACCTTACGAAGCCTTCTAGTGCTTAGAAGGGACTTACTAAAAAGGGAGGGTGACTTTTTGCAGGGCAGGTAGTGACAGGACCATGGGGAATGGTTTTAAACTAAAAGAGAAGAGATTGATATTACATGTTAGGAAGAAATTCTTTACTCAGAGGATAGTGAGACACTGGAACAGGTTGCCCCAGAGAAGCTTTGGATGGCCCATGCTTGGAAGTGTTCAAGGCCAGGTTGGATGGGGCCCTGAGCAATATGATGTAGTAGGTGACGTCTAGCAGAGGGGTTGGGACTAGATGATCTTTGAGGTCGTTTCCAACCCAAACCCTTCTGTGGTTCTATGACCATCTAACAATCATATCCGTGGTTTCATTACAAAGTGGATGAACCCTGTCTCCTGTAAACCTGTGCTTGGTTCCCAGCCTCACCTATGTGACTTAACCCCAGTTGTGACTGCTAGTAAAAACTGTGAGAGATGTGGAAAGTTTATAAAGTAGGAGAGGTGCAGCTGGCTGTGAGACTGTCTGTAGTGCCATGGGCAATGCTAAATATGTCTTCTAAACTACAGTGTAGTGCTTGTGTTGCTTTTTATTTTCTCTTCTATGAAATCAAATAAAGTCCTGCCGCTGTTTGTCCACACTGCTGCTCCAGCAGGAACTATAGTAATAATATATTTTCCATAGCAGATGTGCAGACAAAAGCTCACTTAATCTCCATGCTGGCTGTACCAGCAGAGGTAACATAAAACTGTGCCTGCATCTCTGTGGGGTGTTATCGGTTCTGTTCTGGTGCCATCTCTGTTATGTTCCTGTCTTTGAGATTAATACCCAGGCTGTGCCAGCTGGGGCTGTCCTTTTGGTGCTGGTTTCAGTGATGGTTCAGAACTACTTTCATCCTTTTTAACAGAGTTCTGTTTTGGGATCTGATTACAAAGCTTCTCATGAGACATGTCTTAATTCTGCTCCAAATCCGTGATGGAAGAGGAACTTGGCAAAGAAAAATCATTCAGCACTTCCATGACAGTTGCAAGGAAAATATTGTATGTGAGCAGAGACAGAGCAATCAGAAGCCAGAAAATTTTTGCTGTTACATTCAGAATGTTTGCAAGTGGCAAGTGGTAAGTTCAGCCACCTCAGTGATTCTCACAGGGATTGACAGCTTCCTTACAGGCAAGAAATGGCCTGGGGAGAGGAGTAGCAAGCAGAAGGCAAAGGAAACACTGCAGGCAAGCACTGACATCTTGAATTCTCTTAAGAGTTAACTTCTTCTTTCTTTTCTTTTCTTTTTTTTTTTTTTTCTATTCTGTCTCTGTCTGTTTCAGGAGGTCTGAGGAGGCAGTGCAGGGTTTTAGTGATGTTATAGACTCTCCCACTGAAGGCTTTCCATGTGTCCTCACTCCTGCTGTCCCCAACAAGGTAAAAGCAGTCCATGTTTGGCTCAGGGTTGGTGTATACTTTGAGTTAAGTGTGCAGAAGAATTGACTGAAATCAAGCTTGTGTGCATGTGTGTCTTACAGCTATAGTTACCTCCGTCTGTGAGAATCCTAAATTTGCTAATTTGACCAGTTCTTATGTCATACTATCTCAAGTCAATCTGACCCATTGGAAGAGAGAAATTCCTGACACCTGGTTGACCAGGTTTCAGGTCAAACTTTTGCAACACAAGCAGAAGACAATTTGGCCAGTTGTTTCGTCCATGCTACCAATTAAGGAAGAACAATTCCATCATGTCTTCAGCAAGCAAGGAGTTTCTTTGCCAAAATATGGAAGGAGCTGTTGGCTCCTTCAATAACTGGGTTACCACAGAAGATAACATTAGCTTCTGCAAATGTCAAATTATTTTTCTCTGTTGTCTTTTCCTTTTCACAGACTGTGGACTTGTTTGAGATGATTGAAAAAATGCAGGTAAGGAGAAGTAATTCTGTCAGACTTTGGGAATCTCTTATTTTTTTGTAGCATACAATCAGCTACTATTTGTTGTATTGCTTCACTCACAATATCCTTTAATGTGGGCTTGCAGAATTTTTACATCTTCTAAGCTCAATCTCTTACTCTTCAATGACATTTCAAAAGCATTTTTCTGTGTTCATTTTTCCAGTCTGCTTGATGGAAGGAATATAGATAGGTTATTATAATTCTGTCTGTTCTTTGCAGAAGTGTGATTCTGAGAGAAAATCAAAGTTGCAATAAGTTATCTCTGGCATCTTCTTCAGGAAACTCTGTTCTGCTGGATAGCAGGTGTAATGACAGGTGATTAATGGGATGTTAGCCTAACTGCATTTAGCAAGGTCAGACAGTTTAATAAATAACTCCTGCAGGTCCTGTCTTTAACTTGTGTGTGAAAGAAGGACTCTGGCCTAATTCTTACACAGAGATACATGCATTTAGATGCATATATTGTGTTATAAACCTAAAATGGGGCAGAGTTGGGTTTTTTCCCCTTTTACCGTATCAGATAAAGAAATAGTAATATATGTATTAAATATCTAACATGAAGTTAGATTAGGTTTTCAGATTATGTGTTCTCAGAACATCCTTGCAGGTTACCAATATTTTCCCTGAGTGGTGCACTTTCTTTAAAGTGCTGTGGTTAACCTTGATCTAACATAACGCATGGCATGGCACATAACTCCTGCCGTTTATTATGTGCAGGAATTAAAGTTACCAAAACCAATTAACTTATTTTCTGGAATTTGGGTGATGAAATTATGAATGTGAGGAAAATGCCAGACTTCAATGAGAGTACAAAGATGAGGAGGCGGAAGGTAGCAGCAAAATGCTGAGTTTAGAGTTATGAGGCTGAAGTACTTTTTGGCAGACTAGGAGAGGAGGACTATGGGAGGGAGGGGCTGAAGATGTATCTGCCGTGTATTCATGTGCAGACAGACACAGACCCTGCAACCACTGGACTGACATCCAAACTATGTTTGGGATGTGTTCTCTGTGTTTTAGAGTAGCAAGCTCTGTAAGTGTGCCGAGCTCATTTACCTCTATGCAGGAAAGTGAACTTGAGCATGCAGTGCTGCTTCAGTTCAAGCACAAAAGGTTGTGACAGTCCTTCCCAGGCCTTTTGAAATATAGATAAGGCAGAGTCACTACCAGATATCCCTCAGTGGAAGACTGGTGCTTAAGATAGTCAGTGTTTCTCAGCTCCCAGTTCACTGTATGGAAAGTCTGACTGGATTTGCACCTCTTTGGTTAGAGACATAACAGGGAGTTGATGGGAATTTCCAAGGTGTGCAGATGCAGAATGCCTAATTTTGCATCTATGATGTTTTCTTAGCTGCCTCTTTTTAACACTTTATAGTATTTTTTTTCCTAATTAAACTGGTTTTGTCATCTGGTATGCACTAGGAGAATTAATAACTGCTGTTTAAGTATAACAGATTTTTTGAAAGTTAAGTGTTTTCCAAAAGAAGAAAAAAATTCTAATACTTTTTATGGTCTTTGTTTAGATTTTTACTAATTCTTTATTATCTTATGTTTGCTTTTGCTTTCCCTTTCCTTCCATTTGACTGTGACTATCCTTTAGATTTGTTGAACATCCTTGAAAACAAAATCTAAGATTTTCATTAGCAATCAAAGTGAGTGAAAACCAAAGCAGGAGGCTTGAACATTTCTCCTGTAAAATAACAACAAAAAAGCCTCAGAACAGAACTGATTTTTGAGTACTTTAACAATTGGATTGGAATATAATTGTTGGGCTGAAAATTAGGATAGCTGTTTCACCTTCTGTGAGATGAATTAACAGATAAAGTTACACTCTCTTTTTGCACTGAAACTAATCCCAAGACCTGGGAAAGAAGTTTACCTTTTTTTCTTTTTTTTTTTTCATTTTTTTTCCTCTCTTCAATTTTATTAATAATTTCTTGGGAATAAATGAGCTACTGGCCACTTTGTTCCGTTCTTACAGATCTAGTGAGGTCACAGTATATACTCTGTTAAGGACATCAGTAATATGTTGTTGCTAGATTGCTTTGCAGTGCAGGCAATTGAAAAACAGGGAAATTTTGTTTCATCCAATAAGCTCAGATATTTCAGGTCTTCCTATGTTTGCATAGGCAGTCCCTCTTCACTTGACTACTTCTGTTTACTCCCTCTTTTCTGCATTCCTACAATTTCTGCATATTCTGCATAGTCTTATTTTCTCACAACTACTTTCATGGGTTTTTTCCTGTATCCCCTTTTATATCCAAGTTGTCTGTTTTGAACAAGTCCCCTCCAGGCACTGCTCTTTACCCGTAAAATACATGTATTATCATAGCATTGTTATGCCATGTTGCGCCCTTACTCTGGGTCTGGACATCTTTTTCTCTGTCATTCGTTCTTTCATCCTGCTCAGGCCAGGTGTTTCCCCTGAACAAGACCTTGGGAGTATGAGATTCCCAGACTGATGCTGTCTCCAGTAAGCTACCCAGGGAAACTGACAGTGCTGCAGGCAAAACCAGATCAAACCTGAAGGATGTCTCAAGGGGTGGCTGAGACTGCTGCAGTTTATTCCTCTGCCTTTTGGAGAATGACAGTGATCATCAGGCATGATCATCAGGCATGATCATCAGGCATGATCAGCCCATGCTTTGATGCTTCAGCAGCTTATGCTGTAAGTTTCCTGTGGTCCTGGTTATCCTTTAAAATAAAACTTTGGACTGTACAGCCCAGGGTTGCATTATTCTTATCTTAAGCTTCACTCTAGATGAGAGGTTGTAGAGGCTCTGATAACAGAGCTCCTTTACAGCAACCCAGAAAGTTTTCCCTCAGGCCTTGCTGAGATACTGGTCTCCTACAAGGACCTCCTTTGAAACTGGAAAATTCTTGCATTTATCAGATCTGCCAAAATGCCAAGGAAGGAGAGAGAAATATTAGAAGATTGCAGTTTTCTAGTCTCCATTTCTATACCAGTACTTCCCACAGTTTGTTGTGGAAGGCTGTGGCTGCTTTGTACCTGTGTGTCCGTTCTGCCTCAGTCCTATTTTGACAGTGCCCAAGACTTCCTGGTAGTGACAGGACTTTCTATCTCTTTTCCAAATCCCTGTTTCAGAACCTGGACTTCTTTGTGAACCTCAAGTCAGTAGGCTGACAACTGAAACTTGAGACCACATCAACAAAAACCACTTTTTAGCCCTTACATTCCATGAACTCAACTTTTTCACCTTTACAACTTCCCTAAATGCAAAATGATTACTAACTACCTCTGCAAAGCATAAAGATCACTTGTCAACCTGTGTTCCATCTTCATTTCACAACTCACCACATCCTGGCAGTTGGTTCATTTTGTCAATGCTGTGTACTGACATCACAATTCAAAACATATATTCTAAAGCTTTCCTATGAAGAATATTTCCAGGCTGGTATTTGTTTAGTCTCCACTGTTGAGAATACACAAGGAAAACAATTTTTGGGGGGAGAGTGTGTAACTGTCTTGAAGCTCAGCTTTTGTAGTTTGATCTTACATCACTCTGTAGATAACATGTGAAGCTTCTTTCTCCTAGTAGAGCTAAGGAAAATAATTTGGTCTTTTGTTATCTGCTCATTGTTCCTCACTTGCTGTACTGTGTTTCTATATTTAACCAATTAAAATTTGTTGTTACTGCTATTTTTTGTGATTGAACTCAACCTCAGACTTCTGAAGAATGACCTCATGCATCTACTACTAGTCCCTTTACCCTGGAGTGTGGCCATACTGGTTTACTTCTGATGTTTCTAAGAGACTTTTTAAGGTGTTAAGCATTTGGTGTGTACTCAAGGTCTGGCTCCTCATGATTTCATGAAGGTTTAGGTTTTTTTATGGCTCCTTCTTAGGTTCTTTGAATAAATGTTCTCATTTTCCTAAAACCTTGTTTTTATGTGAAGTAGATATGTTGGGGTTTTTTCTTTCCTTTTTTTCCCCTTTTGTTGCTCCTACGAAGAGCATCCTGATTATTTTGAATCCCCACTAGTAAGGTTGCTGTTGCTCAGTGTTAGTGGTACTATGCTAGCAGTTTTTGCACCCTGTGCAGCTGAAGTGCTGTCCAAAACTTTTGTTCCTGAGCCTCCTAAGTCTCCACTAAATTTAGATTTCGTAGAGCTCCTCTGAGATTTATCTATTTCTACTAGAATCTAGCTGCCAAGCTAGTTCCACTGTAGAATATCTGCATAGGCATGGCTGTTATAAATCCAATCCTGCTTATTTTCACAACAAAGTCAAGAGCTGCTTATCCTGTCTGGAATCCCTGATTAGCTGTGCCATTAAGCAGTCACTGATGGTATATAAAAATGTAGTCTCAGCATCATGTTCCAGTATGAGAGTTACAACATTTAGGTGACAGCACTTGAATACTCATGTGCTGCATGTAAGAGAAACCTAGATTTTAAATCCTGGTCCTCACCTTCCTATCTGATGATGTAAATTCTGCTTCTTACTCTTCTGTCTGTGATGCCCACTTGGACTATGGCCTGTTGACCCTCATATCTTCTGGTCTGGGCCTCTGCTCAGTCTGTGTTGGGTCTCTTCTCACTAAAATTGTCCTATTTTTGTGTGCTTGTGCTGCAGAAGTGTGATGGAAATGAGCTATGTGGTGAGAAGGCAGAGGATGGAATAGCCTAAAGGAGGAGATTCAAGTCTGGATGCCAGCTCCTGATTCAGGAAGAAACTAGGCAGCCAGTAGCCTTTTGCTCTGTTATTCCAGCCCGCCTTGTAGCCTTTTTTTTTTTTTTTCCAACCCCCCTTTTTGCCTTTTTTTTTTTTTTTTTTTTTTTTCTTATTGCTTAGGGTAGGAAGGAAGGTAGCTAGAAGAGATTAGAGGATCAAATAAGAGAATTGGTTTGGTAGATTGTTTTTAATATCTGCCAGTTGTCTGCTTTTTAAGAGGTGTAAGCTTGGGGGTAGCTTTTCAGTTTTAATGCCTGATTAGGGGACTGGCCAAGTTCTAGCTTCATTTTTCCTTTTTATTCCAATCTTCCAAACTTGCTTAAAATGCAAGATTTTATACAGGGACAAAATATGCATATTCAGGATGTGGAGAAGGACACAGAGGGTAAGTGAAACAGAGGTGCTAAAATACAGGATTCACTGTCTGTGACTTTATGTTTCCAGGGGAGTCGTCTGGATGAGCAAAGATGTTCCCTTCCAGTTCCTCTCAAGGTCAGGCCAAGTTGTTGTTGCCTCCTAAATTGCTGAGAATGGCAGATAATTACTGACCTGGTTTGTAGTCTACTTTCATACTGGAATGAACAAGGAGTCTGCAAACATCCCAGGAACACTTACATGCTTGCCTTTTTTCTTTTCTTTTTTTTCCCTAGTTGCTTCACAAGAGAGTGAAACTATGTAGCTGAAATAGAATTTCCCTTTTTCTAATTTAGTGGCTCCAATAAGTTTATTATTATTAGAAGTGTTAGTTTTGACTAAGTAATTTCTTAAATTTATTCTATTTAAGAGCTGTAATAATATTTATGAAACCACATAGCATTTATTTCAGTAGTCTGCTTGATGACTCATAGAGATGCTACTAGGAAGTTGATCTGTTTTGCTCAATATTAAAGCAATAAGAACAGATTCCTATCTTTAAATCCTCGAGTTAAGGATTAAATTCCATTTCTTCAGTCTCAGCTCAGGCCTACTAACCTTAAAATCAAACTTGACCTTGACTTTTACCTTGAGATGAGCTATATAAAAAGCCATATTGAGAATTGGCATAGCTTTACTCTGCCAGAGATAGTCAGTGCTCTTTGTGGTGATGGCAGGGGCATCGAACTGGCATAAATTGGCTCAGATAATGCTTCTGTTCTCTGAGTCACACCTTGGCATTGCGCAGATGCACAACACAGATCAGCCATGAAGATGACACAGCCTCAATCTCTCTGTGAATGATAGCACTTTTTCTGCCTTTCCTACTGTCATCCCTGTCAGCAGGACAGCAGCTGTCTAATGCTGTGTGGAAGGAGAGGAGAGAGGCTGCCACTCCTAACCATGTCAAGTTTGCCTATAGTTTGGCTACTTCCTTGTTTTGCATGCCTATATTCCCTGTAGTTTGGAGGAGGAGGTGGGTAGAATCTGACTCCTAAGTTCATTATTCTCAAAGATATGTATTGTAATGCTGAGACCTTGGAAATGGAGTCTAACCTTAAGTCTTGAATTAAAACTGTAAGGATGACCTAGAGCAGAATAGAAGCTGAGGGCGCAGCTTGCAGTCAGGAGAGCATAATACTTTAAAAGATGTCACATGTTTTTGCTAATGGCCTGTTCTGATTTCAGACAGAAGAGGAGTATATTCCTTATCCCAGCATCCATGAGGTGAGCTACTACTGCTCTCTTCTCTCTCTGTTGTTGGACTTCAGTGGTTTTTCAGCTTATTTGCCTTCCAGCTTACAGTCCTGTCAGCTTTAATGCTCTCTGTCCTTCTGAATAGGTATTACAGAAAGGGTGGCCATATCCTCTCATTATCCTACCCCAATTTGGGGGCTACTGGATTGAAGGAACCAGCCACAACCTCTCCAGCTTGAGTCCAACTCTGTCTGATGTGCCCTTTTCCTGGAGTGGTAAAGTGAAACTGGAAAGTGACCCTACAGCCAAGCTGTACCGCAAACATTTTCTGGGAAAGGTAAGGGTGACCTTCAAAGCCTTCTTTGCTCACCTAGCCACAAGGCTGAGATGTTTCTCAGGCTTTTTCTGGTGAACTTAAAAACGTCTGCACTGCTGCTGCATTTCAGTTCCTTATGATGCCTTGAATTGATGTAAATGAGGTACTACATACTATGATACGGTCTGTAGTGTTTTAAATCAGTTGTGTGAAGTTGTGAAGTGTGCATCATCCTGTGCATTAATAGAAAGATTTGCATGGGAAATGCTTTTATTTAGTTAAGAAAGTCTTTTCAGGCTCCTATACAGATACCAGCCTTGAGATAACAAATGGACAAAAGTGTAATAGTATTGGAAGTGGAAATGGCATTATTTTAGAGGAGACTTTAGCACTGGCAGTGTAAGCTCCTCAGTAGGAAGCAGAACAGTCCATTTCCTTCAGTGTATGGTTGTTACAGAATGTATATGATGAAACCAGACCATGTGTTTTGTAGTTGTTGATTTTAGCAAGTTTGGTGCTGAATGTTCCATGAATTTAAAAATTCCGGTTTGACATACAGGGAAACAGAGCTAGGCCTCATAAAGTTAATGTTTGCTGGCCAGCCATTAAGGTCCATCTGGGTGGGCCTGGTTAGGGAATTGGCTGATTACCAGGCTGAGTCTCAGGATGCTATTAGCCAAAAAGAACAAGTGAGAAAAACTTGTGATCTTTTCAGAGATTTGGTTCATGGCATAAGCAGATAAGGAGATAAGGAAAGCCTGACAAGTATGCTCACACTGCATCTTATTGAGTGATCTCCCTCAGTGATTGCTGAGTAAGTTCAAAACCAGGAACATGGGGTGCTTTCCATAGTGCTGGAGATCTGTTCTGCAGTAGTTGGGCTTGTCAGAGTGATCTTCTGTAGCGAATCTTGTTCCACAACACTGGAAAATTATATTAATATGATTTATAAATAATTAGGGAAAAAAAAAAGAAGCCTTCCTGTAGGCTTCCCCTCAAGACTAACAGATCTGCTGTGCAATCTGTTAATGGACATTTATCCTGTAACTTTCTGGAAGCTTTCAGTATGCCAACTGTAATTATTTTTCTGTCATGGTAAATTTAGGGTTGTGTTTGAAGGCTTCCAGAGCCAGACAGGATGAGAGGCAAATTTGGATATGATTTTTTCAGTCCAGTTGTAGGATTCACTGCTTACCTGATATCATAAAACAGTTGAGGTTGGAAGGGACCTCTGGGGCTCATCTTGTCCATTCTCCTTGTTCCTTCCAAGTGAGATCCAGGACTTCCTCTGTTGTGGAGCTTTGTATCTTCAAAGTGCCCAACGATCAGTGCCTCAGTACTACAGAAAAACTCTCTCCTATATTCTTCTTATTAATGGTGTCCAGTGTTTTATTCTTTGCCTTAACTGACATGAATGTGTGTCCATGTTCAATTAAATATGCAAGTTTTTGAGCAAGCCACTGTCAGAAAAGAACAAGGGGAGCAGGACTCCTGTCAGAAAGCTCTACTCTTGGCTAGAAAGCTTTCCCCATGGTTTAAAAGCTTCATTGGGGAGATAGCTCAGAACTTTTCCACTAGAAGAGTATTTCTTCAGTACAAAGTTAATGATACCAGTGATCTTGATGCTGTCTGTGTTGGGTCTTTTTCTTGTTGGTTACATGGGAAGGTTATTTCAGCAATGTCAGGAAAGGTCTCTTTCATGCTTTGCATAATGGCAAACTTCTTAGCTGAAGAAGAGTCTGAAGGCATCACATGGTGGGAGATGCATAGCCAGTGGTTTAGGGAATATCCTTTAAGCAAGACGGGAGATCAAAGTATTGTGTGGTACTACAAACTTAAATGAATATCTGTGTTGTGGATGTGTGTATGTAGATTGCTCAAACTCGAACAATTCTGTGATACTTTTTACAGAACATTTTACAGCAGACTCTATAAAAACAACCACCAAAAAGAGTGCTAGAACATTCAAGACATAGCTCAATTCCTTTTCCTTGCCTTATGATCTGTATTTTATATGACGATTACACAGTAAGATTTACTTAGCCTTTAGGAAGAAGGCTGTAAACCTTATGTCTTACACTGTGGGAATTATTCAATGTCTATGTTGTTTTTCAAGGCTGTCATAAAGAGAAGTAGCCTGAAGCCAGGAAGGATTTAATAAAGGTATACATTGTAACTGCCAGTCAAATAAACTTAGGGTCCAAGCACTTGAAGCTCTCAGTGCTGAGGGAAAAGCTTTCTTGCTATGCATTCATGTGTGAACATGTATTTCTCTTTTATGCTGTCCTTTCTTTGTTCTGGTTAAAGTTGCTGCAGATGGCAGATGGCTTTATAACTTCTTAGGCAAACTGTCAGCATTCCTTGTGTGTTCTGTTAGTCTTTTCCCTTGGCCCATGAAAAATACTTAATTGTTTATACAGAGATCTATTTGAAATCCAGAACTACCTTTCAGACTATATTAAATGTTACAGAAACTGCTTCTGTGGCTGAACAATTTGTACTTAATGCATTGGTCATCTCAGCTCAGGGTATCTTGTCATCACTGACTTGCAATCTTCAGATCAACTGCAAAGCCTTTTGATGGTTCATCTCTGTCTTCAGGACAGCTAACAATAAAGCCTGCTGTCCATTGAAGGAATATGAGTCTGATGTATGTTGCTTATGTGTTTTTACAGAGAGAGAATATCATAAGGAAGAAATTATATGTTTATTTGCACATATGATTGTTCAGATTTCAGTTTATACCCCAGGCTTACATTCAGGATCAAGCTACATAGCCAGACTGGCTTTGACAAAAATTCAGTTATTTTAAGACCTCCACTAATTCTGGTACCCATTCCCTTGTGAGGATTGCACCCATTTGTGCAGCTCTGCCTAGCTATGTCAGCTGCAGAGCTGATAGCCCAGTCTCTAAAGCTACTGAGATCACCCTGTATCAGATCTGCTGAGGTCTGGCTTAGAAGTCTCATCAAAAAGCATCTTAATTTCTGGTCTTTGCAACTCAAAAACTTTAGCTGCAGCTGTTTCTTTTAGCTGCAGCTAACCTCAGGCTTTGGCTTCTCTTCTTTTGCTTTGCCTTCTAGTTCCCATTTTTGTTGGTGTTATGCCATCTTTTTCCTTAACAGCCTGTCTTGGACATCCAGCCTGGCATTTGGCTTCTTTGGTTTAAGGATTTTTATTCTAGACTTCAACTAACCATGGAACAAGGTCTTGCTTTGCTCCTTGAATCTCTCTGTTCCTCAGCTGCTCTGTCTTTCTGCCCTTGGTCACAGTGACTTACCACACCTGATTCTTGTTCACATCCCAGAAATCCATTAGTATCCTGAAAGTCATGGTCAGGAGAAATAAACTGTCCTTTGTGGCTTCCTTTGATTTCAGCTTCTTTTCCCATGTCCTGTCACTGACCAGTGAGACAGATCATGCTGGACTTCTGTGATTTGAACACTGCAGCTGGAGGCTGTATTATTCTGTTTGCCTCTTGGCTGCTCTTAGGCCTTACCTTTTTCAGACTGCTTTGTTTGATCAGCAATGGAACCTTTTGCCCATAAGTCAGTATCAGGGCAGTTCTGGGTGCTGGGTGTTTCCTGTCTCAAAGAGGAGGTGAGGGCAATGACATCTTTAGTACTTTGAAAAGTTAGAGAGCTACATCTTCACATTTTGGTTTAGGGTAGTGACTGTAGTCTTATTTATTCCTATTTTCTATTTCAAAGAGAGGATTGGTTTATATCTGTTAACTTCAAGTTGCCTGTGTCCTCATAGAGTATTTCACTAGATGTATCTTTATTTCTAACAGTGAGTCAGAACCAGGACTAGTACAAAAGACTTAGACAGCAAAAGACAATCTTACGAGTGTTTTGGGAGAGGTTGCAATCCATCAGAGCCAGAGCAGACCTTCTAGGCATATATATATTCTAAATATTCTAGGCAAAAAAACGAGGAAGGAACTGAGAGACTTGCAACCATTTTTTTTCAAATTACACTTTGCTCCCACCAAGTTCTTCACTAATTTATTGTGTCTGAAGTATTACTTTCACAGCACATATTCCAAATTGTGTAAGTTTTGACTGTACAACTGAATACAACTTGCTGTCCCACTTCTGTGTCATGCTTGAGGATGCTTTTCCACTAGGATGATGGGAATGATCAAGGTATTTCTGCACAATTTCACTTGAACAGGATTTTCATTGTGCTGGAGGTTTCCATTCGCATCCTGTGTCAAAAGGCTTTAACCTTTTGTGGTTAGAGATGATATAGCAATATATATGATACAGCAATATACAAAATAAACATTGCTATACCTAGGCCACTGGAATATGGCTGTATACCCAGGAGAAATGTATGGCTGCAGCCACTTACGTATAGAGACTGGAAATGTTTGCAGTATTTTCATTATCTGACTCCATGACTCTGTTCCAGGCACACTCCACTAAAGCTCAGGCAGTGTTAGTGGCACCAGTGAGACCAGTCTTCATCTGCAAAACCTCTTTGCTTACTGACTGTATCCTTCCTGAGATGTGAGCACTGCTGGAGTTCAGCCATTTACCCTAATCCTGCCATTGCTCTTTAGATAGAAAATTGCCACAACCATGTCCAGTTGAATGTCTGGAAGATACTGCTTAGTCAAGCAGAGTCTGAATGGACACAAGGAAAGTCCATGAAAGATACCATTTTATTTATGAGAAACTCAGTTTCTGCAAAACATATTGCTGAATGTTCCAGTACTGTTCCTTCTCAGGAGCCCTTCTGATATTGGACAGGTGAGGAGGAACTGAGCTGACTGGATGCACTTTGACTGATATGCTCATGCACTGATGATCAAGTGAGCTGGAAGAAAACATAAACACATCTGGAAGCATGCTACTCCTAGTTAAATTAAAAATTAGCTAATCTTGAGTGACAGGTTGTATGCAAAGAAAAACAACCTGGTAAACTCCTCCAGGAAGTGTGATGGGGATAATGCATATTGGTTTCCTGTTTGCAGGAGCACCAGAACTTTTACTCCAGTGACATGTCCTTGGGCTACCTAGTACTTTCGGTGAAGTATGAACAGATTGAGAAACAGGAAAATCTACGCCTGTTGCTGAGGTAACAGTGCCTGTTATTGATGTATGCTACTGTGCTGTGTCTTACCTTGCGCTCCCTCTGCATAGATGTGGGTGTGAATTTTGTGTCTTTCTTGTGGAGAGAAAAGAAACCTTGGAGCCTTTTTTTTTTCTTGCCTTCTGCTCTTGAGTTGCTCTCAGCAGTTTCCTTAAGGAGTATGGTGTGGTGCTTACAGGTGCATATTTGTAATACTTGTGTGGAAAATACCTGTTCCTTCCTCAAATGGAAAGTTTTTCATTTATTCTGTCTACTTAGAGACATGTGAGTACTCTTTAGGAGAATATGGATTTCCTAATGAAGGACAGCCTAGCCCAGGCTTTGTACTTGAGACTAAGGCTCCCTTGAAGGTGATCTAGAATATTCCCTGGATTCCCAGGGCAGTCTATGAAGCCATAACTTCTTAGAGAGGGTTATGATGAGAGACAGTACCTAGAGAGAGCTGCTAAATGAAATACAAGAAGAACAGAGAAGGATCTTGTGTAGGTGAGAGGCCACTGCAGAGAATATTTTTACCGCACCATGAGCCGGATGCACTCCCAGTAGGCAATGTTACTGGAACCAAGTGACGTACAGTTGCTGCTGACAAGGATTTGTCCAGGACTGAGGGGAAAAAATGGTTGCCTGGGAATTAGCTACAAGAAAATCACTGGTGGGTTTCCTCCAGTGTCTGCAGAGAATGCTTCAGACTGCCAGCAATAATCTGGAAATAAAGAGAAAGCCTGTTTGTGAGCTCTGCCTGGGAATGTTTATCTTCCTATGTGGAAGAGACCAGGGAAGAACAAAAGGGTAGTTATTCCTCTATTAAGATATTTTATTATATGCAGTACTTTCTGCTCAATAGCTTGTTTATGATGGTTTGAAGAGGCTTTTGACAGCCCAGTATTTATTCTTCCTTAGAAAGATATATCTCCTTAAATACACAAAGAGGAAGGAAGCTTTCCTCTGTCAGCTTTTTGGAACAATGCTACACCAGTTTCTGCCTCCTTTACTTTGCATAGCTCTGCTTTCCTAGGCTGTTTCTAACAGACCTTTTAACAATCTTTCAAGCCCTCACTGCTCACTGGAATCCCTTATTATTCTGTGTCCATGAATTGTATTTTGACATTTAGATTCCTGTGAAAGAAAATGGTGTGGGAGGGAAGCAAAATACTTCTTCAAGGCAGACAAGAGTGCAAAGGAGCAAAGACACTAAGGGCTCCTGTTTTGTCTTCCTGTGCTCACTGCAACAGGTGATCGGCAGTAACAAGTGAAAAGACCTTGCTTTTCCAGTGATTGTTCAAAGAGCCAGTGTTGCTTGTGTCTCCCTTCAGCCATGTCTCTAATGCCTTTTTTGTTTTGTGTCAGGACTCGTACTGGCACCAAACATGATCTAATTCCCATTTCCTGTCTGAATGAGTTTCCCAATGCTGTTCAGATGGCAAAGGTGAGATTCATGCTTGCCTGTTTGTCTTAAGGCCTCATTCTTCTAGTTATTTTCACCTCTGTCCTCCCATTTCCCTCTTTTCCTACTATTCCCCAGTAGAGCTGTCATATAGTTCCCTTTTACCCTTCCATTTGCCTTCTCTTCTTTCTCTTCTAATTTTACCTTAGAATTTTTGCCTGAAGGGGGTTCTGTCAGATAATTATAAACGGTGCCTACACTCTCATGCCTGCAGCAAGCCAGGGCACATGGTAATCACGCTTCTGTTTCCCTGTCTCTCTCACTCAACAGCTACTGTGTGAGGATGTGAATGTTGAACGCTTCTTTCCTGTCCTCTATCCCAAGGTACAGTGTTCTGATGTGTCTGTATATCACTTTTTTTCCATCAAGGTCTGGCTAATGACATGCAGTTGGTAATTTCTGTTTTCATTACCTCAGGCCTCGCAGCTTATTGTTGCATTTGATGAACACGTCATAAGCAATAACTTCAAATTTGGGGTCATCTACCAAAAACCTGGACAGGTAAGACCCATCAGATCCCATGGTACTTGGGGCAAAATGCAAAGAGTCAGTTTTCTTAGCATAAAGGATGTAATAGCAAGGTCTGCACTGTCCAGAAGCAGTGGCATGGAGGCAGCAGTTTGTGCAGTGTTGTGGTTCCTTTGGCTTGCCTCTTCCACCTGCAGTGTCTCTGGCAGTGTAGCCTTTGTGGATCTCTGAACCCTAACTCTAATCCTCATGGCAGCTTGGGGCTGAGGCACAGGACTCCAGCACCATGGGAGGCCCAGATCAGAAATGTATTCAAACAGAGATGTTTGTTGGTTGAACTGTCTATAGAAATTACTGTCTGTTCTTTGTATTCATTGTGCTTCTTACTACTTTTGCTTTCCTTCTGTAGACAACTGAAGAAGAAGTCTTCAGTAACACAGTAGAGAGTCAAGGTTTCCTGGAGTTCCTGGATTTCCTTGGTGACAAGATTCAGCTGCAGGATTTCCGTGGGTGCGTACTCAGTGCAGCTGGAAAGCCAGGTTAAGTTAGGGAACATCATGTGTTCAGGGCTGTGACTCTGTTACAGCCCAGCTTCCAGAGAAATGCCGTGTCTTCTGAATCTCAGTGCAGGTGAAGAAGCCCTGGATGCTTTTGTCAGCCATCATATCTGGGAAGTAGTTGGAGCTTAGGTCTCTGCTGGTATTTTGATTTAAAGGCCTCCTAGTATCTCAATCTGATACCCACAGTATCAGCAAAGAACAATTTTATTTGGCAGTGCAAGTACAAGTTTGTTTCACAGTGGTATGGGGCAATATTGTTTCAGGCTCTTTCTGTGAGGCATCCCATCCCTTCTGTAGTTCTAACATATGGAGTGTGTTTCTCATGCCAGAGAAGGTAGCTTCTTTGAGGATCCCTGGTTTAACTTCATAGCTCTTAGCAAGCTAGTATGTTCACCAGCACAAACATGGTGCAGCTTCAGTCAGTGCTTTGATTTTGGGAAGATTTGGTGCCTCACTTTCACTGATTTCCTAAAAATTACCTCTGAAAGTCCTGATGCTCTACTGTTACTGATACCGTCTGTCTCTCTGCTCTCTCATTTCTGTACTGCCTGACCTGTGGCGTGGATTTGCTCAGGTTCCGGGGAGGCTTGGATGTCACCAGAGGTCAAACAGGCACTGAGTCAGTCTATACAAATTTCCGGGGGAAGGAGATCATGTTTCACGTGTCCACAAAGCTGCCTTTCACAGAGGGAGATTCCCAGCAGGTATCAGAAGGAGGAGTAAGAATTACAACAGTGTGACTGGGAGAGGAGGGGTATTTGAAGAAGGACTGCATAGAGGGGACAATGACTGACCATATAATGTTGGGAATTATGGCAGGAGTAATGGCAAAAGTAGTGATGAGGGGTTTGGTGAACACATGGGTTTGAGATGTTAGGCAGACTGGTGTTTGAGGTCCCATCATACTGTTCTGCTCATTTTCACCTGCCTTCTCTCTTCACTATTTCTTTCCTCTCCAGCTTCAGCGGAAGCGTCACATTGGGAATGATATTGTAGCCATCATTTTCCAGGATGAAAGCACACCTTTTGTCCCTGATATGATTGCTTCTAATTTTCTACATGCTTATGTGGTAGTTCAGCTCACTCACAGCACCACTGGGGACACTCTCTACAAGGTAACCAGCATCAATACATTAACCTCTACTCATTTTGATTCTTTAAATGGAAACCGGTTCTTGGGCCTTTGGGAGAGGTGCAGGTTCAGCCAGATGTCATTCTGATTCCTTGAGTATCTACACCTGAAAGCAGAGTTAAGTTCTATGCTTTTCAAAGTAGCTGATTAATTTCTGAAGCTTAAAGCTTTGGAATTGAAGGTTAAAAATTTTGCTTACATCGAAGAGCATGAGCCACAGTTGATCCCACTTTGGGGGTTGTCTCACTTACATTGTATAAGTCAGGTGAAATTCATGTCTGCATTTCCTGTGCTGCTCAGCACAGTGCTTGCAGCTTGCACTGCCTGAGGCTGCAGGTCAGATCCAGCTGGTTGACCTAACTGTGGAATCCAAGCTAGTTACACCTGCTTCTGGAGATTCCAGAACTGATGCCCATCTGGCAGGGAAGTGTTACCTGTTAGGGCCTTCCAGCTGAAAGAAGCCCTGCTAGAGCCCATATTAATTATCTGCAGCCTTTGGACACAGCTTGTTCTCTCTCTGATGTGACTCTGTATGGATATCTGTATAACTTTATGTTCAACTTTCAGTGATGCTGAGAAAGCAGAAAATATAAAGAAACTTGGATTTGTGATGGATTCTCCATTGTAGAAACATTTTAATCCAAGTGCCATGTGTTGTATGATGTAGGGATTTTGATAGGGTGATGACGAGTCCTTACACCTTGGAGGTCTACAGGAACACCAAGAATATTAAAATTAGGACAGTATCCCCATCTCCTCTTCACCAAGAGGGTGTTGGTGGTGGAGCAACCACCTTCCCTTGTTCCCTATGCTTTGGGCAGCTGTTGAAAGCCTTCTGTTGACCAGGCCATGGAGTTCCAGTTCTCCTCTTGCTCTCTGTTTTGTAGGGCACAAAAATTCACTGGACTTTTTAATGACAAGGAAAGAACTGGGAAAGCTTGCTATTTGTTGTGTGTCTTCCTGCCATTGTTTCCATCTTTGCCTGTCTGCAGTACAATTTTTTTTTTTTTATTAGTGTAATAGGGCTGCTTCATTCCATGAAGAAGAAATCATCCCAGTAATCACCCTAGAGCCAAAGCAGTTTTCTGTAAAGGCTTTTCTAAAGGGGCTTTAACTGATGCTGCCTTAAGAGCATTGTTGTACACAAAAGACTGCCATTTGAAAGATTTCTTTGCCATCCCTTGTTCCATTTACTTAAGCTATAGTGCCTACTGTTAAATTGGAATATTAATTGAATTTATTTCAATGAATCAGTTTTTGCAATCAGAAAACTAAAAATGCAAAGCAGGATTTTAAGTGGTAGATATCTATTAGGAGAGAGATGGAGTCTTTGTAATTAGGGGAGGTGGCCTAAAATGTGAGAAATCTGAATTAAATCAAGAGTCTATTTCCTTCTTTCTCTCATTAAACTCACGCCTCTCAGTGGCTCTGTGACATTTATTTGTTGTTGTTTTGAGGCAGTTGTGGTTGTTATGACACTATTCTCTTTTGTATGAAAGGAGAAATAATGGTCTTGTTTCATCTCAAACATGCCAAAAAACCTCCTGTGAAATATTGTGAAGTACTGTATGTATTTGGTAAGATAGCTATTTGGTAAAATAATTATGGGCAAGTTCTGTGAAGAAATAAGTGACCATGTAAAAATTGGACTGCATTACAGTTACTTTTTCAGATATTGGTGTGTCAGGTAGGAGCATTCTAAAAATAAAACAAATGAAACCTATCTCTTACTGGGAAAATGATTTGTGTGTTTACCACTGTGACTCACAGAGGCAGTGGCACTGAGATAGTCCCCCTCAGTGGGCAGCTTATCTCCACCAAGGATTCTCTGTAAAAAAAAATAGGTCAGTACAACCACACTGACAAAGGTTCTTTAGTGGAGGTTAATCTTGCAGGCTGAATTGGAGCATTTTTTTGTTCCTAAATATACTAGTTATTCTAGTTATTATTTTAAATAAGTTTTTAAAAGCAGTCAGTTCAGCTTTTTTATTGCTTTTACTGTGTGCACGTCTAGCTGAGTTTCTGGTAAATGAACACATCCATCTACTGAGTTCAAGAACAGAGGGACGCACAGGGCACTCTATTGCTTCTCTTTTGTATAGGTGAATTATTTAGGAGGAATCAGATCTATCATAGTAGTTTCATGGTCTCACCTGTGTTCTGATACTCATTTTTTCCCCCTTATATTATTTCAGGTTTCAGTCACTGCCCGAGATGATGTCCCCTTCTTTGGACCGCCTCTGCCAAATCCAGCCATATTTAAAAAGGTTTGTTTCTCTGGTCCAGTGTTAGGTGACAGGGGATGTGGTGCACACACTTGTGTTCTGAGTCAGTATTGTCAGTCTGGCTAGAGCACTTAGGAGGTCCAAAGAGTAGTAAGCAGAGCTTTTATAATGTGATATTTTTACTAGTGTTTTCATCTCCAGTTTAGTCTAGTCTTCATCTTGTCTTGTAGAGTGCAGAGTTTCGTGAATTCCTTCTGGTCAAGCTCATCAACGCTGAGTACAGCTGCTATCGAGCTGAGAAATTTGCTAAATTAGAGGTGAGTCTGTTACCTGGATGCTTCAATTAAAAATTATAATTATATATAGATAATAAATATATTATTATCAGATGAAGAAAATAAAGTAAAATTTCTGACTTCTGATTTTGTGTTGCTTAAGAAAGGAAGATGAAATGTGATTTTATACTCAGTTATAGGATATTTCCTTCATATTTCTTAGCAGATGTGATAGAATATGAACAGGTAATAAAATTGTAATAAATGAATAAATTAAATAAATAAATAATTGTAATAAAAAGATCTAATCCTCAAGTAAGGATGGGAATATGATGCATATATTTTGCTGTAGGAAATTTTGTATTAGCTGAAATACAGTACTATGCTGCAGGATGCATGCTGATGTCACTGATTTTTGGTTCAAGGTACCCCAAATTCTGTTCCAGACTCTGCTGTTGTCTGATCTAGAAAAAAACCATGTCTCTGTTTCATCAGCTTTAAAACTATTTAAAGTAATTTTCATGGGGTTTTGTTGTTGTCATTGTTGGTCTTTTGGGTTTTTATTTAAGAAGGATGTGAGACATTGAAAAAACTGGGAAAAAATATCTCTGCTTCCAGTAAAAGCTGTTCTCATTCCCAATGCTGATGCAGGAAAGAACACGGAGTGCCCTCTTGGAGAGCCTTTTTGAGGAGCTGCAGCTTCGCAGCCGCAGCATGATGGGATTACCTGTAGGGGAGGATGACAAGATAGAGAATGGCAGTGGGGGCTTCCTCGAGAACTTCAAGGTGAGCCTTTCTACAAACCAACAGAGTGGTCTAGAATTCCATACTGGACCTTAGAAGTCAAACTCTTTATGCTTCATGCTGTCAGATGTCAGGTGACAAGTGTTAGATGTGGTTTTATTCCATGATTTACAGAAGAAGGAGTCAGTGTTTGCAAGAGGAATTGTAATAACTAGGAGCAGGGGGCTTTCAGTTCCTATAGCAGATCTCTTTCAATTAATTTTCATTATATCTGAAAGAATTGCAGGAGGCACTGCAAGAGTTTCTAACTTATCTCTAAGTGTACTGTCTAGAAAAAACTGTGATGCTTACCCTCTAAAAGCCAGAGTTAATTTACCTTTTTCAATGTAAATGGCATGTTAGGGGGCTTTTATTGTTGATTTTTTTTAATAAACCAGGTGACAGAACTTTCTTTGAGAAGTGATAAAGATGATTGATATGAGAAAGCAAAGGTTTTGCATGAATGGGCAAACTGAGTTTTGAACTGGCTATATAGAGAGAATCTTTATTGATTTCCCATTCTATCTACTTTCCCTTTCCCACTTATATGGGAAGAAGTGCCTTGTCACTTCTTTTATATAATAAGTTATCTCTCTGGAAAGAGAGATGTATTATAAATAGCATTTCTTCAGATGACTTTGTGGCTTTATATGGTGGGTCTGTTAGAATTATTAAGGTCTGTAAAACTAACCTGTTCACAAATAGGTTTGGTAGCTGTGTGCATAGCTTTGGTCAGGTCTGGGATGCTTTGGTGAGGTGTATTTTTATATACAAACTGGCTTTGCTGCTAACCATGAGTTTTAACCCATCCATGTCTTACGCCAATTCTCCCAAAATGTCCATTTATGACTCCTGACAGATGCTGTGATTTGCATGTCCTGTACACAGATGACATTTGTGAAAGGCTGGAAAAGGCTGAGTTAAGTCAGAAAATGGCTTTTTCAGATGCTGCAGATTTTGATATGGCTGCTTTCCCATTGAAACCAGTACTCAAGTTCATATGAGATTGAACCTTACAGCCTTCAACAGGAGTTTGAGTTTGTGTTTTACAGCCTGTACTGGATAGGACTGCTCCAGGTGATCCTGTTTAATCTAGTGTGCTGGGATACTGGTAGGAAACCTCTATTCATTGCAGTAGCAGAAGGGAAATGAAACTAGAGAATATACTTGAGGAAGAGCTCTTCCCAGAGCTCCATAAATCAGCTAGGACCAAAACAGGGTAGTATCTAAGGTGCTGCCTTCTAGGAGTTAGAATCTGTGTGGTTCTGGTGTCAGTCTGTCACAACTTCCCACTCAACCTGTGGTGCTTCTCACACTACCCTACCGTGTGCATGTCTATATGTGTATATCTGTGTTTGTCTGTTTCCCTGCCTCCCTCCTGTTCAGCGGGTGATCAGAGGCCGCAGCCAGAGCCTGGATACCATGGGGATATCCATGAGAAAGCAGCAGCCAGCCACCCTGCCCAGCCGCCCAGCTACAGCTGGCCTTGCCCTCAGCCAGAGTGTCGCCGAGGGCCCTAAGGCCATTGCTGCGGTAAGGTATTCGGGTGGGCTGTAGGAAGAGAACCCGGCATACCTCTGTGACCACACGTACATTTCCTTTCCCTATTAGTTTGTCTTCTTGTCCCACTGTGAATCTTTTTGTTGTATCCTCCCATTTCACGAGTGGTGACAGCATGTGTTGCAGTCTGTTTTGTCTGTGCCCATCTCTAGCCCCAGTTCATGTGTAAACTAGAGCTGAGATTGATGCAGACTGGGAGAAGAAAGCCAAATATGATGCTACATCAGACATCTATCTCTGCTGTCCTGGATTAGATCCTGTACGGTGCCATGTGTTAAGAAATGCATGCACTGCGGTTTGGCTGGAATGGTACTGTATTGTCATATGGCAAGACCTGAGAACATAAAGACACTAGAACTGCTTCATTTTCTTCGATTTCACCAATCAGACTCTTTTCTGTAATATAAACAGGTGCACAAAATATTCAAGGTGCTGTTTTGCTGTAGATAGAATTTGCATGTTGGGAACAAACAGCAGAATTAATAAAGTTTGGGGTGAGAAAAAGAATTAATATTTCTAGTCACTATCAAAGCCTTTCTTATTTGATAGAGATACTGAACATATGTAACCAATGAATTAAAAATCTATCACAGATCTTTCCAGAAAAGGATCCATGTTTCTCATATTGAAAATGTGGTTGCCTTGACCAAAGTGCATCCAGCTGGTTGTGGTCTCTGCACTGGTGATGTCAATACAGGCAAAATACAAAAACCCCACCTCTGAGTAAGCCAAGAAGGTGCCCTTCAGTGTGAAGATTTCTTGGTGACAGTTTACTTGGTTGTATGCATTTTTTATGTCAATACAACAAAGTCACAGCGTACTAATGACTTCGGTTTGCTGCCTACTTTGCTCCTTTAACTTCTGTTTTCTGTGCCTTTCTGGTTCTGCCTCTCCTCTCACCATATGGGGATGCCTGCCTTCCCAAGCCTGTTTCTCTGTATAGTGGCTGTGTTCTGCCTTTGTTTCTTTATATCTCTGTCCCTCTTTCACACCACCTTTATAAGCCCTGGCTGCTCTTGCTCGCTGACAGAAAGCACTCCTTCCACATGTGGAGCTGAGCTCTTGTATTGCAGTTAAAGGAGAGGATCTGGATCCATGTTGCAAACTCTTCTCCTATGCTTTCAGCTCTTCACAGCTTTTCCTGTCTTGTTCCTTTCCTTTCTGTCATGCTTTCCTTTTTTCTAGTCTTTTGCCTTGCCTGGTAGGAGCCCATCACGTACTCGAGCCAGCCGCTTCCATGGGCGACGGAGTAGTGCCATTGGCATTGAAAACATACAGGAGGAAAAGAGGTATGAGCTGTGGGGAGATGAGACAAAGAGGGTAAAAAACCCAAGAGGACATGAGAAAAGGAACATAGAAAGGCACATATAGCCAGAGGGGGAACCATCAGAAATGAGAACTAAAATGGAAATTGTTGGAATGGGAAGAAAAGGGACTGATTATCGACTGATGGAGGAGTGGACAAAACCCAGAAAGAGACAAAAATTAAAAGAGGGTGTTTGGAATTAGAGAGAATCAATATTTGAGGAAGAATGGAGGGAACGGGTGGAGGAACATTATAAGATACGATCCAAGACTCTTGAGTTTCCTGTTCTTCACTCACCACTTTTAGAAGGGAGTCAGATGAAAGGCTGGTATTTGGGAAGGGGATGCTTGATTGCTTGTTTTCATGTTAAAATATGCAAATAGGCAAAACTTCTGGTAACTTAAAGGATTTATTTTAAAAAGCTTTAAGTCCAAATAACTAGTGTTTAAGTTAGATTGTGTGAGAAATAACCATAATTAATGGACAATATACTGCTTCAGGAAGTGATTTGGCATATTTGACAGAATTATAATCATTCAATAATTGTCAACTGGTCACAAGAGATTATTTAGTTAAATTATAAATTTCTCTCACCTCTAGCTGAGACACGTTTTTAAGACTGTACAGTCTCAAAAGTCACATGAATGCTTTTCATCTAATATGCAGTTTTCCCAGTTGCAAGAAGGCCAGGAAATCGCCTAAAGACGGGTGAAAAAGGGAGGAAGTAATCTCTAATGTGGAAACTAGTTATTTTGGGAGGAAATGACTGCATTTTCTCTTCTTTCTTAATGAGGTGCCTATGACCTAATCTGAATAAAAATAGAACTTCTTTTGAGAAAAATCTTCAGAGACAACTGCCCTGTAATAGTCTAAGTTATCACAGTAGCCACAGCCCCTCACTATTTTAAATACTTTGTACCTGAGGCAGCTGTGTCCTTTAATCCATTACTTTGTGTACAACTCTTTCTATCCACTTGAAGGATCTGTAAAACTTTCCTACTAGAGGAAAAATCCCTGAATTTCTTTTCTTTTTTTTTTTTTTTTTTTCTCTGCTCTTTGCTTGGAGAGGTCTGATGAACTAATTGGCTTATTTAACTTTCCTTTTGCTTACTTGTAAACTTAGATGTGAGGAACAGGGAGCCTTAGCTTGCATTTTCTGAAAGATTTTTTTGATCATTCTTGAAGGTGCAGTTTGACTAGAAACTGCTCTAACAGTTCATTGTTATTGAAAGCAGATGTGATACTTCCCCTCTGTCCCTTTCATCCACCCAATCCTGACTATTCCTTGTGATGATTGCTCAGATCCCTAGTGGGTCTTCATGGAACTGATTCAGCCCATTAATCAAATAGAAAAAGTATCAACTTTGTTTCACTGGATTAATTGTCTGCCAGGTTCTGCCATGAACTGGCTCATGGAGAAGTCTGAAGGGTACCAGGACTGGTGGAAAGTGCACTCAGCAAGAATGAAGGAGGCTGGAGCATGCTCTCTTTCTGGGAACAGTGAACTCAAAGTGTCACGTGTGACTTCACCCTGAAGCTGTAACCTAACGATATGCAGGCTTTGCTGACAGCTGACCCAGTCCATCCTGCTTGTTAGTGTGCTGTAGGAGTTTCAGGATTGTTTTAATTTTAGAATTAGTTTTTGTCAGGGTAGTTTCCAGTCTCACAAACCATTGTACTAGTATAAGTGAGGAACTCTGATGTGAAGGGCACAAGTAGGGTCAACTGACGCAAGAGAGCAGAGGAAGAACTTTGTGACAAACTCCATCACTGAAGTCCTAAAAAAAAAAAATCCCTGAATCCCTTAGTTTTCCTTTCTTTAATTAAATGTACCTCTCATTTCAGTTACTCACACAGACAACTTTCTTCAGAGGTGACTTGGCAAGTCCTAGTAGCAATAACACTTTTGTAACCATCACATTTACACTCTATTAAATCCTATAGCTTCTAAAGACTGGTGGAATGGGGAGGATAGAGGAAAAAGTTAAAAAATTAAAGATGAATACTGAAATTGATTCAGGCTTTTATATCAATTCAAAAACAGTCTTAAGTTGGCCATTTCCAGATGTCACATGTCACATCTGAGGAGTCTGCCTTTTTCAGCATAACTGTTTGCTTCCCTTTTACGTGTATACATGAGATACAGCTTTGTATTGTGTCTTGTAAGGGAGTGTTAGAATAGATGGTAATTAACTCTGGCCCTGGGTTATAGCTGGTTTCTCTTTTCTCCAGCAGAGACACCACAGAGAGGATACAGAGGGTGTTGGACAGTCCAGGAACTTTCTTTGACCTGAAGTCCGATGGATCATCCAGTCCCAGCTCTCCAGAGTTCCCCAGCAGGAAGAGCAAGTGAGTTGAAAATAAATTTTAGTATTTGAAAGATGCTCACTGTCTCTGGTATTGGCTTAAGTGTGGTGCATGTCTTGCTTTGTTGGAGGCTTTACTGAAATTGTCCACATCAGGCACTGTAGCATCTCAAAAGTTGGACGTCTGGCTGTGGCACAGTAATTCAGAGCCTGTCAGGAACTTGGCTTTCTTAAACAGACTGTGTTGAAAGATTGGACCTCTTGATTTGGGTTATATCTTTATTGTAATGTGAGCTTGCATCCAACAGGATACACAAAATCCTAGCTGTCCAATTATCCATGTTTACTCGTGTGTATGTTTCCTCTATAGTTTGCTCTGGAGTGATTTTGGAGCTTCATGGAGAAGCTTGGACAAGGGTATGTTGGGATGTTGGGCTGTACTCAAGTTCTTCCCCTTTAAGCAGGATTCATGCCGCTGCTCCCAACAGCGTGAACTAACCTGTCTCCAGTCTCCCCAAAGTGTTACAGCAGGATTCCAGCACGGTCCCATGTGTTGCACCTGTGTTTCATTGCTAAAGCACGCCATACCACACCCAGTGGTATGTGCAGAACACTTCATGCAGTAGTCTGCAAGTTAATTCTCCAGTTTCTGGTTGTCAAAAACTGGAAGAATGCAATTTCCTGGTAGTGGAGCTTTGCTGCTGCTAAGCTGTCTTATACCGGGATGTGATCCTACCTAGAACACTTCAGGGAAACCCCCCATTTACATTTCCAAGACTCCAGTACAGGGTGTCTCCAAATGAAAGGCTGCAGCTGACTTTCTGGAACATTTTGCCACACCTAATTTTTTTCAAGGAAGCTTGGATGAGACCTGTGGCAAGAAAGGTAGCAAGTAATTTGTATTATGGCATTTCCCTTTCTCAGGACTGTGGAGACTCTTAAGAAAATTTCAGGAGGTGCCCTAGAACCAGGCATCTGTTGTGATAGTTGCTTCAGGTGCCAAATTTGACAGAGGAAGGGCCTCCCTTCCAACTACACCCAGTGCTCCCTAAGAATTACAAGCTGGTGACTATCTGCAGTAGTTCAGATACCCAGTTGTATGCTGTAGGACTGCACTCAGAATTTTGTCACAGCCAAGGTGCAGTGTTCTGGCATGCTTTTGTGTGGGTAGTAGTTTTTGGGTTGGATGAGGGCCCAGAATTTTGGTGTGGAGGAGGAGGGGAGCACATCTAGGAGATACAGACCATTTAAGGTGCTAACTCTGGCAGCTAAGGACTAGAGGGAATGCAGGACATGGAACTTCTGATTGGTCAGCATTCCCCATCTTCCAGCACTATCACATCATTCCACCCTCCTGTCCTCATCCTGCCTGGGACCTTGTTAGTGAACTAGAAGTTCCTGACAGGCATGTGGGAGGGTCTCTTGCTCTGATTAGATAGCTGATTACCTTGCATAATCACCAAGAATTCTGCTTCCTCCACTTCCCAACCCCCATTCCCCATCACCTGAGGAGATGAGCCAGCTGCAATGGCTGTTTCAAGTTGGTATCCACATGCTTTCGGAGAGCAAACATAGCATGGGATTTTACTAACAATACTTGCATGAATATTGTTTATGCACATTAGGCATGACCTGTATGATTTGTCAGTCTGTCTAGTTCTGTTCCAGGATTCTTTTTCCAGTCATGGACTCAAAACCACTTACGATCACCAGAAAAAAAAGAAGTCTTTTCATATCTGTGGTGGTTTAGCCCATTCCTGGACAGTTCATTTACAAGGTGGGATTGCAGCATGAAGTTTTGCACAATTAGTGATTAGTCAGAGTTAGAGTTGTGATATCAGAGTTAGGGACTAGCCCATGTGTAGCCATACTCTTTGCATGACATCGGGGACAGGGAATTAAGAACACGTAATTCCACCATGTAAAGCACACCATGTTCAGCAGGACAGTGTTAGCATAATATTGCAGGAAGAGGCTGGGTGTGTAAAGTGTCTTGGAGACAGTTTACTGGCATTCTGTTGAAATAGCCTACCTGCTCATCAGCTGTGAAACCAGGATCAAGATGTAGGCATACTTCCAATGCAAAAGAGTTCTGCCTTGTGCTGGAATAATTTATGTAGTCCCTACTAGATAACAGAATGGGTTATCCCTGGTAGTATGTTGTCAGTCCACTCCTGATTCTCACCATAGAGTCACAAGAAATTTCTGTTATCTCAGAAATGTCCAGCATGATGCTACTAGTCTTACATAATCATTTCGGATTCAAAGCTTGGAATGATCAACCTCTTCACCTGTGTTCTACTAAAACCAACATGGAAATAAATGCAAAGGGAACACATAAGTAATGAATTAATTGTTTTATTGTAAAAGCAAATCAGCACTTACTTTCTGTCCTCACATGCTGAGTTTAACACATGTTTATGCAATGATTAGCCAGCAATCCATGAAACTGCATTGTTCACTTGAGCTAATGGTGTCTTCTCTCCCACATACAGGGACAATTGTCCTTAGTTCCTCTGATTTACTGTCCAGGTAGCCTTCCAAATAATCTTTCTTCCCAAGGGACAGACTCAAAAGAATGAACCCAGCCTATGTAACCAAGTAGTAGAAGTCCTGAGGATCAGACGACTCTCTGGGTTGCCTCTGAAAAATCAAGCACTGTACTGTGTATGTCCATATCCTAGGAAAAGTACATGGGTTTTTTGTATGTGTGTTTTCCCTCATCAGACACATCTGAGTGGGGACATCAAGCCAATCAGGAGTGGACCAGATGCTACTCAGTCATTGGGTACCTCACTGAAGACACTGGCAAGACTTTTGGGGTGAAATCAAAGTCCTGGCTAAGAGGAGCATGAACGTACTTAGAGGACCTCAAGGACTGTGGAGAGACCGAGTGGCACCAAGTAACGCTCCACTGGCAGTTCCTGGAGCAGGAATTCTATGAGAGGGAGATGGACAGCTAGCTCCTGTTGGAGCATTTTGGCTCTGTGCCCTTCCCATTGCCAAATCAGCAGCCACTGAACCAACCTTTACTAATGATGGGGAATGGAGGCCACCTTGGGTGCGACCCCTTCTCTTCCCTTCCTCTCTCCTCAGATGAGTGAGAACAGTTTGGCCTGCAGAAGACAAGAGCAGAAGAACACAACTCCACCTCTGTCTCTAGAGCCTTGACACAGGTCAAGAAATGCAGTGCAGAGAACAAGGATGGAGAAACCTGCTGAGGAAGGGTGCTGAGAAGGAGATAGTTTGTGGAAATCTAGACCCCACTTCACTTAGATACATGTTATTGATTTGCTCTGCTAAGGGAGAAGCATGTTGGCCTTCATTTCCTCCAAAATATATTTCCTAATCTCTTGAGGAAATATCTTTGGCCTTTATTGGCCCTATCTTTACTGTTCTCCCTGTTGCATGCTGGCATGTAATATGCCTGGTACTTCAGGTTTCATTACTGCTTGTAGGTCAAGACTGGCCACATTTTGCAGTGTTTCTGAAGGAATAAATATATTTAGTATGTTAAAGGTGTCTTATCTTTCTTGCCTCTCTTAACTTTTTTTTGTTCCTGAACATTTTTAAGCACTTCCTCTCTCTCTCACTAACTGGTCTCTTATACAGACAAAGAGTATTTCACCATAAATTTGGGGCTTAAATACACAGTGCGCCTTCTACTATGTAAATGTGTCAGTCTCATTGACTGCTGTATCTCCTGAATGACTCTAAGCAGTGAATCCCAAATTCTCTGGGGTCTTCTTTGATAGATCTGAAATGTGCACCAGGCTACCTCAATGTCTATTACATTTGATAAAGTGGTGGTAAAGGGATCCAATACAGTTTGCTTTGAATGTCTGCTTTGAATGGCCTTATGGGAGCTAAACTGTCGTGGGACAGACCTACAGGAGTCAGTCTCTTGGCAACTGGGCACATGGAAAAGCACCAGGACGAGAATCCTGACCTAGGTGTGTTCCTGTCTGTAAGCAGGAGAAAGGCTCTGACATGTCTGTGGAAGAGCTTGGCACTTGATCCTACATAGTTTGACACTGAGACATCCTGCAATAATGCAGATCTCAGTAATGTGTTTCTACCTCCTCATTGCTTCCTTAACCTTTCTTAGTTAACTGTTCTGTAATAATGTTTAATGTCTGTCTGCTTTCCTGCCTCCTCCTGTAACACTTGTACAGAGAACAGCAGTAACACTTTATAAGCTCTATGACATGAAAAGTATGCTTTTTATGGTCCCTTTGTTCTGCCTGGAATTTCACATAAGAGAGAACACGATAGCCTGAGAGTGGCTGTGGGAAAGGATGGCCTAGAGTGGGCTTCACCTGCCCTTTATTCTCAGTTTAACACCTCTTCATGCTGTATTTAGGCTCTTAAAATCTCTGATCTCCAAAATAAGGCATCTGTTGATTTTAATGAATGTCTAGATGTATTGAATACTTAAATGCAGGTGGTTTGAGTCACTCCGCTTTATTACACTTAGGTCTGTGACTTAAAAATTTGTTCAGACTCGTCCTTTCATACAGTTATCCAGAATGGAGACAGAGAATTGGTGTTTCTCCTAAATGATGTAGCAATTAGAAATTAAGGTATGCATGCCAGTTCACCTGAATTCTGTTTCTGGGTGGAAAACCTGGCTGTGGATGAATAATGTATTCTTACTGTTTCTGACTGCTGCATAATAAAGCTATGCCTCAAAAAGTTAAGCCTATGTGTAACAATAAGCATGATGATGTTGAATGCTTGCATTTCACAGAATGCTCAGGAGTCAGACTTCAGGATACTGTGTGATGCAGCCACTCTCACGTTCATCATCCAGTGTAAGCAGTTGTTGTAGTGGATTGAGGGAAAATGGAACATCTGAGGAAGAGGAGAATGACAGGGTGGGTGTATGATCTCTAACAAACAGAGGCTACCCTCCCTGATTTTACCAGGTGCATTATTAAAATACATCTTCTTTGCCCTCTCCAGGAGCTGACGTGCTCACTTAAGGGCCCTCCAAAACAGGATTCAATGGTTCAAAGTATGTGGCTGGATGACAGTGACTGCACACCCAGTACTTCTAGCTCACCAGGTAAAAAAGGAAGAAAAATAGAAAAAACCCCCTTACTTGTGCTTCTAGAAGCATATGAGAGGTTGAGCCAAATCTTCTGTATGCTGTACTTAAAATTTTAGAAGCACAGGTAGATGATAGCCCAGGAAAATGGGGAGAGAACCTGCCATGCAAACTTTATGGGGGAAGACTATTTCAGTGGCATGAATAAATAGTGCTGTACGTACTGCAAAAGAAGGTACAGTAGATTGCAAAGAATTAAAGTGTGTATGTGTTTACTGTGGAGAGCTATGGTTGCATTTCTCAATCCAGTCCCCATAAAGACTAGATAGTTTGGATATGGGATTATAGGAACTGCTTCCTGAACAAAGCAGTATGCTCCTGAGAAGGTGGGTAATCAGGAAGCTAAACTGCACTGAGAATTTTTTTGCCAAGGCTGGGCTCTTAGTCTAGTACTTGATTAAAGCTGACATAGTTGATCAAAATCAGCTTGGATCCATTCACAGTGCAGAGATGATTATGGTCCTTAGCAGTTCTCTTCAGTCCTGTGGCAGGGATATCTATTGCATTTCCTGCTTTGGAGCTGCATCGCCTGCCCTGATCTCAGACCCTGTTTGCACTTGTGTTTCTCTTTGTTAAAATGAACTGGTTTGGATTGAAGCATTTCTTGTTGAGCATCAGCCTTAAGCAAAAAGTAGGGAGAGTTTAAATCAGTTTCAGTCGATTTCTGAGAATGAGGCTGTTTAAGATTTTGGGATAGTATGATTGAAAAGACTGAGCTTTTGAATTTGGAGAGTTATTAGAAACTATGAAAGGCAAAACATTTAACATTTGTTGCTGGAAGACTGGAATAGGAGCATGCTGAGGTGGTAAGGGATACTAGGGATTATGTGTATGGCAAGGAAGAGAGTTGGTTGGAAAGAACTGTGAAATTTTTATAGGAATTGTGTGAAAAAGGATTGTTTGTAAAGATTACAGGGGTCAGAAAGTGGGGCCAACTTGCTTTGAGAATAGAGTTAGTCTCCATAGCTATCATATATGAGATATCAGGAGTGGCCATCAGATAGATCCCTGCTTAAAATTGTCTGTGTCTTAGCAACAGCATTGAAGATATAATACTGTCAGACATTCTGCAGAGACCTCTGTTCTGTGAGATGTTCCTCTTTCATTGTGGATGCTGGAGGCAGGGATACTTTCCATTGGCCTCTGGTGCTCTTCACAGATAGTTTCTCTGTCTGCTGACTCTTTATTGTCTCACAGGATATAAATCATTGATATGCGTCACTGAGAATAATCATTACAGAGAATGCAATGTAAAGTTCAGCATAATTTTTAGGTTTTACAACCTTGGGGACAGAGAGCAGTATTCTGGTGGTTTAGTTTTGCCCTATATTGAGTTATCCAGTAAGTATTCAGCCACAGTTAATGCACTGTTTTTTTCTTTTTCCCAGTGGAGAAACCTAAGACAAACCCACTGTGAGTCTGGATCCTACTCTGAATAAATCCAGCATTCCTAACCCATGTACACATTCTTGGCTTCTCCAATTTGCCTTTCAGATTGAGAGAGCAAAATTAAGGAAAAAAAAAAAATGTCAGCAGTCTGTGGTCATTATGCTCCCAGATCATGACACAGAGAACTGCCATTGCCAAAATATTTTCTGAGTTGGCTTTAAAGCACCAACATGTCTCATGTGCCAGAGCATGTCACATGAAGCAGAGGTGACTTTCCCCCTAGCCTCAAGGACAGGATAAAAATTCAGCTATAACTCTCCTTAACACTTAAACACTACCAGTTGTGTTAGATATATTTTTATTTAGTTACTTGGCCTATTCCTACACTTCCTACAAAAACCATACATCATAATTACATTTCAGCATAGTGGAACTGGGATATATACAAAATAGAGAAGCTTCATATTGTAAATTCATGTTGTTTAAAACCACAGTTTAGCAGCATTTGGCAGTGATTTAACAGTTTTGGTTTTAAATCTCAGTTTTAAATTACATAATGAGAAATAGGAAATGGGATAAAAATGGAAAAAAATGCTGAAAAAATAGTTGCATCTCATCTGTTTCCTAGAAAATACTGGTGTGATGACATATAAGTTAAAAAAAGGCAAAAGAAAAAAGTGTTCTTGGAAACTTACTATAGCTTACTATCTTACTGCAGGAATCCCTCATTAGCTTTCTTCACTTTCCTGATTGAATGGTGGTTAGATACGCCATCAGAGGTATTCACCTGCCCATTCTATCCTTTAGCACATTCCACACTAATATCAACTCTTTAATTCAAACTTTCCATTTTCCTGATTTAAAGTTAAAGTGTTGTAATACAGATTTATGTTATGATGCAGCTACGCATAAACTGACACAAGCTATACTGGTTATGAAATGACCATATTTAGTAATTTTAACCATAGAATGGATAGAATGGGGGATCACCTAAGAATAAATGTAGAATGGTTTTAGAAGGCTGTTATGTTAAAGACCTTACTCATTTTTTGAGAAATGTGTATGGTGAATATAAGCTGATAACAGCTGAGCACAAAAAGCAAAAGAATGGTTTTAATACGTGAATGTTGCAAATATTTAATCCATGGTTTTGCCATGGTGTTGATATGTGATGAGAGGCAAATTCCTTAAACCCTGAGGTTAGATGTGGGAATCTCAAGGGAGGGGTCAGAGGTAGAAGGAAGAGAGACACTGTGAGAGCATAAGATTAGAATCTGCTTCATAAACATGTATCCTTGGGAATAAGGCATTCAGATTGTCTGGAACCAGTGGCTGATGATTTTTTAAAAATAAAATGAAAGCAAGTCACTTTCCTCATGTTTCGAGCTGGAATGAAAAACAGGTGAAAGTAACACTAGTCAGACTGGGCATAGGTGCACTCCTTTCACTCTTACCTGTGGATGAGCCACAGATCAAAGTGAAAACTTTGGGGTAAAAGCAGCTATGTGTACAGCTCCTGGGATACCTTCTTGATTATTTCTGTATTGTTCTGTGCTTGGTTCCCTTCTAGGAAGCAGGTTGCTTCCTTCCAGCAGTGTTGCTGGCTCCACTGGGAAAGGAAAAGGCAGCAAAGCAGAGGCTCAGCACCATAATCCAGTAAGTGCTTTAATAAAATGTTTCCTTCTCACTTGCACAGAGATGAGGATGGGAGAAAAGAGAGAGTCTTGATTTAGGAGACATTGTTTGCTGAGGGTTGAAGGGCAGTAGGAAGGCACTTGCAGGAGGGGTTAAAGCGGTGCCTTGTTCTGCAGGCCTCCATTTTGTGCTGTGTGTGATGTCAGCGCTGGAGCACGGGCTGCTGCACACAGGGTGAGGAGCACAGGTAATGGACACGGGGGGAGGAGAGCCACGGGCCCCTGGTCATCCCTGCCTCGCTGAGACAGTGCAGCAAGGGCTGTACAGCTTCTCAGCAGAGTTAGTCCTTCACCTTTCTTCCCAAGAAATCTTCCATGGTCAAAAACTCTGGCCTGTCTGATTTACCTAAATGCTCCCTTTCTTAGTTGCCTCCTCCCCCTCAGGGAATAGCATTTCCTGTTGAGATTCTGCTCTCTGTCCTAATTTAGGCACAGTTTCTTTCTCTTCTTTGTCTTTGTTCAGTTTCCTTTGCTGAGATGCAACCTTTCTCTGTGCCTAACCTCTGCTTTTATAGTTTCATTGCTTTATAGAACCCCTTTCTGTGGCTTATTTTCTATAGTTGTGCCTATCTGTACACTTGCTTATTGCTTTCAGCCTAGCATTGGTGAGACCTACTTGTCCATGCTAGTTTCAAAGCTGTTCAAGACATGGGAATTGGGACTTGATTTTCCTGGTGAGGTCTGTAATGAGCAGAGGGGAACACAGCTTGAGGTTTGTTCCCTAGAATTCATAGTCCAGTTTTGCAGTGTTGCTGGGAGTTTCTTTTTGCTCAATGTCTCTTACCTTGCCCAGTATCTTCTCTGACCTGACTGCTGAACAGCTGCCTTGGAAGTAGTGGGGATGTGAGGCTCTCAGGAACTAGTTTAGCATATAGCTGAGTAGATGAATCATCTTCATGGAAGAGAATTCTTCCAGCTATTCCTAAATATTCCTAAATAGCTGGTAGTTCCCATTGCTGTGTTTAGATCCTCAGTGCTCAAGTTTTAGCTGCCCTGCCACCTTGTGGCATTCAGAGCAGTCGAGTGAGCAGTTCAGCTCCACGTGGTGGTGGCCGCTGGTGCCACAGCAGATCCGAGAGGGGAGCTCGTACTCAACCCCTGAGACTGCTTCAGTGTGTGCTACGACAAAGATCAGAACTGAGCATGACAGTGCAGCTGCCAGCCACTGTTCACGAGGGTCATCCCCAGAGTGTCTGCCAAGAGCCTGTGCTCACATCACAGCTCTGAAACACAGGAGCAAGGTTGTCTAAACGAGGGGCAGAACTCCCTCAAAGTTCTGCTCCCAAAACAGGCAAATTTTGCTCAAAATAGGTACAGAGTCAGAACTGCAACAGTCTGTAAACTCACTGATACAAATGCAAAGGCTGTGGTTTTGCATTTACTGGTGGCTATTGCAGGCAGTAAGCAATAAGCAAGATACAATCATGTATCTCATGATGCTTAAGTATGATTTTAGTACCTAAGGTTTTGAGCATTTAATTTCCACCAATTTGAAGTAGGTCAAAGAGCATTTAGGATAATTTTGTGAAATATATTGCAGTCTGTAGCATCCATGTCTTTTGGTCCATCTGCCAAATCAACAACATTGTGCCACAAAGGCTGGTTATTTTTCAATTGATCTGGTTCAAAGAACAAAGTTTCATGAGATCCTGCTTTTCACTGTGAGATTATGTCCAGATATTCTTTGAATTCTCACCAGCTCCTTATTAGAGTTCATTATTTCCACGAAAGGGCATTTTACCCATTCCTGAGACAGCACTATTGGCTTAAAGTGATTTTTTTGTCATTCCATTTAATCACAACCTCTGAACCAGTTTGATAGCACAGACTGGAGACTAGCAAGTTTCAGGGGAGAAAAGGTAAAAAATTTCTTTAATATGGCTTCAAGGGACTCAAACAAACTTATGGCACCCCTGTACACGGTAACTTCCTTCTCATTCCAACTCATCTCTCACAAACATTTCGTTAAGGTCCAGGCTGGATTTGCCCAAAGACTAATGGGTACACTAGCAGAAAGGAGGAAGGACTCCTCCAATCCTAGGATATTTCCTGAAAAGCTGAAAGAAGTAAAAATTGTGGATGGGGGAACAAATTATACTCCCACAACACTTAGAGCTGTAACAATATGAAGGATACAGATTTTTTTTTTCTGATGCTTTGTTTCAGGATTTGCTGTTCAAGTGAAAATACATGAATATGCTTTACCTTAAAGTTCAGAAAAAGACAAAACCAGGAATTCCAGCTGCTGCTGTTTCATTCAGTGATGCATCAGAGTGTGGAATCATTGAGAAATCAAACTTCATATAAATCAAATTTCCATGTGTTATCCCAGTTCACCTGATACAGGGTCAGGCTCAAACTGTTTCCATGTGAAATTTCTTAATTTTATTGTTTGCAACCTTTCCCACTGCATACCAAATGACTGAAAGTCCCTCACAGCCGTATCCATATCACCTTTGGGTAGGCAGCACTTAAGGCATCCTTGAGGAAGCAAAACAGAGTTTTCTCCAGTTACCAGCTAAATCAGCAGTGGTGTTCACCACTGTCCTCCAAAGACATTACTGTAAAAATTGCATTCATTAAAAGCCCCTGCAAGGTTTGGGGTTGGTGCCCAAGAATGCATGTGTGCTGTGGTTTCTTCAAATATCAGTCACTGCAGAGCAAGGTGTATCAAATATTGTCCAGGATGGGGACAGTTCCTTTTAAAATACTTGATTGGTTCCCTGGAGTCTTCTTTGGGCTTGAATTGTGTCCTTTCCAGCTGCCATGATGCAAAGTAAAAGGAAGCATTAATATCTTAGCCTGTGCTTCTTATGTCTATGTAGTACACTGGACTTAAAAGGAGAATGTAGCCAGCTTCTCTTAGGCTCTGTGTGTGTGTGTGTATGTTTATAAAGGACAAGCAGGAAGACATGAGAAACCCAGAGATCACAGTCCAGTAACTACGTAATCCTCATGTTTTTAGGGTAAAGGAAAGAAAACCGACCAGGAAAGAAGAATGTTCACTCTGCAAGAAGTTAAATCTTTAATGTCAATCTTTGATCTGTTGAAAGAAAGGAGGCAGATTTGTATTGGTAAACACCTCACCAGGCTGGTAATACTGTCCAACCTTGAAATTCTTCAAAATTAGAGATGAGACCAAGCAGTAATGTTAACTGTTAGAAAACCATCTCTCCATAAAATTGAATCCATTCAGATAATCACTGAAGATTGACATCTATATTTTCCTTCCTATATATTTCTCTGGGCCCTTTCACAGCTTGGAGCTTGGAACTGGTCCCAGCCATTTTTCACCTGCAAGACAAACCAGCACAAAGAGACAGTTGAAATGCAATCCATACAAGTGATTGGCTGGTCACTTTTCTGCAGCAGGATTACTGTTCCTACTTTTGTGAAGGGTAACTACTGGTGATGGAATACAGATTTGTATCTTGTTTGGTGTGCTTCTGCCAGCTCCATAAATCTTTCACTGTCTAGTCACAATTGAAACTGTGCAGAAGAATTATCTTCGTCCATTACAGATGAGACATTCTGAGGTTGGGTAATCAGTTCTTTTTAGGACTCATTTTTGCAAGGGCTGGGGGTTAAAAAAAAACTTTAAAATGGGCACAAGGCTGTGGAGTCAAAAAATCAAAAAGAAAATCTGATTAAGTCTTTGTAGTTGAGACTAGAAACCAGGCCACAATATTGCAGTCAGCATTAGTGACTACTGTAGTGGGTGTTGGGTACTCTTCTTCCTCACTCTCATGTTTATCAAGAATATGTTATAGAATCAGAAACTCATCCAGAAGACTAAAAAAAAAACAAACCTGAAAAAATTTCCCTTCTGCTTAAGCCAATGACTAATACTAATTTGCATTAATACTTTCTGCTGAATGTTTTCCACAAATGCACGAGCTGATTATATGCATAACTCTTTCTAGAGACACTCTCTCAAGTGCTAAATCTTGAGATGAACAGTCAAATGCTCTCTAACTCATAAAAACAGGTGACTTTAGTTTAATTATTCACAACCTACTTCAAACTCTTAAAGAATTTAAAGTGTGCATTCTATTAATAGAAAAATTAAAAGAAGGATGGTCAATATATGAACAGCTTTTAAACAGCTGTGTAGGTGGACACAAGTTCTGGACTGGGGAGCTGTAATAATGTGCTTTTACTAAGAAGGAACAGATATAAAATGAAAATGTTATAACAACAAAAAAAAAGGAAAAAAAAAAAGAAAAAAGCAGTACCAGCCATAGTCATAATCTTAGCCAAGGCTTACAGTCCAGTAAGTACCAAAAGGTTATGAATATGAATATTGAATATGAATATTTTCAGAACTAAAGGGTTTCAGTAGTATTTTGAGAATGGCACATGGAGCACAAAGCCTTGATTCATACCAAGGGAGGATAGAGAACTCAAGTTACATCTGGTCTGGAAAAGGATCATTTGGTCATTTTAAGTATACTGAGACAGATTTCAGTCAGCAGTTTAATTCCAGGAGAAGGATAACTAACATTGTTTAACATTTGAAAGCCCTTAGGAGTGTTTTACTCAGGTGCATTACATATTTTGTTCCAAGAGGGTGAAAGCATGAAACCAAAGGATATAATAAGGTAGACTCACCGATAACGCTGCCTAGTAGCTCTAAACGATCAGAGCCAAAAAACAGATGAGGTTTTCCATCATAATGTGCCACAACAGCAGGCATCCCAAATGCCTATTGACACCATGGAGATGAAACAGAGAATGTTATAATGCAAGAATTTCTTGCAGACATATCATCAGTCTTCAGGAATAAATCTCAATAACATTTATTTTTATTCCTCCCCTTCTTTTTACCTTCTTCATTCTTAAAGATAAGCCTCATGAAGCCATCTGAAAGTAAGTGACTCTCCAGAGCCTGTGTGCCCCTTTTGAAGGAGCATAAAAAACAACCTGATTAATCCACAGTTCTATTTCAAGTAGCAGTAAATGGTGTTTCTTAGTACTGGTCCTGTCCCTGCTCCCCAGCTGGAATGAGCTGAGTGGGTCAACCTTGTTTTCCCCAGATGACAGTGAGATAAACTACCAACAACAGTGAGGTGGCTTTCACACACTGGAAAACAAGGAGTCTATATAGTGCTTTCTAATCATCACTCTCATTGTTCCTTGCTTCCCTGTATTCTTAAGAGGGAAGAATGCATTGCTGTGAAGCCCGGTGCCATTGGAAGCATCTCACCCCATGTTTCAGCGCTTCAGCTGTTGTTTCTTTCAGTCGGTCCTTCACTGTATGGGATGAAATCATTTCAAGTGCCTTCTGGGAGAGCTCTGCTGAGACCCCAGCCTGTCGGGCAACCTGTGAAAAGATGATATAATTAAGGACACTCTAAAAGTAAATACTCTAATTCCTACCCAGGTCTAATTAATTTAATCTTCAGTATTATCACCTAAGGTCTGTTGACAAAAATATTTCAAAATACTCTTGAAGCGCTTCTTGCACAACTATCTTGCTGTATTCCCAACCTATTCATCATTTAACAACTCTCAAATACAAAGTAGAAGAGACATTTCAAATCTTTCAAGCCCCAAATCTGCACTTTTTTTTCCCCCAGGAATTCTTTGATACAATGACTCATCAAATAACTTACAAAAACCCTCAAACTGGTGTTATGAAAAATAAAACCTCACTGTACAAGCCTACCACCACAGAAACAGTTTGTATGACAAATGTGACCACATGGGATCTGTAAATGACAATGCATGAAAGACACTAAATCACAGAGGTTAAACAATTGCTGGTGTTACTGCTCTATCTTTTGCACCTCCCCGAGCCTCTGCCACACACAAATGAGACAAAGTAGCCAAATTTAAAGGTCCAGTGTTTATCTGGTAACAATGAATTACAAGTACCCTTTGAATAAAGTATTTCACAAAAAAAACCCCAAACAAACAAAAACAAACAAAACCAAAACAAACAAAAAAAGCCCAATCAAAACCAAAAAAAACCCCACCCCCAAACAATATTGCACATGGACAAGTAATCCTGCACATGTAGGTGTTAATGACTCTTTTTTTCAATTACTTTTTTTTTTAGCACCCACATTTTTGTGTACCTTCTTCTACTTACACATCAGGGAAATGAGGAGCTCTTTTTGACTGTGCTTGAACAGGAGGTTAAACAAGTGCACCACTGCACCAGAACAAAATGCATGGTTGCCACAGTGTTTAGACTGCAATATTTACACCATTTCAGGGCAGAAAGAAGATTTAAGTGGACTGGGGCAGAATTCAGATCATTCATTGCTGCTATAGCAATTTATGTGAAGCTACTGCAGACCAAATAAAGTAAAAGAACACTAAGTAATTATTATCAAGTAAAGAAAGTTCAATTTTTCTGACTGATGTGTAAAATAAATTTACCCATAAAGACTCAGATGACTGGTTGGGACCTCTCACCCACCTTTGGATGACAAATTTCCAGAAGAGAGAAAAGCCTAGTAGTTGTTGCAAGAGTGAATGAAGACAGACACAAGCAGACAAGGGGACACCTCCCTCTCTGCCTTGATGAACAGGGGGGATACTCATGGACTGAAAAACTGTGACTAAATTAGAGATCATTCTGAATATAAGTCTGTGGTGCTGAAGTTCTGCATGTCCTTGCTTTATTTAAATAATGATGGATTCAGGGACTATGTGACAAGGTTCTATATATATTTATGTGCTGAGTCTAGCTGGAATGGAGCTGCTTTTCTTCACAGCAGTTCCTATGGTTTTGTGTTTCAGATCTGTGACCAAAACAATGCTGATAACATCCTAATTGTTTTACCTATTGAAGAATGGTGTTTGCACAGTGTTGAGGCAGTCTCTGGTTCTCACTCTCCCCCCACAGTGAATAAATAGGGGCTTCACCAGAGGCTGGGAGATGACCTGAACTAACCCAAGAGACAGACCATGCCATATGCCATGCTCAGCAGTAATTGGTGAGGAGGGAGTTTAGGCAGGTTAACAGGTTTTTTTGGGAACTAGCTGAGCATCAGTCTATGTGTAGGTGGTTCTTTCTTTTCTTTTACTCTGCTTCCACTTCTCTTTTGCTTATTAAGTAATATTATCTCAACCCACAAGTTTTCTGGCTTTTATTATTCTTTTTCTCTTTGCCTGTCCTGGGCAGTGGGAGGAAGCAAGCGAGCACCTGTATGGTGCTTGGCTCCCTACCAGGGTGAAAGTGCCACACTAATTATATCCTTCCAATCTTGCATCTTAAAAAGGCAAAATGCAAACCTTTTGCTAAAATTTTGGTAAAAAAGCTACACAAAGATGAAGCTGAAGTGCAAGGACTAGATTTGGGAGGGAACAGCGCAACTGCAAGTTTCATATTTCAGCTAGGGATGTTGGATAGGAGAGACTAATCACAGACAACTCCTCTCTTTTCTTCATATTCCAAGAACTTATGAAATAATGAAGAAAGGAGAAACCTTCAAGAGGATCTCCTGGTATACTAACCTGCCATTACAGCTTTTACTGTAATAAACAAAACAGAAACAGCAAAAGAAAATACATCAAGAGTACAATTTCCAGGTATATAAAAGGGCAGTATAGCACTGAGCTTAATAGAAAACCTAACTCCATCACTCTAAGGAAAGTCACCTTCCCCATGTGTTGCATTTCACCTGAAGATTTCATACAGTAGCAATACCTCAATGTATTCTGGAGAAACGGTTTATACTTTCATGATTCTTAATAAAACAGTATCAACAGATAACTCATTGTCCAGCCTGGGTATCTTGCCACATGAATTAACAAAAAAAAGAAGTGTATTCTGGTTCTGACTGTTATGTAAAACATGACAAGGGAAAAAAAAACCCCAAAAAATTCCAAACAGAGCTGCAAGGGAATTTAAATCCATTTTTTTCTGTCTGAAATTTTTCAATATTTCAAGTGTTCATTTGACAAAGATGTCTTTATGTCTATTATTTATCAAAGTCATCAATAAGAATCTCTATCAGAAATTCAGAAGCATCAAGAAAAAAGAGACACTTACAGCCAATATGTCCTCTGGCTGAGTGATATCTTCATGCTGGTAAAAGAATGAAATAAGTGAATCAGTATTTAAGAAACAAAAGCTTGGTTCTGAATTTCTAAGAACACAAAAATAAACCCAATACTAGTTGCTGCAGAAATTACCTCAGAAAAGGTCTTATGTCACCTAATCTAGGAATGTATTAAAGTATTTTCTGATATAAACTACTGATCTGCTGGTCCAGCCTGTTGGATCCACCATATATACCTAAAAGAAGACAAATTAAGCCGATTATAAGCTAGTACTTTTCATAGTGGCTCCTGAACCACTGTGACCTTAAATTCCTTCCTGTGACTTTTCATTAAAAGACATTTTTTTCCTCTTGCTGGAATTCCACATTTGAATGATGTGGAACAGGAAGGGTGACAGATAGGGTCAGGAAGTTGGCTGCATAAAATACTGACCTGTGACCAAAACCGCATCCAGAACTCCCTGGATAAGGGTTCCAGGTACTGTGGGTTTGTCATGTCCATGGCTGTGATAAAGCGCATGGCTGTCAGGCTGCCTGCATTCGTGGGGAGACAGAGAAACACTCAGACAAGGTACAGCATCAGGAGCAGGTGTGGTCTGCACAACTGCTGCCTAAGAACAGTGTGATCTCCCCTGTAACAGTCCTGAGAAACCCACAGTCTGTACAGGAAAGCTCAGGGTGATTCACAGTTATCTCCCGTGCTAGTATCATTCACAGCCATATTTCTCCAGAAATTTCTTTCATGGCTAAGAATGAACAGACTCCATACTGCTCACTGGTTCAGGAAAAGGCTGCACACAGGGAATTCACCTTTACTGGTAGGGAGAACTGGAACCAGAAGTGCTAGGGATGGGAAATACCAGCTAAGACTCTTACTTGTGCCAATGATACGCTGAAAGTCATTTGCAGACATGTGTACAGGCACCTGGTAGTATTTTGCCATCCTTTTCATATCCTTCAGCATGTATTCACCTCGCTTTGGTAGCATTGCTGGTGGCTTGTTACCTTTTAGGAGAAAGTTCTGTTGAGATTTCCAGCTGTATTATAATAACACTGAACAAACCAACACTGGACAAGGTATGGCTCATACATACATATACATAAGGAAAAGTATAATTTCGTAGTATTATTTCATATTGGCTTCCTGAAATATACTTGGCTTTTCCAAAGATAATGCTATGGTTTAAACATGGTTTATTTCAGTTTTGTACAGAACAAACCTTTAAGATAGCTGAATCAGTTTTAAACCAAGGTACAAATGTCCTAGCAGGGATTTATGTTGATTCAGACAGATTACTTTTAAGTTAGACAACTCCTAATGTATGGGTAAACCAATGTAAAGACTTGTTAATTCATTAATTATGTGTTATAAGTGTTGGTGATCTAAGTAAGGCCATGAGTACTGTTTCAGGACATACTTGTATCCTTCCTGCATACTACAAAGTGCAAGTGTTCCACAAATTAATTCTGGTTTAAAAGCTAACTCTAGGAAAACACTCCATATCAAGTTGTTATTGTTATTATTATTATTATTATTATTGTATTTTAGAACTGATGAACTTTGGCACAGACTGTCTGTGTAGTTGCAACAGTGTGAAATTCCTTATGACTTATTTCTCAATCCCTTTGGAGCTCCACAATCCTATAGTTAATCTGTTACTGGTGCCAAAGCTTAGCTGGGAGCTGGCTCTGTGTGGGCTCTGCACACACCAAGGGCCTGCACATGAGTGCTGTGCTAGTGAAGAAGGTGTCTCCCTGCAGAGCTGATCTCCCTGTACTCCATACCGGTTTGTTGCATTATGGCACCAAGGAACGCTGGACGGAAGCGCAGGTCAATGTTCCAGATGTGCCGGTACCGGCAGAGAACCTGCAACGTGAAAGAGTTGTGAGAGATTCAGTCAAAGATGTCTATAGAGCTGGGCGCAGCTAAGGCAGTAAATACTACAGATAAAGCCTTTCCTGTTGTATTAGAGCTACTCCTTTCCTGGATGCTGCCAGAGAACTCATCTCAGAAAAATGAGGGGTCTCTATTCGTGTCACGACTATCCAAGTCTAAGCGGGGATAAGTAAGGGAAAGGTCAGGCTCAGTCATCATCAGGACGCTCGCACTTGTTGAATATGAAAACTACCCCCGAAGCAAAATGTTCAGCACCAACTCCGGCACTGGCGTTTGGCTCGGACACGCTTCCTTGGTGTCCCTGGAATTCAACACGCGAGGGAGAAGCCCAGGCACCACTCAGAGCTGAGAGAAAAAGTACCTACGGGCGCAAAGGGCGCTGCCTGCAGCCGGCCGGCCGAGCTGCCCTTGAGCGGCCCTTCCGAGGGGGAGGCGGCGGCGGGACCGGCCGGGCGCCAGAGCCGCTCGGGCGCCGCGGAGACCCGGGAAGGGCTCCCTCCCTCTGCCGACCGCTCACCTCGAACGCCAGCCAGGAGTACGGGGAGATCACATCGTAATAGAGCTCCACGAGCGTCCGGCCCATCCTGGCCCCTTCCCGTCCCGTGCCGTGCCGCCGCTCCGCAGCGTCCGGCGGCCGCAGCCCCGCCCCGGGCAGGAAGCGGGAGCGGGGCGGGGAAGGGGCGGGAGCGGGGCGGGAACGGGAGCGGAGCGGTGCTTCAGCCGCCGCAGGACAGCACCTCCCGGACGACCCCCGGCCCCCCATCGCCGCAGCTGCTGCTGGCTCGGCCCGGCCTCTCCGCTTCTCCGTCGCTCCGGCGAATCCCGGCCCGGGAGAAAAAGCAGGGCTGGGATCGCTGGGCGCCGGGACGGAGCCCGTGCCCTTGTGCATGGGGAGGCCGGAGGAGAGCAGGCTTCCGAGGAAACCCGGGAGCTGACTCAGCAGCGCAGTCCAGCATGTTTTCCCGGGAGCACGGCTTCCCTGCCGGCTCAGCAAGCGATTTACGTGCCACTGGCCCTTTTATCCCCCTACCCTCCGTTTTCCCCACACTTGTTCCTCCTCCATTCACCTAAGCCCTTCCTTTTCCCCACCTTTGATTCCTCCCCTGCCCATCCCACAGGAGGTCCTGTGCAATCCCAAACCGCTCTAATTCTGCTACGGTTCCCGCCCCCTCGCAGCAGCGCCCTTTGGTCCGAGATGTGATCTGGAACGTGCTCCTGGATCCCTCCTTTGGCTGTAATCTTGATCTTTTAGCAAAGCAGCTTTCTGAGTTATGAGTAACTTTAACTCAAGAATGAGAAACCTGAAGTGCCAACAACAGTTTGTGACCCCTCACTGATATCTTTCTTAACACCTGAGTACCGGGCGGTGAGCCAATCGTTAAGAAAAGATTTGGGAGAGAGCTGGGAAACTTAGGTGTGAAGTTTTTACCAAGTGTATTGGTGGCAAAAAAGAATGAATGAGTGACTGAATAAAAATTCTATTTAGAGAATTGGTAGGTCTTCTCCAAAGGGAAATCCTGCCTCATGTTTTTCTCAAGGGGTCAAAAATACTGCAGAGTGTGACTTCAAAGAGTTGCAGTAAGTCACTGCCTCAGGCATCCTCTGGAATCTGTGTGTTCCTCTCTTCAGGCCGCTGGAGCCTGCCTGCTGCTTTCCCAAGGGCTGGTTCAGCCAGTAGCGAGGCAGTGTGTGCCCCAGAGAGATAAATATGTACACACAAAGGGGACTCCAACACAGCTGGCTACACAGCCTGCAAGAAGCTGCCTGTAACCCCACTCACAAACAACTTGCTTTTGTACCTGTTCTTTTCAAAAGTTTGAAAGATGGATTTGTAATGAGCTCAGCTGTAGCCTGATTCTCTTGGGTTTCATCTTGTATACATCTGTTTTCATCCCTTAGAAGAGAAACTTTTCCTGATAGATCCCGCAGTTAAGCCATTTTACATCTTTTATTAATCTTGTGTTGTTAATATGCTTTTAATCCAATTTCTCAAATTATCCTAAAAATTTCCTTGTGCAGGTGCCATTCAGGTGCAGGCAGAATGCTGTAAGAGTTTGGCTACAAATTTTAACACATTGCCAATATCACTCCACTTACTCAGTCACACTGAGAATTATACATCCCAGTCACCTGGGGAGCACTCAACTCAGCTGCACCAGGCCTGTGACATCAGTTATTGCCATCTCTGAGTCCCCAGGGATTCCTTCTTCCTGGTCATTGCCTGCTGCACCTGGAGAGGAGAAGTTCTGTCCTGTGTAGATAGTTCTGACAGGGATAAATAGCTTGCTACTCCTTTTTCTAGCATAGAATTGGGTGCCCCTAACAGTTTCTGCTGCCTTCTCCTTGCAAAAATTTTCTGCTTTCCCAGTTTTCTTGTTATTGAGCCAGGAAAAGTAAATTGCATGATGCAGTTAAATCCCATGGATGTATGTGTTTCCCTGCTTCTGTGCCTCACAGCATGCCTGCAGCAAACCTGTCAGATCTTGTTGATGTTGCTGCAGAAGCAATCAGCAAGAATTCCTTTCTGAAAGACTTGGCTGAAACAGAATTTTGATGATTTTCCTGCAGTTCAGTCTCCATTCCAAACAATTTGTCCCCATATATCTGGGAGGAAAAGCATAAATATGAGATCTCTGGACAGTTTCTAGTAATTTTAAAAATAAACTCAGTTAAAAAATTTAAATGAAGATGTTTAAAAATAAAAGCAAAAAGTGTCCACTAAGTCTTAGCAACAAGAAATTATAAGAGAAATTTGAAAGATTTTCTTAACAGCTACGCTTGTTTGTCTTTTACGTATGTAATCTCTTCTATGGAAATAACCCAAACTTATGCAAACTAATCTTAAATGCAGGTTATTCTGGTTCTGCTAGTAGAGGATTAGCATTTTGAGAACAGTGGTGTATTTGCAGAAGTCAGTACAGCTCAGCAGTCTCTATCAGTGTCCCAGCTCTTCAATGTCGTCATAGCTTGTATCTTCAGGAGCAGGGGATGAGGTTCTCTCAGCTTCAGATGTCCTGTTTCTGGGAGTCCAGTCTGAAAACATGAAGGGAAGAACACTGAGACAGAGAAATGCACATCCTGTACGTGTTACCGCTGTGTGGTTCTGCAGCTGCCAGTTGTCTCCTCCAGAAATTAGAAGCTTAGATAGGAGTGACTGTGAAAGACCTGAGATACACTTAGGGCACTCTGCTTTCTGCTGTGTGTATACATATCCAAGGATGAAGCTTTATAAACAATGTTAAAAGGAGTATATTCATGGGCTGTTAAAAAAAAAAAAATCTCTAATGTGTCTCCTTAGTTACTCTGAGTCCTATATTTTGATTATTTTTCCATTACTACTCCAAAAAGGAGAGTTCAGATCAGAAGGTGTTCCACAGTTATATTAAATGCACTGATAAAGAAAAGTCTGTCTCAAATATTTATTGTTAATTGTTACTGAGTTATATGGGCCTGACAAAATTCAGTGCCAGGTTAAAAACCTAGCTGAATCTATACTCCATGGACATAGAATGAGATTTAATAAGGACACTTAAGAGACTACAAATGAAGGGAGAAACAGTCAATTGCGTAGTTTGAAAAATCTATGTCTAATGATATGTAGTATTTTACAAAGCACGATTTGAAGGTGCATCACATATTGAGCCCTCTGAAACCTGCCACATTGTTGGAAAAAAGGGAATTATCACACTAGCATCCATAAACAGAAGGATATGCTGTAAGAAATAAGAACTGGTCCTTCTGCTCTACCTGACACTAGTAAGATCTCAGTACCATGCTGTAAAGAAATATCATAAAGTTTTGGGTTTGAAACAATTTTTGAAAGATATGGACCTACTGACACAGACTGAGTGGAGACACATCATGAGCAGAGTGTAGTCTACAAGGCCTAAGTAGAAACTTGACTAATTTAGGTTGTAGCTGTCTAGAGAAGCAAAATACAAACCAGATCTGGGGACAGGTATGTGAACAAACTATTAGTCTTCAAGTACTTAAAAGGCTGTCACAAAGATGACTGCAACCCTCTGTCCCCAAGGTAATTCTAATAAGAAATAACAATTTTAATTCACATCAGTGGAAGCTTAGGTTGGGTTGGCCACAGGCAGGCATTTTATGGATGTAGGGAGAGCAGAGCACAGGTATAGATTAGCTGGCTGTAAGAACAGAACAGCACTGCTCTTCTAGCCTCACCTGCCCACGAATCCTTGTTTCTGTCACTTTCTCCAGGGATCCCAATGATTTCCCATTCCTTCTGCCCAGAAAAAGAAGCATCTCTAGGTCCAGGAGCACCTGTCACATCATCATAACCATCTTCCAGGGCATTTTCAGGCAGTGGAGAGGTCTCTGGAACAGTACAGGTATTAAGTTCCACCAGGGAAAGCAGTAGCTGATGATCCAGCAACACAGGGCTGAATACTGACATGCCTGCACTTAACTGGAATCCATCCCTCAGCGAATGTCAATGTGCACAGTTTTATTGTATACACATATGCTTACCAATAATACATGTATAAACATAAAAGTAAATCAAAGCACTCCTGTTTCACTTTTTACCTAGAAATCAATATTCAATCTGAATTAGAGAAAGAGAAATTATTTAGAATAATTGTCTTCTCTGTAAGCACTTCAAAACAAGTGAGGAAAAGCTTTTAGTTTGTTTTCTAACAAAAAAAAAAAAAAAAAAAAAAGGTCCTTAATATAAGGAAAGCAATATAAAATAAAGACATGTTGCAGACTCTGGAGTATGAGCAACTGAGGTCCAAAACTGCTTGTGCCTTTGGTAGTTGATCTCTTGGACACCAGGCAATAGTTAACAGAGATTTTTGATCAGCTCTAGGAAAATGCAGTTCTTTTCCAAACACTTGCTCTCCCTCACCTATTTCAAATTATACAACAAAAACAACCAATAAACCAAATGTAACCCCCAGGCAAACCCCACAACTAGGAATCTGTATTTTCTTCAGATCATTTGGATTAAGATCCCTTGATCAGCTCAAATTTACACCAGTGTTCCTATTTGGAATATGTCTTTCCTGTGTTTTAATTCTCCCCATATGTCTCAGAAATGAGGCAACAGTTTACAAGCTATTACGGTTGCAATGTCTGGGAGAAGCTGTTGTTACATTGTTGGATTCATGTGACAGGATCCCATGAAGTGTGTGCAGAACATTTATTTTGAATTTCTCGTATAGAAGAGAAAATGAGCACTTGTATATGCTAGTTTTGAGATTGTATGGCACTCTTCCACCACGAGAGGTACACAGAGGATTTTGGATCACAAAGAAACATCACTAGGACATGAAATGAAAGTTTTAATCAGTCATAATGCTTTGGATATTGAAAGTTACCCTGATTTGGGATATCTTTCTTTGTACAAACCCTTTCTTACATTACCTTGAGTTGCTCTAGGACCATTTTCTTCATCACTGTCTGCTGTATAAAACTGTTTCTTCTGAGGAACTGGTTTTGAGTTCTCTGAATAAGAATCTAGGCAAATGAGCAAGAGCATATCAGACTAAACTCTCCTTAAGTGCCAAGACTGCACCATTAGAAAAAGAGCAGGCTGCAGTAATAGCATCCAAGTCCTGCATATTCTTTGGCAGTCAGTATTACTTCTGTAAGGCTTACAATGGAATAACCAAGAATCCCTCAGGGGCCCCATAACACCTCTTGTGGATCCTTAGGGAGGTAAGCAACATAGGGAGAAAAGCAATCCACAGGAGGGAACCTACAGGGACCCACCTTCTGTGAGGGAGATGCAATTTTTTTCCTTTATTTGTCCCTGCTTTAAATAATTGCAGCAAAAGGCTTGTATTTGTTTCACTTGTACTGATCCATGGTCTGTGGCTGCAGTGAGGACTGCACAAAACAAATTGTCCCTAGGAGAGGAATTGACAGAGTCCACTGGGCAGGCAACTTCTCTCCTCAAATCCAGGAATTTTAATTTTCCCTGTAGATTTGGGAGCTGCAAAGTATCAGACTGGGATCAGAAAGGAGGAGCTCTTCCTTGAGAAAAGCAAGACATACACACAGACCTGAGAGGAAAGTCACATCCTGCTTTTCCCTCATCAGGTTGTAATCAATCTCTTCATAGACAGCCTCGGAGAAGGGGTCGTAGGATAGTTTGGAGCCTGAAAGTAAAAGGTAATGATCACTTTCACAGTCTCTGCTCATACTCAGGCTGGAGTCATGGAAAGAAGTGTCTTACAGGGGTCTACATGGCCTGGTTGGTACCTAGAAAGGCACCAAGAGGTGCTGATGGAGGATAAGCACCTCAGGGGTCTCCACTGCCAGAAAGTAAATGAAAAATCTCAGTGTGGCAACAGATGCAGTTCATTTCAGTCACCCATCCCCACTGCCTCTCCAGCCAACTAAACATTTGAGGCCATGTAGAGGAGGCATTTCATACCAGTCCTGAGAGACCCACCTCTCTGCTGTGCCCTGGCACGTCGGATCTGCGCAGCAAGGATGGCAAGGACCAGGCAGAGGAGGGTCCCCAGGACAATGCAGAGGATGACAGGCACTGAAAGTCTCATACTGCCTGTGGCAGGGCGGCGGGGACGACCTGAATGGAAACAAAGAGGAAAGAGGTAGAGAATCACGTGTCCCAAAGAGCTCCTTGTCTGCAGCCCCTTGCTGTGCCCATGCCAGCAGGGTGAGGCAGGGCACCTGCTGCTCTGTTATGGCTCCTGCTCAAGCAGATAAAATTCAGCAGCTGGGGGTGGTGCCACTCAGTGTTCCTTCATGAAAGGCTGTGGGATGTGCTTTCTGATGAGCTGAAATAAGCTGCTGTTTTATCTGCTAAGTATCAGGGACACTAAATTGTCATTTGATGGAAGAAAGAAAAGAGAGAGAAAGAATTTACCTGCTCTTGTGGGTGATGCTGTTGTTTCTGTCACACCTGCAAAAGGAAGGTGAGTGCAGATTAAAGAAGAGGCAAGTGTGAAAAATAGGGAGAATATCTTCATATAATTTGTGATGTTTTTGCAGTCAAAATTATGAAAGGGCTAGTCCCTGGGAAGTACAGCTGGCATAATGGTCCCCTACCCACCTCCTTCCCAGACCTGTGTAATAAAGGACCAGTCACTAACCAGAGCAATTCACAGCAGCATCTTCCTTATGATCACAGTTTTTGCCAAACAAAGGCTTGGCAGGACAGTCCCAAAGAGACAGCTCTGTTCCTTTACAGTGCACCTTCTCCAACCAGATGGGACCAGTCCCCTCCCCAAAGGCAGCTTCACCCAGAGCAGACACAGCAGATCCACAGCCCAGCTGCCTGCACACAACATTGGCATCTGCCACGTCCCAGGTGTCATCACAGATGGTTCCCCAGGAACCTTGGTTCCACATCTCCACTCTGCCTGAACATTCATCCTGTCCTCCCACAACTCGTAACTTCTCCCTGTCTGCAAAAAACAGAAACCTTCTGTTTTACTGAAACAGCAGGAAAGTCCACAGGGGCCAATATGGAAAAAGAAAGATGTGGAGGTACCTGAACAACTTGTAGAGTTTGGACACTCAGCAAATGCAGCTGGAGATGTTGCTTCCTTTCTTCCTGCAGAATTTAAATAATGAAGTAAATAATTTAATTATTCTCTGGGAAAAAAAAAAAAAGGAGAGAGTATAAAATACCTGAAAATTAACCATCAGGTTAATTATTTCCTGAAATATGTGTATGGCCTGTTTAGTTCTTGGCAGATGGCTGTTTGGCTGTTGCTGTGAATAATAATCTTTCTGAGGGTTATGCCTTCCTTCTTCTCATGAGGCAGCTGCAATCCCTTTCAGAATATCCACATGTCATGTAGAATTAATTTTTATTATAGTGAATATATATATATATATATGAATAGACATATTCTTGCCCATAGGTGTGAAGTACTGTCATAAGAGCAGGCATTAGAAATGGACCTTCAGAACCAAAGTGATTTGTACACTTGTCCATGGCTATGTGTACACACTGATATGCCTCCTTACACGTAGAAACATAGACTTGGCTCTAGACCTCTTGGGAGGTCTCATCCTACCTCAGATCTCACAGACTGACTGTGTATCATAGATTTTTGCATTACAAAATATGCAATGGCACCATCCTATTAGCGAATTTCTTAGGACTTCACTGGGCCGCAGCACTCTGTGATAACCTTATAATTTTAATTCACTCATTTAAGTCAATGATACAGACAAAAAAATGTTGCTTCCATTTTCGTGAAACTAGAAATAGTATACCTCAGATAACAAGTGAACACAGAGTAATTCCTGTGATGTCCGTATGTGCATGCATAGGTTAATGTATATGTCTGGCCATGCATTTCTGATTACCAATCAGAATTCTGATTACCAATCAGAAATACATTTCTGATTACCAGAGCAAGTAATGTGGGTCTCTTCGGCTCGGTTCTTGCACGACTGAGGATCCCAGGGGTCTGACTGACACTGCCAGAGCGAGCTGTGCTGCTCAGTGCACTCAAGATGGTCCAGCCACGTGGGCCCAGACCCTCTCCCATATTTGAAGTCTGTCTCTATTCCTCCTCCATCTCCACAGCCCAGGTGTTTGCACATGGTTGCTGTGGTGAGCTGGGACATGCTGTTGGAACAAACGCTCCCCCACGTCCCGTTGTAGAAAACTTCGACGCGTCCGGCACAGTCATTGCCATTCACCAGCCTCAGAGCCAGGAAATCTGGAAGTGAAGATATAAAAATGGAATTAGTGCTGCAAATTTCTTGTAATATGTTGTTTTCTTGCCTGTGTAGTAACACTTTTTTTAGAGTGCTAAGTATCTCTGTTGGTTCTACCTGTATTGGGGAGCATGGATACTCCAGAGGAGGCTCCAGAGGCTCCTTTCAGGATTTGTACTGGCTCCAACATAAGCCTTAACAGGCTGCACTCCCTTCAGGGGTCATCAGTGTTTTTTTCCACTTCTCTTTCGTTTCTCCTCTCTCTTGCTGCTGCCATTCTGTCTTAAATATGCATGGGCAGAGTCACCATAAGCTGCTTGGATTGTCTGAATCTGTGGTGCATAGCAGGTTGTTCCCATTGGTTTCAGAGCCAGCTGTAACTGACTGTAATGAGCACACAGCTCCTTGCTGTGGAAATTTTTACAAATTCCTCAAATTTATCCCCCAAATATCCTACCACACCACAGACTTTTGTGTGTGTGTGTGTGTGTGTGTGTTAGTGCATAATATGGGCTTCTGTAGATCCTCTGCATCTTGGTAGGACCAAGAAGATGTGCTGATCAACTGTGCTTCACATCAAGATAGGAGGAGGCTGTCCAAGCAAGTCTCCACTATTCTCGACTTCTCTTTTATACAACCCTCCTGTCTGAACCCACTGGCTCAGAAAAGGGTTCTCCAAGCACACCTGAACACAGGACTCCAGCATCCTCTTTGTGTTGGCAGTTGTGCTGGCCCCACGGCCTGGAGGGACATGCCCAGAGATCAGATTCAGCCCCAGTGCAATTCACATCATCCAGCCAGATCTGCCCTGACCCTTCTCCATAATGAGCAGAGACAAATGCCTCGATGGCATGCCCACATCCAAGCTGTTTGCAAACAACGTTGGCATCTGGTAGATCCCAGCTATCATCACAGATGGTGCCCCAGATGCCATGATGATAAAGCTCTACTCTCCCAGCGCAGCGGTTGGTTCCATTCACCAGCCTCATCTGTCTGCTGCCTGTAGGAAGAAAATCCAGCTGTCAGCATGCAACACAACTATAATGCACAGGTCAGCATATTGGCAATATTTTTAAAGCATGTTTAAGGCATCATGTTCTTGTTATATCCCAATTCTTCTGCTGTGGTTGCTTGGGCAGAAGTCCTGTGAGGCTAAAACTGCATAAAGGGAAAGGCCTACTCCTCCACCAGGTGAATATTTGAAGAACTCCTGTGAAACATTGCAAGCAAGAAGTGTCTAATCATACTAAGTATAGGCAGAGGTCACCTTATCTTAGAAAGCCAGACAACCTGTTTTCTATCTATACTAATTTAGTTAGAGACAGACACTGTTCCTGTTACGGATGGGTTACAAAATCAGAAAAGAGTAGAAACAGTTGTAATATTCTGTAGAATAGCTGCAAGTATCTATAAATATAGAAATGTCACAAAATAAAAGCTACTTAATTCTCAAGTGGCAGTAGGAATGCTTGGCAATCATAGCCAAATTAGTGTTCTTATGGCTTCTGTGTTCTAATAGTTCTTTTTTACTCTGGAAGATAATTCTGTAAGAAATTCAGATGAAGAAAGCATTATGTAAATTACACTTGCTTCCTTAACTATCATCAAGCTCAGACTCATGCCAGCTTAAGATCTGTGACACCACAGCACAATGTGGGCTGGAGAAACCCTAGAAAACATTCTGCACCTTTCACACAGTGACTCACCTGAACAGATCACACCAACGTCTTCAGAAACTCCTGTTGGCACTGTCTGATGATGGGAGGTGTTGCAGAGCACCAGCTGGGTCTCATTTCCAGTACACTGGACACTCCTTAGGCCAACATGACCTGTGCCTCGCCCAGCCTTTGGAAGGTAATAGGCCTTCTGGGCAATTCCACACTGGAGCTGTCTGCACACCACATGGGCATCCTTAATGTCCCAGTTGTCATCCAGGACTCTGTTCCACACACCATGGAGGGAGATCTCAACCCGCCCATCACAGCGGCTCTCACCCCCTGAGAGTCTGAGGGATTTAGCAAGACCTGGGCTCAAGAGAGTTGGGAAATATATTAAGTAACATCTACTTACTTCACTGCACTAGAAATAACTTGCAGGAAAGCTATGGAACACAAACTTCTGTGCTGGTAAAATATTAATTCTCGCCACTGATTTAGGAGACTGCCTCTGTTAAGGCGTTTTTTGCTTTTGTGAACACAAGGGCCTGCAATGGGAAGCGAGAAAGGCTTCCCCACCTCAAAGACTAGATCCTGTCAGTGAGATCACCAGCACTGCTTTGGTCTGAAGTTGCACCACGCTTAAAAGGCCACTCCTGACTCACCTGAGCAAGTTACAGTGGCTGCTTCTTTGGCTGAACAGGTTGGATTGCCCAAAGTCACTTGAGCACAATCCCACAGGCAGGACTCTGTCCCTTCACAGTGAAAAGCATCTCTCCATATAGGCCCATTTCCATCCACAAAACCGCTTTCCATCTGGATTGATTTTGCATAGCCACAGTTCAGCTGATGGCAGAGAACACTGGCAGCTTTCAAATTCCAGTGGGAGTGGCAGAGTCTTCCCCACGTGTCTCCATGGCGGATCTCCACAATGCCAGAGCATGTGGTGCCATTCACCAACCTGCCTCCTGGACACCCTGAATGTAAGGGAAAGGGAATATTGGAGTGTTACATTTGCAACTGCTCATGAGCAGGACCTGGAAGTGACTGGGAAATGAGAATGAGTTTTTCTTATCATTCAGTAGTAAAAATGACTTAACTGGGCCATACTTGTAACTATAAACTTCCATACTCATAACTAGAAAATTTCATATTCATAACTAGATTTCAGTCCAGACTATTTTACTGAGAAGAATGACTAGAACTCAGGACCAGGTCCCATTTGCAATTTTTAAAATCAGGGCACTAGGTTTTGGGGCTTTGGGTTAACCAATAATTTTTGGTTAAAACCTTAATTTTTCAGCCCAATATCACAGAGGGCCTACAGCTCGGCATCCTTCAACTGCTGGTCCAAGTCCTCGCTTAAACCTGGACCAGGAATTCAGTCCCTGCCTCAAGTAGGGTTTAACCATTTCCAGTCTTGTTTCATGCCTGGCTGTTCTCTCCAGCCAGACCCTGCATATCTTTGTTTGCTTCGACTCATCTGGCACTGCTCATGGACCTTATTACCAGTACCCTCCTCTGTCCTCTGTGCAGATGGATTGTGTCTTGGTGGCAAGGACTCTGGCTGTGCTGTGTTCTGTGCCCAGCTCCTCCTGCCTTGTGCAGCAGCCCTGCTCTTGCTGTTACCTGACACTAAGAGCATTTCAGAGAGAGCAGCCCTGTGGTACAGTTGAAATGCAGCCTTGACTCCTTTTGCAGCAGTCAAAAGACAAAGCCTGACTCCACATATGCCCTCTGAATTTCGAGTCCCTATTATTCCTCAAGGAAGGAGTTTTTCAGTTCTCTTCTTAGACATTTCCACTGCTTACCTGAACATACCACACGAGCCTCCTTTCCAGCAGGGCATTCATCCTGACCTAGAGCACGCACGGGACAGTCTCTCAGGAGTGAGCCATTCCTCTGGCAGCTGAATGTGCCATTCCAGACAGATCCATTTCCTGCCCCAAGGGACTCTCCACTTGGTATCTGTAGTGCAACTCCACAGTCTAGCTGATGGCAGAGGATATTGGCAGCTGGTAAATCCCACAGGTAGTCACACAGTGTTCCCCATGTGCCTCCATGGAGAAGCTCTACTCTCCCTGAACATGTGGTATTGCCATTTGCCAGCCTGTACCCACCGTAGCCTGCAGAAAGAATAAAGGAGCTTAGCAGTTAATTTTGGGGTTTTGTGCTATTGCACTGAATGCTGTAAGAAAGCTCTCTCTATCTGCAAGAAACTAGCACTTATTTACATGTCAGGTTACTGGAAAGTATCTTAGAACAGGATGCTGATAAGCCAGCTCTGAAAAAACTCTCTATTGTCCATATTGTAGCCTGCACTCTATGACTAAAAGTCTTTTGACTCTTTAAGTTCAGTGTCTCCTCTTTGCTCTGCTCTCTCCTCCCCTCACAATACTGCTACTACCTTACAACATCTTCTCTTGCAGAGGCAGTGTCAGCACTGCCTCGCATGTGAGGAACTCAGAGTAGGAACAAGTGGCATCCCTCTCTCTCCCAGCAGTTGGTCATGTCATGCTTCCCGGTAAGCAGAAACTGCAGTTAGGAATTCTCAGGTTTCATCCATGCCCCAGAGCAAGGCTCTGAACACCACAGGCCACAGCCATCAGCAGATTGACAATAAATTAAGGGAGGCTTGGATGGCACTGTGGTGTCCTATTGCCAGCCCCATGCAGTCCCTCTTCTTCTCACACTGTTATTTTCTACCCTTACCCTGTCCTTGCATTGTACCCCTGATGGACCCAGGATTTCAGCACTGAGCTAAGACTCTTGCAAGATAGAGGCAGGAGCCAAGGCCTGTTAGATGCCTTAACTGAGATATTTGCCTGCCACTGGTCACAGTGTCCAAGGCAGTCTTGAAACAGACTGAAGCCCTTTGGGCAGGAAACGGACACAAACTCCAGCCCTTTTCCAGGCTTGTTTTGTGTCAGACTGTTGCCAGCAGCTCTACCCCAGGTTTAGTTTACCCCTTTAGAACTGTGGCCTCAGGAAAAAAGTTGTGTTTGTTTGGCCTAATCTTGTGGGTGGCAATACATAGCTGTATTCACAGCCCCCAGCAGCCATGACTGTATGGAGTTCTTAAGTCATGTTACCTTCCAGTCACAATGAAAGTCATCTACGCCTCTGGCAACAGTTTGTTTGTTTATTTGTTTGTTTGTTTGTTTTTAGTAACTTACACTTGTAACTTGTGCCTCCTTCACCCTTTTGGAGATATGGTATCTCTTCCAGTTTTATAATTAACTGAAGTGCCAGGGATTAACATACACATTAGAACTACAGGAAATAAATTAATGTCTCAACATTCCTGCTTGTCTGCTCTGGCCATTTTTCCTTTTATGTATAAGAGAAGAATGTGTAGAGCATTCTTAGAACTGTTGAGTGCATATTTCTAACAGCACAAAAGAAATAACAGCCCTTTTGAGATCTGTGTGGTAGTGAAGTGACTGGAACAGCCCATGTTAGATGCAGACTCTCAGTAGAGTGAATGAGACACTGTGGGGCTGCTCTCTGTTATTTTCTGGTCCCCCTTGAATTGCTCAAGGCATGGTAGGGGAAGCATCCAAGGATCCTGAGTGCCACAGAAGTGTGCAGATGCTCTGAACTGTGGGTTAACAGGAAGAAGGCATATAGGACATGGGTGCATTATGTCCACCAGTCCAAAGTCTCACCTGAACACACAACAGTGGCATCGTGAGAGCATGTGTTAGTCTGGTGTAAGTTCCTGGGACAGTCTGCAAGGTGAGTCTCGTTCCCTACACAGTGAAACTCTTCTTGCCAGATCAGTTCATGTCTGTCTCCAAAGTGAGTTCCTCTCAAGGTATCCACAGCCTGGCCACACTCTAACTCATTACATATGACAGAGGCAGTTTTGAAATCAATGTGTGAGGAGCAGACTGTTGCCCATGTTTCTTCTTGCTTTACTTTCAGACGTCCTGAGCAGGAAGAATCCCCTCCAGTCAAACGCAGATCAGAGAAGCCTGGAAAAAAACCCCAAAACAAAGAAATCCAGCATCAAGGGTTGGTTGTACTGACCTATTTTCCTAATTCCTGTACCTTAATGGGAAAGACACATTTCACTTCTCTGAGGACCACTGATACTTTTGAATTGTGACTGGGGCAATTCCTGTGTAGCACTGATAAAAAAGTAAATAGTGTTTGGATTGCTTATTTCTCAGTATATGGAAATAGTAAATCCTTGGGAAAGAAGGAAGAAAGCTTTGAACATCTGCCAATGACTGAGAAGTAGCAATCCCCAAATAGATAAAGAGACGAATATCTATTTACTAGTGTGTGTCCTTGAGACTTCATTGTTTCAATGAACAGGAAGGTGAAGCAACCCAGGAAGAGGAAACAGGAAATGATGCACCCAGTTTCAGAAATTGCTAAAAAGACAGTCTAGACATCTACAGGCTGATCAGCTTCACTTTGGTACTTGAAGAAAATATGGAGTGAGACTTCTAGGAACACGTTTGTGGGCACAAGGAGATGAATGGGAAGAGCCAACATGGTTTTATCAAGCATATATCTTGCCTGTGGGACCATACTGCTTTCTCTGATTAAAATGGATTTATTAATGGGGGGACAGCAGCACATGTCATTTACCCCGCATTTAGCACTGCCATTAACATTATCTTGCACAATATTCTTATGTCCAAGAACTAGGATGTTACTGTCTGGCTGGAAGGAGAACATGGTTAAAAAGCTGATTGAATGGTCAGGATCAGTCATTAGTGAGTTGCACTCTACCTGAAGACTGTCAGCAAGTGGAATATCACTTGTTGGGTCTTTCCAGGGGCCTGTTCTGCTCAGTGTCTTCTCTTTATAGAGGTGGTGATGGAGTACACTCTTATGATTTTGGGGGAGTGGGGAGTTAACCATGAGGGCAGAGCTGCCATTCAGAGACATTTAGACAGGCTAGACTAATAGTCTGACAGGAACCTTACAAAAAAGTCAAAAAATGACAAATGCAAAGTCCTGAAGCTGGGAAGGAAAAGCCTCTTGCAGTGGTTCTTTTTCCAAAGAGTAAAACCATCTTGCACAGGAAGCAGCCAAACAGATATTGGAGTATTTTTGCCATTTCAGGCTGTCCTGTCTTAGCTTATCTGAAGATCTAGAGAAGGGCAGTTGCACGATATAACATTGCATTTTCTTGCTTCTCTACCTACACTTGGTGTTTTAGCCTCCATTCCCGATCAAAGTTCAGTACTGCTCTCCTGTTGCCTGGGAGAGCTGTGGTAGAAACAAATAGTGCCTTTTTTTTTTTTTCTTTGCTTTTTTTTTTTTTTTTTTCTGCTCTATGTCATTTAATATGCTCATTCTATGTCATTGTTGTGTCCAGGCAAAGTCAGCTTGCACTCACAGTCAGCAGAAGACTTAATGCTGGAGCAACTTGCTTTGAATGGGTAGAGGGAGTACTTGGCTTTATCCAGCTAGGACAAAGTTTGATCCCAGGCTCGTACCTTTTTTCTGTCATACAGGGCTGGATCACTTCTTACCTGAGCAGATCACTCCAATATCAAAGTAATGAGGGCAGGTAAAGGCACCCCATCCTGTATGTGTGCAATTCCAGAGAGCAGGCTCATCACCATGGCAATCAACTCGGTACAACCACGTTGGTCCAGTTCCTTCTCCAAAAGGGGCTCGATTAAGGGCCTTAACAGCATATCCACATTGTAGCTGCCTACAGACAACCTCAGCATCCTTTATGGTCCAGTCACCATCACACACGGTCCCCCACTGCTCCTCATGTTTTACTTCCACTCTTCCAGAGCAGGGGCCAGTTCCATTTGACAGCCTCAATTCATCAGTGCCTTCAGACAGAGCAACGTTATAGAAAGGACAGAGCTTAATCATGATTATCTATTGCAGATGTTAATGAGATCATCATTGCTCCTCATTTACTTTTATATCAGACTTATTTGGTTCACCTTTCTAAATAGTCAAACTCAAAGAGCAATTTTTGCAAGGAGTTATGTCTGTATTTACAAGTTTGAGCTAACTGCACTGCTAAAATGCAAAATATTTCTAATGACAGACAAACTTTCTCTTTTACTGACTTGTCAGGGCTGGGAAATGCTGAGTAATGTCCCTGCTTTGTGATTCACAAAGCCTGCCACAATAAACACTGGCAACTGGAGTGAGTGAGGGGACTGCCTGTCAGAGTGTGATTGCTACAGTAGATCAAGCTTCATTATCCTGTGAGTTAATTGGCCTGGAAGCCAAGTTTGTGTCTTTGGGAGTGAGGTTACTGGAGGAGTTGGCTACCAGAGGGGCCAGGCCAGCTACTGGAGAAGCAGTAAGGTCAGGGGATCTACTTGAAGACGCAGCTCGAAGTTGGTTTTCTGGGCTGCAAGGGCACATTGCTGGCTCATGTCCAATTTGTACCCACCAGTATCCCCAAGTCCTTCTCCATGGAGCTGCATCCTCCAGTCCTTGCTGATCCTGATGGTTGTCCTAAGCCATGTACAGTACCTTGCACTTGGCCTTGTTGAACTTCATGGCGTGAGGCTCATTTTTGAAGCCTGTCAACATTCCTCTGGATAGCATTCCTCCCCTCAATTGCTGCGCTACTGAGCTTGGTGTCCTCTGAAAACTTGCCGAGGGTGAACTCAATCCCACTTCCAATGCCAATAATAAGGATTTTGAAGTGTTCCTATCCCCTGAGGGACACCACTTGTTACTGATCTCTCTTTGGACATTGAACCATTGACTGTAACTCTTTGGATGCATCCATACAGCCAATTCCTTATCAACTGAATAGTCCACCCATTGAATTCATCCATATGTCCAATTTAATGACAAGACTGTTATGTGGTACCATATCAAAGGCCTTACAGAAGTTAAGATAGATCATTGTAAGGCCACTCGTGCTCTTTATGTTTGTGTCACATGTGTCACATGTCACTGTCTGTGTGGGCAGCCATGTACAGCTGTGGTGGGTGTGGGTATGTGTTTGTATGTCAGTATTACATATGTGTGACTGGTTGGACTAAAAGTTAGCCTCACTACCAGATGGATCAAAGTCACTGCTTCTTGAAGCATGAAAGAGGATACTCATGAAATGGGTAGAAAATCAAATGGTAGAAAACCACATGCAGGGCTGTTGTATTCCCAGGTTAAGGACAAACTACAAGCTAAATGTGCAAAGGAAACAGGAAGAAGTTGGCCACTGCATGTGACTTTTGTCTTCAGTTTGACCAGGTTTGCACTTCAGCATGTTATGGAACAGGTAAATCCCTGAAGAGGGCTGGGAACTTCTTTTGGGCCTAGGGGATTATTCAAATTGACCACATAGCTAAAGGAGTCACAATAAGAAGCCTAATAACTTTGGTCACAGATTTTTACTGTTTCAAGACCTGACACACAATGGAATATTGAAGCAAACATTTACAGGACAGGTTTGATCCAATTGTCAATGTCCTGAGTGCACTAGGAATCTTTAATGGCCTTGGCCTCCCTCACTTGGGTTTTCCACCCACATGCTCTACCCATGAGCCCATTTAAGCACAGACCTGGGCCTTCTCTCAGTGCCTGTGCAGTGTGGGAGGTACCTCTGGGTCCCACTCTGGCACAGCCATGGGCCCTGTTGATCTGCACTCACAGCCAGAGTGACCAGGTTCCAAGAGAAACCTGCAGTACTCATCCAGACCCTGCACTGATGCGGATGGAAAGCAGTGCAGCTGTGCAAATCTTGTAAATAGCCCAGGAAGAGCATCTCCTATCAATGATGGCGTTTGATAAGAGACAAAAGATAATTTGTACTGAGAGCCTTGGGTTTTCCTTTTTGTAAACTATCACCTTCCCTCTCTTCCTCAAAAGAGAGAGCTGTTCCTACATATCACACATCTTGCTGTCATCTGACATTGTAAAATGAGAATATTTAATTTTTCTTTGCATTTGGAAACAAATCTAATTCTTCTCTCCACTCACTGCAAGTGTGACAGTCTTAACCAATGAGCTGGTGCTAATGCAGCCATTTCTTTCCAAAGCTAACCACTGTTTCATTTCTTATTGCAGAGTGAACTGCTAGCAGTAGTGAACTGGAAGGCAATTTTTGCCTCCATCTCATGTGGTCTGTAACTGCTTCATCAGACATGGGCAATGTGGCTTCTCATACAGAGGCAAAGGCTTCACCTCTGCTAATACTGCTGGATTTCCTCACAATTTCTTGCCTATCATTTAAATTTGAAAACAAACAAACAAACAAAGGTGGTTATTCTAGTGACTGACAACTGGTAGCTTTCAAAACCTATTTTTTCTGCAAAATATCCTCTCTCCTCAGGTCTCCTGAGTAAGAAAGTCACATGTATAGCACAATCCTCAGGTAACTAAAAAACCACTTTGTGCCTGCAACATGTTGTCTCAGAGGGAGCATAATCTTTTTGTAGTAAGTCTTATAAGTCTCTAGGAAGAAATTCTGGAGAACAACCCCCAGACTATTTGAAGAATATAGTCCAAAAAAGAGTTTTCTCAGCTATAACATTTATACATTTAAAAGAGAAATTAATTCTAAGAGAGGTAGAATTCCTAATGCATTTTTAAAGGAACCAGATAACCAATTTCTATTAACCCTATCCAGGAGCAAAACAAACAGCACTTCACTCAACTGTATGACCTCTGTGCACTTCAATTTTTAAATAATTGTACATCTGATGTTTTCAACATGTAGCAGCATGCAAGACTGGATGAAGAGGTAGGCATAACCAGATTGACAGATTTAACTATTTCCTAATAAAAGCTATTGGCTGCTGTAATCACTCGTCTCTGAATATTTCATGATACGTACAGGTATAATTTTGTATTTCCTCACATTCCACACCATGTCCCACGAGCACCTTCACTGAATTCAGTGGTTTGGTGTTCTGCTTGGCTGAGAAGGCATGAGATGCTTGCTTGCTCCACCTGAAAACCCAATTCTTCTCATAGGCAAAGGATGACAGTGCACCATGCATTCCTGTCCCCAGGCCCTAAGAGATTTCCAGCCCAGGCCTGCTGCCTCAGGGGCAGATTGCCAGCTCACTCCTGGAGAGTTGTGACTCCTGCACTGCTCTGCACAGTGCTCTGTGCCTGCAGAACATCAGAACTCCTGTAGCAGCAGGGAGAGTGCAACTGCTGCCAGAGCAGACATGAGAGTGGTAGGTCCTGATGATGGTGTCATTGTAAAACTACTCTTGTCTGCATCTTCCAGTCAGTCTGTTACTGTTCCCTGATGTTAACAAGAAGCTGGCAGAAAACTCACTCTCATTTCTACAGTACAGCTCAGTGGACACTAAAACATCACTACAAAGGTATCAAAATAAAAAATGTTTCATATTATGAAAATGTATGTTGAGAATGCTTCCTGTTCCCTGCCTTGTGAGCTCTGACTGCATCCACACAACTGGTGAGGACCTTCAAGTCTAGGGCCATGCTACAGCAAGACATCAACCATGAAGTCCTGCTCTCATCATACAGTGATGCAACCACCACCACAATGCCATAATGTCACCTCCATGTGTAGAGAGAAAAAAATGAGGTTTCCAAAATCTGTCTCTCATCGCCAGCATCAAGCATGTACATATAGCTCCAGAAGAGCAGAGAGACAAATAGCGATAAGCTTCAGATATACAGGAACCACTGAGGAGATGTTATGTTACCCAGCCTCCACTGGACACACAGGGTAGAGCTATGTAATTTTAACTGGTGTTGAACAAAGACCTGGAATTATTAATTCTACAAAGAGCTCAACAGGAGAGATAAGACAGTAGTAAGGATACTCAGCTGGTTCTCAGTACAGCTAAACTGTTTGCAAAATTTGGACTTTAATTCTTATGACAATGGCCAGTCACTGATATCTGAGTAAAATACAAAACTTTTACAAAAGGCTTGCCCTTCCTTATCTCAGGATTACCAAGGAGATTGAATCAAAGACAGAGACATACTAAAACACCTTTTTGTCACTTTGCTTTAGAGATTGGTAGAATAACAACCTATTTATATTAAATTGGCATGCTTCTTTTTATCTCACTGCCTTATGCAAAATAAAGTGTGTACTTACCGAGGGAGACCTGAATGGAGAGGAGAATCAAGCACAGCACTGGAGCAGAAAGATGTCCTTTTGTTGCCATCCTGACCACAGATGGATGAAACTTCACTCTCCAGACACTGCCTAGATAAAGCTCTGGCTGGGCACTCCTGTATCTCATCTCACAAATGACTACAAAGGAGGAAATATATATAGATTCACATGCTAGCATGAGCTACCTGAAGGAACCAATAGAAATATTGTTCACCTTTTTAGACGTTATCAGCAGATTAATCTCCAATCTGAAGGAACCAAAACCTCCAATAAAATTCAGAAAGTGTACTTGTGACCTTATATGAAGGATGATGGTGTATGTGATGTCATCATCGGAATTGTTTTACTGCGGGACCAACACTGGTGGCACAGGCAGAGCAGTGCGCAAAGTGGTTATTTCTCATCTGACAAAGGAATAGGAAAGTGCAGAACACTGGGCATTTATGAATCGCTTCAGAAGAAAAAGGCAAAGAAAATTCCTTTAATTTGTAGCTTATCTGTCTCATTGGAAGAAATAGTACTCCAATCAACAGAAACTATGTCTATCACTAGAGGTGGTTTGGTGAGTAAAAAAATTATACCCTCTCTGTCTTAGGGGCAGGCTTAAGGCTTCCTTATTTGGTCAAAACTTTTTGGGCAGAAGCTCTTGGAAAAAAAATCTTCATTAGGATTTGAATTACAAGCCTTCCTTCTTCCTCTGCTGAGTTTCTTTTTGTTTCAGATGACCGCTGCTGGTAGTTCTACCCCCTCTCTCATTCACTCTAGAATGGCAACTTGAGGGAAATAAAAGCTGCTGTTAATTAAACAGTGGCTACTTGACTCATTCTGACAACTGGAACAAGTTGCAGGATGCTGTTTACACCAGTCTAAACACACATTCCTCTTTATGACACTGACAGCATCCTGCTTTTGTCTGATGGCATCTATCTACTCTTTATCCAGAATCCTGAGTTCAGTAACATCCATGCTGTTGGGTCCTTAGAACACCAATCTTCGCAACCTCTTCCCCTTCTCACTGGGCTTTGCTTGTTCAAGTTGGGTGCAACTGTGCATTAGGATAGCTTTGGGACTATGGGACTATAGGACTGCTGCAGAAAGAGCTGACAGGAAGAGCAGAGAGTCTGACCAGAGGCTGACTGCTCTTTGCTCAGGAGCTCAGACACTTGCCTATGGTCTCTGCTAGAGCTACAGGCCAGCCAGGCTGGGGTCTGGCCATGAACTTTTCTGATACCTGACCCTGACCTGCTGACTTGACTTTATGGCTTGATCTTGGTTTTATCTGGATTGCCTGGACTACTGGTTTAACCTTGCTGCTGTTGCTGACCTGAGGGTTTTTTGTTCAGGTACTATGAGACTGCAACCCTTGTGAGGATCTTGCTTCATGCCTGGTTTGCTATCAGCTTCAGTTCTTGGCTGACCTTCCCTTGCAGAGCATCCTGCTTCTGCTACCTGATACAGACCTCTGAAAACCAGAAAGTCACTGCTACTCCTTTGGAAATATGGTCAGAGTGGGGAAAATCCCACTACAGATGTGCTGATGAGAGAGAGATAGGTAAGGTATCCATTATCATGTTAGTTCCTATATTGAGGTTCAGTGGTTTCACTTTGCACTGTCCTTTGCTGATAGTTGTCCACCAACTGAATTCTCACTGATGTTTTAAACCCACTCCAGGAAGCCTTAGAGCAAGATCTGTTTCTCAGCATACAGGCCCTGGATGACCAGAGCCTCTTTTATGGGAACTATGTCCATGTAACCAGCTACATGCCAGTGCCCATGGATGTTAGGAGAGATAGCATGAAAGAAAATTACCTCACTTTGTGCTAGAGGAGGCTGAGGTGAGATACTGGGAAAAAATTATTCACTGACAGCACTGTCAAGCACTGGGACAGACTCCCCGGGGAAGTGGTCCACAGATCTATTTCAAAGATACACAGCTGAGGCACTTTGGGCCACAGGCCCCTTAGGTTTAGTGCTAGGTTAATGGTTGGACTTGATATTAACATCTTTGCCAACTTAAATAATGCTATGATTCTGGGAAAATCAGGAAACAGCAGAACAACTCTGAGATATTTTGCTTAAGAAACTGAACACAATACTTTGCTTACCGAAATGGTGTGCTAGAGTTGGAACAACACAAAAAATATCTTCAGGGATGATCAGATGAATACAAAGCCCATTTCACAGTCAAAGGGTAATGAAGAGACTTCAAAAAGTTGTCAGCCTAACAAAATAAACATTTGCTTCTAAGTGTTTTGAGACAGGTTAACACTAACTGGAACAAGGACTATATAAGGTAAAGAAAAGCACAAAGTTGTTATGAAGACATTTAAGACTGGATGTCACAAGGAAGTTTCTAACAATGAGGAAAAGTAAGGCCCTTGAATTAGCTCTAAGTAAAAATGGTGACAGAAAACTTCTGCAGTAATGACCAAGGTCATAATCACTGAAAGGAACTATTTGACATGTTTCATTCAGTTAACACAAGTGTAGATTTGATGACTCCAATGGTCCCCTTAAATCCCTTCTCCATTGTTCAGGAATTACCATAAGACACACTCTGAATAAATCATCCTTTTCCTTCAGAGGCAAGAGAAGATTGCTGTAGAGCAGACAGAAAGGCCTTACTCCATATGAGCATAGAGCATTTTAATCTGGTACTTGACAACCAACTCTGCCCTGAGGATATGCAGCATCTCAGACTTCCCTATATTTTTATCAACACAATGCAAAGTAGGCAGGTCAGTGAAGGGACAATGATTAGGATTAGTGGAATATTTGTTGGTCAGTGAGGTACAGATGGGGCTCAGGTAGGCAACCATTAATGAGCCTGTACTAGTCGTAGAGAGTCAAGCAAGGATGTCATGGTTTCATGAGTAAATTTGCAAATTTTCCTGGTTAGTATTCAAGTCAGGAGAGAAAAAGATCACAATGAATACCTCTATTAGATCACTTCTTACTAGTTAGACTATTAGTAGAATCAAGCTGTTATTATTAATAGCAGATAACAATTCACACATTATGCTCAGTTATTGCCTCACACAGACACTCACTGTTACCTGGTATCATGACGTGCTTGTGGCCTTGAAAGACTTGAGAATCTTGATGTTCTCTTGTGAATCTGCAGGACTGAGAGTCTCCTGACCTTAAGTATTCTTACGAGAGTTTCACTTGCCTCTCAGCACCTACCCATTCTTTCTTTGATCTGGTTTTTGGTATCACATGCACAGGCCCTGCTCATTCATGCAAATTCATTCCATGTGGTCTTTTATGACAGAAATGCAGAGCAGACTTGATCCAAAAGCCATCATATGTCCTACAGGACACTGTCCTGTCCCATGATTTCAGCTTGCAGCGGTAATTTTTACCTCCAATCCCCCTAAAAACAGTTCTTCTGTATCTGTGGGAAATGTACAGCTTTACTCCTGCACATTATAACACAGAATTTCAAAGTACATCACTCACCACAAGATAAGAGACAAACCACTCTTGCCTGATTGTTTCAGAGTATGAACCCTTTTGTACAGAAGGCTGTAGACATTTCTGAAGGCTTCCTCCAGGTCTTATGACTGTCAGTACCATCTGCCTGTGAAAGTGAGAAAGATAAGCACATCCAAATGCATGTCTTGTGGCCTAGAGTTCATATAGGCTGCTCCAAAACTTGTTTTGGGGCTGTGTAAGCACAAGTGCCTTTGAACTGCCATTATCTTTCAACACAACATAGATGGAGTTAAGAGATGAAGGTAATACACTAAGTGCTAAAGTAAAGATGGGGCTGCCTGAAGGAAAACAAGCAGTTAGGAAGGAAACCACTTTCTTCCTTACTCAGGCTGTGCTGGAGGGATTTCAAGTTTCAGAGAAATGAGATGTATCCTGTGGTTAAGATAAACCTCAGCCTTGAGATGGAATAATCTCTGTATCTCGAACTGACAATGGTTTAACGAGACATCTGAAATATGAAGTTATCTGGAGTGGTATTTACCTTTGTGTCATTTTTATTAATGTATTTGTCAAAAGCTTCCAAAAGCTAGTTATATATTTACTGTTTTGTGGGTCCAAATGCTTTTGGAGAAGGGTCACTCAGAAATTTTTCAGCAAAAGTATCACTTGAAGAAAACAGACTCTAAAAATGTTAATATTTGACAAAATCTGGTTTCAGGGACACTTAAAGTGCAAGCCAATATGATTTTTATTGTAAGAAAAGATAAGATGTTATTCAGTTTCAGAATGAACTGTATTTTGATCTGATGATCCATTGAATGAAGAGTTAAACAAATTGAATTGTTTGTTGCTTTTTTACCCTTGGTGTGGCTTAACCATCTAGTAAGTAGTAGAGTGAACCTTGCCAATGAACTTTGTCATGCTGTTGCTTAGTATTAAATCTGATTTTTACTGATACCCTTGCTAGTGATCTTTTAAGCAATCTCAACTTTCATAACACTGAATAATGAGGGTTTTTTTCCCTGTAAAATAAGTGATCTGGGAATCCATGAGTGTAAGATGTGCTTGTAGATGCACCCTTTCTGTGACTGTGATAAAAACAAACAGCGATTTGCTGCAACTCCCTTAAGCAGAAATTTCCCTCACTTTTTGAGCAACTGCTCATTTTTTGATGTTTACTGCTCCTGGGCTTTCACAAACACATATATGCTGTCATGGCTGAACAGAAATTTCTGCCCATCCTGCATTTTAGATTAATTTAACATATATTTACATATGTGTGCAACTACTTGAAGATAACAGAATTTTTTATTTTTCAACTCTGAGCTTATGTAGTGTTCCATTCCATTGCACAGGATAGATGAAAATAATCCAAAAGCTAAGTGCAGGTATCATAATTTTAATGTCCCTTCATAAAAGAAAGACGCTGTTCTAAGAGATTTCACTGCATACGTAAAACGTGCAAAAAGAGCTTAGTGAATTGGCCTGAAAAAACAATAAAATTTGGCTTGTGTAAGACTCTTGTAACCTGAAGGCATGAGTAACACTTGCATTTCCATATCTCACCAAACTAAGCCCCTCTGAGAAAGAAAAAAAAAAAGAAAAAAAAAAGAGGAATTTTGGTGAAGAAACTGTCTGTTTAATAGATGTGTATTTTGGTGTAAGACGCTATCCAGTTAAATGTTCCATTTGTGCCTTTCATTTCAATATGCACATGCAGAGCTAATAAAGGACCATCATATAATGTGCCCAGTTGCCAGCTGTACATGTGCTCCCAATTCTTAAATCATGTTCTGATGGGCATTGAAAGCAGAGTCCGTCAGATGTCTTCCAGAATTTCCATTATGAAAATCCCAGCTGTGCTTATGGGAATGCAAATCAGAGAAGGATCCTGTAGTCATTTCTCATGTAGATATTTGCATCTCTTGCCTTGAGCTAAGCACTAAACAAAGTACTTGTTTGTTACTTGGAAAAGACTGTGCTTTAGAAAATAAATGGGAACTGCTGTTTACCTTTGAATTGCTCACTGACGACTTTTTTATCATTAAACTACAGAAATACAGAAAAGTGCTTTTAAAGGAAAAGGGCTTTGTTTCAAATGCTGCCTTCATTGTTTTATGTTACATGTGAGCAGTTTCGTAGAAAACTTTGTGAGCTTTGTCGTGGGTGCTCAATGTAAAGAGGAACAAGACAACATGATTTGCATGATGTCCATCTAGAAGTGTTAGAACAGAATGAGCTTTGAATATGTTTGTTTCCTGATTTGAGTCACTGTACCAGACTTGAATTGAGCTGCCATTGCAGTATGTGTGGCATTAGTGTGTGTGGAAGTAGTCCAGATGTTTTGGGAGAGTCTGATTCCATGACTTTCAAACCTTCTTCACGTTGGAAACTGGTAGGTTTAAGGTGGGGGAAACAAAACCACCTCTGGATTACAAACAGAAGGGAGAAAAGAGAAAATGCCTGCTCTCAGACAAGATGCATGTCTTCAGAGGATCCTAATCCCAGCAACTGTCATTTTCCTACTAATACAGGAGTTGCTATTTTGTTTCCCAGAACAAACCCTAATCAAACTTATCTTATAATTTATCCAGCAGCACAAAGACATTTATTAGATGATGTATGTAATGCATGTTAAAGATACTTTTATTCATGTGACAATATTCATTTAGGTGGTCAGCTGTAGACAAACAGGTCTTCAAGAAGACAGGACCTATGAGATGCTTTCCAACATTTTGGTCAGCTTTACCTCTTAGGTCCACAAATGCATATTAATGAACTGGTAGCTACTTGATTTAAATCTATGGAAAGAGAGCTTTGGAGGGAAGATGTACTTAAACAGGCAGGAAAATAGCACAGGGAACACCTTTGAATCTCATGTGCATGAGGAATGTGGAATAATGGAACGTAAACCAAATTGTGTGAGAGCAGCTGTTCGGGGTGTCCCTGCTGAGCAGCCGTGTGCCCCAGAGCTCAGCCAGGAGCAGGACAGCACACAGGGATTGTGGGCTGAGCACAGCCGATGGGTTTTGCTTGTTGGTGTGGTCAGAGAGCTCTGAGGTTTGCTCCTCAGGGTGGGTGAAGGGGATGCAGGGAAGGGCAGAGGATGCAGCAACCCTCCCCACACGGGAGTCTCAGGGTGCTGAGCTGGGAACCAGCATGGTGACAATGCCATGGTGCTGGCAATGGCATGCCAGGGTGCCATTGCCATGTGCTGAATTTTCTGCATGTCTGTTCAATGGCATAAAAAGTGTTCATGGAAGACACTGCTGTCACCTGTGGCACAGTTTCTGTCATGAGGAGAAGGAAGACTGCAACACAAGTTATCCTTTGACTTGGTATTTTTTAAAGTCTGAAACAAAACAATTCAGGCACAGGCTCAGATCAATTACAGATACATTGCTTCAAAGAGATTGACAACATCCACACCTGATACATTGAATCCTGAGTGCACACAAGGGTCAAGTCAAGTATGTTTCAGTGGCAGTCACTTTAAAATTAAGTAAAATCCCACTGCAGCTCAAAAGGATTGTGAAGTTCCAGTCCTAATGTACCAAGAATGTAGTGACATTTTTTCTATTAGCTCTATTGGCAAGTCCTCCAATGCATCATTTCACTGGGAACACAGACACTGGTCCCTATTTCAGCAAGAGCAAGGAAGGTCAAAAGGTTTCATTTTTTTACTGAACCATACCAGAATTTTATAGACACCTTTAGAGTCAGCAAATATTTTTCTACAATTCAAAAGTAGTCAAAAATTATCAGTAAGATATTCCCATATTATTGGGAATTCCTTAGCATCCACATTAGAAGCTTGTGGTAACCACAAACAGCATTCAAGCATCATATTCCCAAATTAAACACGAACATGCTTGTGATCAACCAGGTCTGATCTGTTTGTGTCATGAATTTGTAACTTTAAGCATTTCAAGAGAGATTATATTCTGGTCTGAGCCTCGACCTTGTTTTTCTGCTGTATTAAACAAACTGTGATCTTCAAGGAAAGAAGAGTAAATAGGAGACAATTTCTACCTTCTTCATAATTCCAGATTAGTGATCTATTCTACCTATTTCAGCTTCTATTACTTTATAACTCTTATGGTTTCAAATTAGTTAATTTGGAACTAAACTAGAAACTCCAGGCTAAATCATTGTCTTTTACATGGATGCAGTTCTGACATGACAGTTAATGTGGTGCCAAATCCTGGCTAGCAGCTCTCGAAATTTTGGATTGCTCCAAATTAAAACCATTGTGTGTCCTGTTGGACAGGCAGCCAATATAACTATACATATGGATTTAGCGACGCTAAAATTTAAAAATAAATTGTATAAAAGAAAAGTAAAAGCTATAAAATATGTAATGTAAAAGATAAGTAAGGAACAGACTGACTTGATGGCACTGATATGGGCCTCTAAGCTGGGATCCCTGAAGCCACTTGCATTATTTTGCATCCGTCTGGTGTGTATGCACAGAGACAGAATCAGCAGAACACTTGAAACAATACACAGTATTACAGGCATACCTATACCGGCATTAGAGAGAAGAATTAATAGACCCAAACTGTCTTTCCTTGTGGTTCTCCTTGCTGAAGAGTTTGTCAAGGACAAAAGAGCACTGAAATTATTGTGCACCCTGTAGACATGCCAGGCAAAGGGAATTGTGCCTGTGACGGAGCAGAGCCATGATGTGAGCAGCATCCAGGGCATCAGCCTGGCAATTCTTTGTTTCATCCAGATGAAGAAAGACTGTGTAAAACTGGCAACCTTGATGCAGTAGAAGAAGCTAAGCCAGGCTCCAAACCAGAGATTGGAGTAGTTCAGAACCAAATAGACTGTCTTGATAACTCCAAATATATTTTCTTCAAAATAGGAGGGTTCACAAAATATTGTTAAGAACAAATCCAGTATAATCCAGCATTGTAATATAATTTTAGATGAACTCAGTGAGATCACGATCATATCATATGGAGGCCATGTTTTGCTCCTAATGCAGCTCAATGAAGTGGCAGCCAAGACAATTCCATTTCCTAGGATTCCTGCCATGGATTCAACAATAGCAATTGATAGACAAAGGAGTGCAAAAGATGGCGGCATTGTAACCCCAGAGCTTAGAGTTATTAGTCAGCTTCACCTGGGCCACTGAAAGCCTCAGATTTGCCAATCCCAAGGAGCTGTTGTGGGCAATGCTCACCTATTTATCTCAGGGGCAGAAGTATCCTAATGTCATTTAATAGTTCTGCTGTTTTGCATGTTGTTTTGGGGGTTGATGTCTAAGCTGATTTGTCTAAGCATGCAAATTGAATAAAGATTCCATTACTGTGTTTTCAGTTTGGCCAAAATGTTTGCATTGCAATGGTGAAGTGATTTGCAGTGGAAAGGTTATGGAGCAGGTGAACTGTGGCGTTTACAAATGTGGTCTTGCACTGCAGTGTCTGATGTCCTGCTTTACATGTCTAGATTTGTTTTTTATACCTGATACCCTAATCTCTTCCTTGTCTTCCACTGTTATGACTTCTGAGTTTACCACAATACTTGCCATGGCATCTAGGGGCAGCTCTTTGCTTTAGCAGGTATATTCAAATTGCTGATGCAAGGAATATTTTCACACTTTTCTTTTTGTGCATGGACCTTTTTAACCATTATACTTACATTGTATGCTTGCTTGGAGTGTCCCACAAAAAAAAAAATCTGTGGGAAAGGAAAATCATTTTACAAGATTACTTCACTTGCCCATTTTTCAGAAACCTCCTGAAAAAATGCAGGAATTGCCTAAGGAATTTAAGATCTGGCAATATACAACATTACATACAGGAGCAATGGCACAACTATTAATCAAGTCAATTTTTCTTCCATATGGAACATGCACACCTTTAAAATACTACAATACTTGCTAAAAGAACTGAATTCAAACACTTTCCACACCCAAAAAGAAAGAGGTGAGTGGAGAGCCTTGGGTTCACTGAAAAACTTTGGGACTCACATTTTATCTGTAGCCCAGAACACAGAAGGAAACACACAAAGGCTCTTATACATGCAGTGGCACAAGTAGCTGTCAGTAGTACAGTAAGAAGCTGTGGGCAGTGATCAAATGAGAATTTTTGAGACATTTTCAAGGTTGTTTCTTTGGGTAGTCTGAATTTCCCAATGCTTAAGGTAATCTATGCCTAGGGAAGTGATCAAATCTTTTTGATCACGCACCTGTAGGAGTAAAACTTCGTGAGCATTCACCTCAGATATATGTATATTTGTTTATTTATTTCACACATATACCACTGTATGTGTTATGTGCATGTTAGGTACAGATACGGATTATTATAAAACACATCAAAATAAAGAATGAAATAATTCAAGATGAAATAAACAATATTTTAAAAATGATTTTAATATTAGTACAACTTCTTTTTCTGTTTTCATTAAAAATATTAGTAATTCTTTTTAGTGAGAGCAACATGATCTGATATACTTCATTACTTTCTTAGACTCCGAGTTTCTCATTTTGTGACACAGTGATTCGAAGGTCTGGCTCTACATTCAGCTTGTTTTGATACTTGCTCTGAATGGCTTTCCCACTTCCACATCTGCAAAGTTCTTTGTTGAAATTCAGTTGTAAATATCCAAATTTCCTGGTGTAAAAACTTGCAAATCCATCAAATATTGTTCTGGTTTTATATGTTTAACAAATGGGTACAAAACTCACAGAAGCTCTTCGTTTGGAAGTTTAAAAAATCGATTCAAACATTATGCTTCCACATTTTGCTACTCTATCTGTATGAGAGTTTTTGTAGTTGTCACACTTATATAATTTTTGGCACAAAAACGTTTTGAAAAGCAGTTACTTCCTCATCCACTGTAAGAATTACACTTTCACCTTGAAGGAATAGAAAAAGATGTTGGGTTTTTTGACAGGAACTGCATTGTAGCACACTATTGACAGACAGACACTTCCAATAAAAAAAAGTCAGTGAATACAGAGCACTTGCCTTTTAGTAAAAGAAAACTGTGTGGCTGCTCTTTAAATTCAACTTGTTAAATTCATGTCTTTTGAGCTCACTCACTGAATCACTGAGTCACAGAATGGTTTGGGTTGAAAGGGACTGTAGTGGACGGACTGCAGATCCCTCATTTTGCCTCACGACTGTCTGAAGCCCCCTAAGCGAGAGCCTGGCCTGAGGGGGAACCACTGAGCATTGCTAACCCCTCCCAACAGGATCTGGTGGGTGATGTTTGCTGACTCGATGGACCGGTGAAACAATGGGGAGCTTGGTTGGGTGCCTGGGATACGACCTGTTCTTTGGTACCTAACATCTCGTCCTCCTGAACACGGTCAAATGCACAATGGACAATGCCTTTGCGGTTTTCTTCGCCCCCCTCCTGGCCAGCTGCCCGCCGCTTCGAAAACCCCATAAAACTTGCTCGAAAATCCATCTACACCGAGCGCTCCCTTCCACCGCATGGACGAAGGACTTTCCAACAGAAGAAGCCCATCGACAGAAAGATCTACGAGGGACGACCCTTCGGCCTGCTGGTGGTAGCTATTCCCCCCTTTCTCTTTTATTCCCTCTCAGCAACACTTTCTTTCTCACTCTCTCTCACACACACACACACACACATAAAGGGTTGATTGTTGCTTAATAAAGGTATCTTGTAGTGATTTAAAGGTTTTTGTTGCATGTGTCTTTTTTGTGCCTCGAGGTTGTTTTACTAGAACCTAAAACACGAATCCTACCCTTAAGGTCGGATCGTGACAGGGACCTTAAAGACCATCCAGTTCCAACCCCCTGCCATAGGCAGTGACACCTTTCTCTAGAGCAGGCAACTCAAAGCCCCATACAGTGTTTGTTGAGCCTGAACCTCTTGCCATGAGCTAACCAGCAAACATCTGTGTGGTATGTGTGGGAGTTACAGGCAAGGGTTTGGTAGTGGGGAGACTGCAAGGGTGGTTTGCTTGAGAAGGGACCAGGAGTTGCTCCTGTGCCACACAGAACCAGTCTCAGTTACCCCCAAAAGGGACCCACCATTGGCCAAGGCTCTGCCCACCAGTAATGCTGGTCACATCTTTGTGACAACTCAGTTGAGGAAGGGCAAAAATCAGTGCACAGCAGCTGTGAGAGAGAGGGGAGAGAAAGAATGTGAGAGAAACAGCCTTGCAGTCAGCCAAGTCAGTGTAGAAGGAGGGGAGACAAGATGCTCCAGGCACCAGAACAGACATTCATTCCCATGCTTTCCCTGGAGAGGACCGTGCTGATGTAGGCTGTGACCCTGCAGGCACTGGCACACACACAATGCAGCAGATATCCATACTGCAGCCTGAGCAGAGCCCCTCTGGCAGCAGGTGGTTGTGCCCTGAAGGAAGCTGCATCCTATGGAGAGCCCACCATGGAGAAGGCTCCTGGGAGGAGGTGCAGCCTGTGGGGACCCCGTGCTGAAGCAGTTTGTTCCTGAAAGGTTGCACCGTGTGGAGATGATCCCCTCTTCAATCCCCATACCCTGTTCACCTGCCCTGCTCAGGGAGAGAGGAGATGGATGAGTGAAGAGGTAGGGATGGGGAAAAAAGGTTCCTTCCTTCCTTCCCTCCTTCCTTCCGTCCTTCCGTCCTTCCGTCCTTCCACCCTTCCTTCTGTCCATCCTTCCGTCCATCCTTCCGTCCTTCCATCCATCCTTCCGTCCTCCCTTCCTCTCTCTTTCATTCTCTTTCTTTTCTCTTTTTTCTTTCTTTTCTCTCTTTTCATTCATTCTTTCATTCTTTTTCTTTCTTTCTTTCTCTCTCTCTCTCACTCTCTCACTCTCTCTCACTCTCTTTCAGCCCCCTACTCTGTTATTGATTGGCAATAAATTCAGTTATTTTGCCTATGTGGAAGGAATCCCCATAAGGCAAGGCAATGACAGTGAGGGCACTATCAGGCCTGCAGTCCACCCACATATGGGCCAGGATAGCAGATAAGCTCAGTGGGAACAATTAGGGACGGCCACAGGTCCACACATTGCCAGACATATCCAGAGTGATAAGACATGCCCAAGATCAAGGCAGTAATTCCAGTCTGAAGGTCAGGATCAATGCCCAGGGGAACCAAGCAAGGGGAAAGGCCCAGGCAAAGCTGCAGCACAGCTCAGGCAGACCTCAAAGGTGGGCACTCAGCTGAGGAGCAGCTCCTGAATGTAGAGGGGGCCAAGCCTCACTGAGGCTTCACTCAGCATCCTGCTAAAAGCTCCGTCATTTGCACTGTGGAAGTTGGTTCTGAATCGGAGCAGCCAAGCCCCCAAAAGCAAGGCCTTAATATCACCAGAAAGTCCGTTCATATTTTTTGTCTTCCGGTGTCCCAACATAACCAGAAAAGCAGGACAGCCTGGCACACAGGCTTTCTCTTCCTTAAAATCATGTTTGATTGTCATTGAAAATGGAGTCCATCATGTCTTCCAGAATTTCCATTATGAAAATCCCAGCTGTGCTTATGGGAATGCAAATCAGAGAAGAATCCTGTGGTGATCTCTTGTGTAGATATTTGCATTTCTTGCCTTGAGCTAAGGGCTCTAATCAAATTACTATTTTTTTACTTGGAAGACTGTGCTTTAGGAAAAAACTGTGGGGATCGCTGTCTTTCTTCCTCTGCATTACTCACTGATGATTTTTTTCATCATTAAATTCCAATAATCTGGGAAAGTGTTTTTAATGGGAACTAGTTTTGTTGGCCTCACTGTTTTATGCTACAAGTGAGCATCAAAGAAAATGTAGTGAGCTTTTCCTGATCTTCAGTGCAAAGAACTACAGGACAAGATGATTTGCATGATGTCCATCTAGAAGTGTTAGAAGAAAATAAGCTTTGAATTTTGTTTGCTTCCTGATTTGAGTCACTGTACCAGACTTGAATTGAGCTGCCATTGCAGTATGTGTGGCATTAGTGTGTGTGGAAGTAGTCCAGATGTTTTGGGAGAGTCTGATTCCATGACTTTCAAACCTTCTTCAGGTTGCAAACTGATAGATTTAAGGTGGGGGGAACCAAACCACCCTCTAATTACAAAGAGAAAAGAGAAAATGCCTACTCTCAGACAAGATGCATGTCTTCAGAGGATCCTAATCCCAGTAACTGTCATTTTCCTACTGTAGTGGTTTCACATTTATTGAATTTGGTTTGCCAAATTTAGTGCAGTGGTCTTAGTGTTTACTCTCTCTTTTTTTTTTTTTTTTCTCCTGTGTAGTAGNACTGTAGTGGTTTCACATTTATTGAATTTGGTTTGCCAAATTTAGTGCAGTGGTCTTAGTGTTTACTCTCTCTTTTTTTTTTTTTTCTCCTGTGAAGTAGAATTAGGAGAGGCAAAACAGGCTCAAGCTTAAAGATAAAACAAATAGATTTATTAACACACTCTAAGGGAAGAGAGAGGGGAAAAAAACCCCAATTGAAACTTTCAAAACAACCCCTTCTCTTACTACAAAATGTTAACTTTCCTACAAAACATATGTAAAGAGGTGAAACTCAGAACTCTATATCAGTACCACTTATAAAATAGTCTTGCATTCAGTCTTTGAGAGAGAGAAGACTCTCCTGTTCTGTTCTGGTGACTTTCCACAGCAGAAACAGTCTGCTTGTGCCTTCCAACGCTCACTAAAGCAGCTCACCCGGGAGCTTCTGCAGCTGTGGACCTGCCATATCACACAGCCTTTCCCTTGACTGCATATGGGCCGTGAATCACACATATTGGGGTGTCACCTTTTAAAAATGAGCAACTTCCAAGGCAAAGAATTCTTCATCCTAAGGAACACTTCTTCACTGGCAGAGGGCTTCTTCTCATCTCTCTCTATTCAAACTTCTCATGGGATTACCAAATCACAACTTCTAATTCAATATCCACTAAGTGAAGCACAGATACCTTTGCTTTAAAATCCACAAATCATCTCCCCAATTTGTATTGTCCACGATTTAAAGGAATACTTTGGCATATTCATATTACAGTCTCTTACTACTACTCCCAGGAGATTTTCAGCCTAGGACTAAGGCAACTTGTCATCTCTCCCATTTAAGAAGTCACTCTTCGTTTAGTGACGTAGATATCTTCATATTGTCACTTAATATATCTCCAGTTTGGCCTTTTCTCTCCCTCTGAGAAGGGTTAGAGTTTCAAAAAGTCTCAATCTGTCTCAGGAAAAAGTTAAAACCTGCCCTGGCCTGCGGTGGTCGTGTGATCTCTGCCAGCAGCCACCACAAAGATTTCAAAGCCATGCCAGTGCCGGGGATGCTAGTGGATGTCTTCTCTTCCACCCTCAATTTCATGGCATGAGCCGTGCAGAGCTGCTCCGTGGGGGCTGGTGGAGAAGGGGCGAATCCCATCTTCCCCCTGGGCCAGGAGTGCTGGAAGCCAGGGCCGAGGCATGGGCCAGCCATGGCCCAGCTCCCTCCGCCGTGGCCCCAGACATGCAGCCAGCACAGCCAGGCGGCAGCCCCTCCACCTCTTCCCCACCAGCAGCCAGGGGAAAAGGGGGCTCAGCCGGCTGGACTGCCACTCCCGTGGGCAGCTGCTCCTGGAGGCCCGGCCGGGCCTGGCCGCCCAGAGGCAGGGGCACCTAAGCCAGGCCCTCCTCTGCTGCCCACGATGTCACCTGGCCACCAGGCGGGAGGAAGAGGAGCATTCAAACACAGTCTCGGCTTTATACGGGTATTACCAAAA
>VWYP01024589.1:8189-45392 GCA_013400435.1 Pycnonotus jocosus
GCTGGGGCTGCGGAGCGCTGGCCGGGCTGGGGCTGCGGAGCGCTGGCCGGGCTGGGGCTGCGGAGCGCTGGCCGGGCTGGGGCTGCTGCTGCCGCTGCTGCTGCCCGGGAGCAAAACGGGGTGTGGGGGTGTCTGTGGCGGCTGGTACCGACCTTCTGCATTCCCTCGGTCCCGAGTTATCCCTGCCTCCAGCAGGAACGAAACCCTCACAGCCCCAGGCAGAGGGGAAGGGCCAGAGCTGCCCCAGGGCTGCCCCAAAGCGAAGGCGCGACCTGCTGCAGCTGTGAGGAAAAGGGCTCAGGGCTGAGCCCGCACCACCCTGACACACGGAGCTGGGCAGGGACATGGCCAGGGAAAGAGAGCACACGGAGGCCCAGCTCTGTCCTGCCTCCAGGCCTGCGGGTGCGCTGAGCTCAGGGCTTTCCTGATGTTTGAAGGTGCACGATTGTGTGTGTATTTTTAAAAGAAGAAATACCTTTAAAAACCCAACAAACAACAGCAAAAAAACCCAAAAAAAACCTGGCCGGGCGATTTCCTGGAGGGACAATAGGACAGTCGATGCCTTTCCAGTCAAGAAACAGCTTAGTAACACTTTATGTAGCTCACAAGGCTTTCTAGCGTGTTTTCTTTTCTTGTGATGAGTTTTGGCGTTTGTTAAATCCCCAACAGTGTGACTGGAACAAATCCCATGACTCGACATTCCCCCATGGAAGGAGATGGAACCAGCCTGTGTGGGGCTGTGTTCTCTACACAAATCCTGCAGCCACACGCGGTGCAAATTCTGTATCTCCCGAGCTGCCTGGTGGCGAGAGCAAATCCAGGTGTTGTGAACACCCGGGCCCCATCCGCTCTGCTCTTGATTTACTAAGGCAGGCTGGCTAATTCCAGAATTGATAAACCGCCTCGGCATGAGGAGACTGCGTTCCCCTGGGGCAGCTGAGAACGCTCCATCCCAAAAACTCTCCGGATGACTCGCGAGTGATTGAAAGCCTGAACACGAGATGGCGCCAAGTCCTTGCAGCAGCAGCAGCACCTAAATTTGGATAATTTCACCGGTCTCAGGTGGAATTCCAGTTACAGCAAGCCTCTGCATTAGTGGCTTGCTTAAATGCTTTTAAAAATGCTGAATGAAAGGCACAACACGTTCCTGAAAAGCTTTTTAAAGGACTGCATGACTTTCATTGACTGTGTCCATGAAAGCTTCTGGAATAGAAAGGGAAGATTGGGGGGGAAAAGCCCCCAACTGCTCAACAAGTACAGCTCTCCCTAGGCAAAACTATGTATATCTTAAGGATTTTTTTGAAAGTGTATCACATCTATCCTGGTAAGAAGACCTCTGCATCATGTGTTCTGCTGAATGATGACAGAGGAAAAAAATTTTAAAAGTTCTGTTTTCATATCAAGTAGCTGTTCTGCAAAATCTCATTATTTTATTTTCTTAATGCAGGTTTTCTACTTTTATGCAGGGGCAAAACACCTTTATTCAAACTCTCAACTTGAGTGTTGCAAATTGATTCCACCAAATGACATAAACCCCGGGCATACATTACCCACTTAAAAAAGAAGGTTTTCAAAGGGTAAGCGACTGTTGTGCCAGAGGAAATTGGTAACGTGACTGGCCACAAATCCCTGCTAAAGATAAAGCAGGTTCCAGTGAGACATGATGGATTGGCTGCATGGGGAAGGATTCTCCAACATGTAATTTCCTGTCTCCAGCTGATTTCTCCCCATTGACCTTAAAGGAAATCCCTGAGCATTTCCATGGGTCACTTTTTTCCAAAAGCAAGAGCTTGCACGGTGTTGCAGCTTTAGCAGTCCTGCATCCTAGTGTTGATTTGTTGTTTTAATGCTGGAGTTTCCCAGCCTGCAGTCTGTGAGGACTGTGATTGAGGGAAGCAGTGAAACTGTGCTGTGACTGACCTGTGTTGTGGTCTTGGAGTAAAGATTTCCTAAAGAAGGATGTGAGATCTTGTGAGAATTCCTGAGCAAATTGATACTAAAATATCCAAGTGCTTGGGAGTGAATTCAGACTACTTTCGTTGCAACTAATTTACTCTCCTTTATAACAGGAAAATTACAGCTTTATGAAAACCTTTCAGCAAACAGAACAGCAGTTTGGAACATACTGCAAAGTGATAGATCAAAAGATGAAATTTGTTTTTTCTGTCTTAGAACCACCTAAGTGACTTTCTACCCAGGGAGCACAGCCCTTTAGAGCTTTCATCTCAGAGTCTGTTTGGCTCTTCCCCTTCAGGGACCATGATCGATTTTGCCACTTTGCTGCATAATCCAGGAACAGGGCAAGCAGCACAAGGAAAGAGCCACTGGATGCATCAGCCTAAGCTCCATTCAGGCAGGATCAGGAACCTGGCCTGAGCTGCATTCAGCACTGTCAAAGTGACCCAAAGTGTGACCGTGACACTGAGGAAGAGAAGCTTGGTCAGGTCTGCTCAGCAGGTTTTAACAGCACAAAAATCAGTCCTGATGGTTAAATCTCATTAGGACAAACTGTGGGCTCTCACAGATGACTCTGGTTTTGGAGATGGAAGGGATGAAGGTGGCTGGCAAAGCCATGTCCAGCAGGGCTCTGCTTTGGGGCTCCTGACTTGTTTTTCTCGTAGGTCTTTTCCGAGAAGGATGATTCTGCTCTCCCTGAATAAACCCCATTGTTACATAAGAGAGGCAAAGGCTTAACACAAAGCCAGCTTTGTGACGGTCATGGGTCTGCACCACTGCAGCAAAGACACAAACCACTCTCAGTGAAGGGGCACTTCTGGAATGGTAATTAGCCAAGAGGCCAGCGCAGCTGAGGGAGCGCTCCTGGAACCCACTGGGAGAGGAGCAGGATTAACTCGCTCCTTACAGGGATCTCCAACAGGATAGACAGGACCAACGAGCTCCAGGGAGCCCAGAACTGAGATTCTCTCTGCGTTCTGGCAGTGCAGCAATATTGTACCAAACCCTAAAGAGCCAGAGCTGGGAAATCCCGACCCGTGAACAGACGGGCTGTGCTCTGCTCCCTGCGCTCCCCAAGGGAGTGGCAGGAATCGCGGGCCCTCCCCATTCCAGGCCCTTCCCTGCCCGGCACTGGGGCAAGGCCCTGCTCGCCCTCCCAGGCGCTGCCTGCCGCTGCTGCTCCCTGTGAAACGCCAGGAACAGCGTGTACCGCCAGGGGCTGCGCAATTCCAGCCAGGAATGAACGGGACGGGGGGACGCTCCTGCATCGCAGGGTCAGTGAGGCCCCAGGTGCTGCCTCTACCCTGTGGAAAGTTGTCCAGACACCTGCCCTAGACCTCCAGTGAGCTGGGAAAAAGGAGAGCAAACGGGGCTGTTTTCAACTAAGCTTTGCCCAGATTGTTCTAAATTCCACTGGCTCTTTCCCGAGTGCTTTAGCAATACCCAACAAGCAGTGCTGCACAGTGTTTTTTGGTATCAGTATTATGAAAGATGCCCGTGTTATCAACCGGTGTAATTTTCACTGCTCCTATGTGTGACCTTTTTAAGAGGAGGACCTCGGAGTGGAGGGAAAAGACAAGAAACACTCAAAAGCCAAATTAATGCACAGCCCGTGGATCCTTGCCAGTTTAAATTATTCTTTAGCATGTTCAGAGATGTTTCAAAGGTGTTCTACCTCACTTGCCGTTTTCTCCCTCTCCCACCTTGGGCAGGTCTGCGCTGTAGGTGAGGCCCAGTCCTTTTTCTGGAGTATCTGGTGTGTGATTCATTGCCTTGGTGTTTGTGTCAGTTTATGGCAAAGCTGAAATAGTGTCTGATTCTTCCCAAGATCAGAGAGTGGCTCAGCCGGTAACAGGGAACAAGTTTAGCACCCCACATACACTGGAAGATTATTTTAGCCAAAAAAGATTCTAAAACTGAGGAGAAGTGTTATGAGTAACAAAATTACATTAAAACAAGGTGTGTATTAGGCATGCTTAAACTATTTAGTTGCGAGATGTAATCATCGCAGCAGGAAGAGAGCGAACTGCGGTGGTCGGAATACAAGCACTGCACAAAGAGGGAGGAGTGGGTGCTGATTGCCTTGTGCGTGTGTGCAGCCTCTTTATCTCCCTCTCTGCGCGGTTCCTTTTGTTCAGCCGGCTCCGTGGAGCGGCGGCACCCTCGGGGGGCTCCGCGCTGCTGTGGGGGAGCTGTGCCAGCACAGCGCGGTGCCCCCTTCGGCCGGCAGAAACCCTTGGGCACACTGGCTCAGCCGGGTGACCCGAGTGACCGGGACACTCCCAATGGCCGGAACGCGCGGCCCTTTTCATGTTTCCACGAGTGGCCCTGCAGTCTCTAGAGACAGAAGAGAAGCTCCCCTTCGCGAGTGTGTGTTTGTTTGGCACCGGTGCACTTGGAGCCTCCCTGCTCTGGAGATTGTTTCAGTCATTAACACAGCATTGGAGGCTGATTTTAAAGCGGGAGTCGACAGGGGGTGATATGAAATAGTTATAACAATATAAACGATGTGCGCTATTATTTTACTAAGAGAATTAAAGTGGGTGAGAAGCGCGGTAAGTAGTGAAACACCTGATTTTGGAACCTTTGGAATAGTTAAGTGTTTTTCGCAATCAATGCCATGATGTCTGTTAACCTGGAAATTCCCCCGAGGGGTAGGAAAACACACTAAAAAAATCCGCGTGGTAACACTTGTGGAAACAGCGTAGTTTCGATTCCAGCCATAGCAAGGAGGGGAACGCTGTGCAGAGAATTCCCTGGGCGCAGGAATTCCCTGGAGCACCTGCCCGCGCGGGGGGGCCGCAGCGCCGGGCGCCGTCATTGGGGGCGGCCCCGAGCGGGGTCGGGCCGGGGCTGGCACCGGGATCGGGATCGGGAACCGGCTGCGTGGGCAGGTCCCGCTGCAGCCGCCCGAGCCCTGGCAGCGCTGTCCCGGCTCTGCGGAGGCACCGCCGGGCACGGTCGGGAGCAGGATCGGGATCGGCTCAGTGCGGGCTCAGCGGGGCCGCTCCCGGCGCTGGGGCTGCAGCAGCGCCTGTTGCTCCTCGCCGCTCCATCCCGCCGGGAGCAGGGCTCTTAAACAGGCGCTCCAAGGTAAATGTTTATTCTCGCGGCCAGCAAAGCTCCGGGACTCGAGCTGGCCTGGCAGGTCGGTAAATAAAGCGCTTTATTGGCGCAGGGCAGTGAGGACACCCAGCCGCAGCCGAGCTCTCGGAGCTGGGAGCCCCCCCTTCCTGCCCTCCCCGGGCTTTGACAATGAACTATCGAAACGCGGTGGGGGGGTGTCAGTGGCGGAAAGGAGATTGTTTAAAGGGCGTTCGGGAAAAAGCAGCTGGAAGATGAGGCTGCTGTTGGAGCAGTACGGAGATAAGGGCGGTAAGGGCACGAGGGGGTGTCAAGTGATCGCCAGTGCCATCGGCCAGCACTGCCGGTGTCGCTGCTGTGATAAAAACACCTCCTCCTCCTCCTCCCAGCCTTTGCCAGAAGGAGAAGGATCCGCCCTCTCCCGTGTGCCGTGCTTTGCCCAGCTCTGCGCGGGGCACTGGAGGATGCTCGCTATCGCTCTGGCAGGTCAGCAGCTGCGGGTCTCACTGCAGGGGCGCGGGGCAGCGTGTGCTTTGGAAGGCTTGCCTCTACCAAACTTTGTATTTCCACGGGCAGAAAGGTTTTTGATTTTGAGGTTGTGGAAGGAGGGGGATCGCTGAGGGGTACTTTTCTGGGGTTGTGTTGTTGATTTTTTTAAAAAAGAAATATGTGAGGAAGTGCGTGAAGGACTTAATTCTGAAACTTATATGGAAATGTGGAAAGAGCAGTTGGGAGAGCAAAGACAGTAGAATTCCAGCATTCCGTGTTTATTTATTGACTTTGCCTGTGTTACTGATTTTTGCTTGTATCTGCAATATGAACTTGTTTAAAACTAATGCATCTTTATGCTTCTCTCCATCTTCCTAATGGAGAAATCCTTGGAGCAGGACTCCGTATACCAGGAAAGCGGAAGGTCAGACTGGGATAAACATAAGCAAATAGGGGTTGTTGTTTTTAAATTATATGGGTTTTCCATCCACTTGCTTGTGATTCCAGTTGAGAACAATCACAGAGGCCTCTTGAAGCTGAAGGAAACCCAGTGTGAGTCAAAGCAGAGGGAGAGCTCAAAAGAGACTTAGCTTTGTCTTAAGGACAGGTATAACTTTGTACCAGAATGAGAAATATATAATATGTAAAAATAATAATAATAATAACCCTTATAATATATCCAGTAATTCCAAGTGCTCAGTGACAGGAGTTAAGCTGAGGGATAACTCAAGGCTGGTCTCACCAGTGACCGCTGAAGTTTTTCTGTTGTAGAGACACATGACTTGTCTGTGACTCTTTTGAACTGATGTTAGCACCACTTTTGGAAATTTGAATGCCTTATTTACCGAAGCCAGGCAGTAATCAAGTGTCCTGATAAAACACACAGCAGCTTATCTGTCACACATCTGGGACTCTGCCCTGTGGAAAGCCCGAATTAAAGGGAGGGGGCAGAAGCTGCCTGATGAGTGTGAATGGGTGCTGGTAGGAATTGGGCTGGGAGCGTTGTTCCCTGATTGCGGGTTCCCTGGCTGCTGTCATCTCCCAGCCCAGGAAGCAGGGGAATCAGAGGGATGGTGGCAGAGGGCACCGCCGCTGCCCTCCTGATCCCACCGCGGCAGCCCCAGCCACGTGAGGGTGAGCAGGGAAGGGAAGACAGCCAGGAGGCAGGGAAGGAATGGGTAGAGATGAGATGGTAAGAGCTGTCCCCCCCTCACTCATCCTGTGTCTGATCTCACTTCATTGTTCATCTACCGTCAGGGTGGGTGGGGGGTGAGTGTGGACAAGGGGAGAATGTTTTGGTGTAGGCACAGAGCACAGTGGTGCTCTCTGGGCTCCTGAATCCATTCTCCCATTTTCCTAGAATCTCTGCGCTCTTGAATCCATTCTCCCGTTTCCCTGTCGTGCTTTCTCCACACAGACCAGGCAGGCTCTGGGGCAGCAGAATGTGCCTCCGTGTGGCAGAGAGTGTTTGAAGGGAGGATGGCAGAGAACAGATGGATGAGGGTGGAGAGGAGACCTCGATGATCACCTTTCCTCACCGTGCTGACAGTGCCAGCAAAAAGGCAGGCGAGGCAGAGGGACAGTGTCCTGTGGGTGCAGGAGATGAGAAAATGAAACAGGAGACACTGAGCCACCTCTGTGTTATTCCATGTGCAGCTCTGCTTCCAGCCCTCGTTTACCTCACTTGTTTCCTGTTTGCCTCTTTGTGGGCTCTCTCCTCAAAACAAACTCCCTCAAAGCCCTACAAGGCACTCATCCCCAGACACTGCTTTCACCCTTACTGGGCCACGCAGAGGCACACCAGAAACTCTGAGGGTTTGCTTGAGCTCGGGCAGCCTTGGTCTGGCGAGATGAGCAAAGGACTCTGCTCGCACAGGCAGAGCAGGGCCTCGATGGGGCTCTGCTTATTAGCAAAGAATCCACCTTCCTGCTGCTCCCTTCCCCAGAAAAGACATTTACAGAACAGGGTGAAACCTCCTCTTTGCTTTAGGAGTGTGTAACGTGATGATTTAATTTATCAGAGCAGAGAATAATGAACAAGGAAATGTTTCATGGTAATGATCACTCAGTATGGGTGCAAAGTCATTGAACACGCTGTACAAAGAAAGGCTTTTTGTGTTTTCCAGAAATACCCAATGGTGTGGAAATAGCACTACGGCAGCAGATGACATTGTTTAGGGCAGTAGATTAGGATTAGAAGTCACTTTTCTCACTTTTCTCTCAGTGAAGAGGCACCATTCCAGTCTCTGGAGGTGTTTATCATTCCAGTTTGCCACCTCATCCCCAGAGATCCCTTCAAGCTCTTTAGGTATAACCTTGAAAATCTCCTAAGTTACTGCAGAGGGTTTAGCAGCAGTAGATGTGCATGGAATGACTTGGCTTCACTCAATGCCCTGAGAATTGGAAAGCTGGAGCCATAAATGAAGTTGTTTAAATTTCCCCAGCTTGCTTTTGCCTGTTGCGTGCTGCCAGCTCACCTGTTGCCCTGGAGCTGAAGAAGAGGAGAGTCCCCCCTTTGATGGATCTGCTCTTCAGCTTTGTGTGAGCTCCAGCTCGGAGGTGATGTCTGTGCTCACCTGTGCCAGGTTGAATCTCTTCCTGTCACTCCTTTACAACATTTCAGTTCTTCTTTTACAGAGATGTGCATTAAGCAACAAAACAAAGGTGCTTGCTTTTCTTGTAGCCTGATGCCTCTGCCTGTATGTTTTAGTGTGACATTTTTATTTCAAGTCTCTGACCTTGTGACATTACAGTTACCTCTTTTGTTTCCATCTTCACTTGTTTGTTTGCTATTAAACCATTTCTCAGTAGCACTTTTCTCTTATCTGGCAATTCATTGATGCAGACAACAAAGCAGTGAAATTACAAGGATAATTTGTTTCTGAAACAAACATAAAAAGCAAATCCTGATGGCACTCTTGGCAGTCTAGGTCGATTTGTGTTTATGATGTGCATCTGCCAAGTTCCAGTGTAGTGGTTTAGAGGGCTTTAAGCACAGCTTGGATTTTAAACTCTAATTTGATAACCTGTAAAGCAAGATTTTATAACTATTGTGTGGTTCACTGGTATTTCTGCAGAAGGTGTGACTGAAACCTGCTGAGGGGAGAGAGCTGTATATTTTCATACTGATTACAAAGGAGAGTTTGCTATCTTCAAATGCCTCAGACTGGGCATTATTCCTCTGTCAGATCATCAACCATTAGTGGTTTTCTCAGCTCTGTGTATGTGATATATGAAATACATTCAGTGTATCTCTGTTTAGTCACATTTTGCAGGTTAAATCTGAAGTAACGGAGGATAAACGTTGAGGGTTGAATACAGGTGTAAACAGAGCACTTTATAGAGGGGTAAAGGTAAGAAACCTGGTGTGAGCAGATAGTATGTGCCACTCAAGGCATGGTAAATAATGGATCTGACTTGCACAGAGCTGCAAGTGTGAGGTGGTGATTGTCTGGGGAGCCTTTGGCAGGTCACCCGAGGAAATGGTGGCAAATTGATGGTCATTTGCTGAGGCAGATGTGAATTTGGAGAAAACAGATCAGCTGATTCTCCTTCAGTGAAAGCTTGCATTAGTTTGGAGGGGTGAAACCAGGCTGAGTGCTCCAAGTCAGGAAAGAGACGGGTCCAAAGGATGCCTCTGGTACGAGTCTCGCTTATCCAGTGCTGGCTGGGAGTGTTGTTGTCATTAGAGCAACAGAAAGTGTACAAATATTCTTAGAGAATGATTCACCTGCTGCCCGTGTCTTCATACTCTTTAAGATCCACAGACTGTGCCAGTTGAAGTCATTAGTGAAGATAAATCTAAGCTGTTGCAGTCTAATCTGAATTTCCAGCACTCCCAGTATGGCAACTCCTGTTTCACCTTATCCTCTCCTGAAAACAAGTCTGGTTGGTCTCTGCACTCAGAGGTCACTTAGCTGGGGTTGCCTCCTTTCTTCTGTGTGTACTGCTCATACAAAAAAAAGTAATTTTATTTCTAATTTGCACAATTTTCATCCCAAACTTTATTTCAGAAATCTTATTTGGACAGGGGAAGATACTTGCCAAGTGTCTCTTGAAGGTAGTGAATCACATTTTTATTCCTCTACAGGGCAGATGATAGCATCTGCTTTAATAAAGCACAATCAGAACATCTTACTCTAATGGCATTGCAGTAAGATTTATGGGTTTGTTTCTGGGGTGATCATAAACTAATGAACATCATGCAGTCAGCTCCCAAACAGAAGAATGCTGATGTTTCACTCCAGACAAAAACAGAAAAATCTCTAGCAGAGACCTTGGGAGAGAACCTGTTCCATGTGGATGGGCAGGAAACAAGCACAAAGCACCTGTGAAAGCAGGCTCTTCTCTGAGAGTGTGTTCATCACCTCTGAAGAAAAGAAAAAGCAAAATTAGTGAAGTCAATATTTTCTTTTCATGGCATAATCTGTAAATAAAATAAAAGTATATGTACAAAATACTTTACTACTAGTACAGATTATATTAAACCTGAAAATTTCAGTCACAGGCATTATAAATGATTAGTTCAATATTTCTTGAATTAAAACTTCCTTCAACTTAGAAAGCTGAATGCATGCAAAGGAGAAATTTTACCTGAAACTGTCAGGTGCAGTTTTCAGTCTGCTCTGGCAGACTTTGCATGTATAGAAAGAAAATCACCTCGGAACCTGTGTCAGTGAAAGAAAGGAAAGTTGTTCTGCCGAGCTCCTGTGTCAGAAGAAGGCCTGTTGTGGCTGCTCTGCAGAGCATGGTGCTGCTGCTGTGGGAAACACGGAATAACCCTCAATAGCTGCTCACCCAGACCGTGCCCAGGGTGTGCAACGTTTCATAACTGCAAAGCAGCCAAAGGATCAGAAAACTGTTTCAAGGCTTCTAGTCCAAATCTGGTTTGCCTTGATTTCCTTCTCCGTTTTAATTAGGAAACTTGTGTTAGCATCTTCAGTTTCCGCTGCAGATTGGGAAGTGCAGCTGGTTCTCATTTAACTGGAAAAAGGCAGATTTTAGAAAATTGCTTTTTTACCTTTTTTTTAGTGTGGGGAGAGGAGTTTGTGTTCAGAGTAAATGGTTTATTAGGGAAGGAATTCATACTCTGAAATTTAGCTGGGATTCACCAGCCATTTGTGGTTTTTATTTAATCAAAGCTTCTGATTATCCAGGACTAATTGCAAATGGAGTAGCAGCTGCTCACTTCCTTTGCAAACCCAGATTTGGGTACTTAGAAGAAGAGCTTCCAAATTAGTAGAGAATGATACAAGTGCCATGCCAGGCAGAATGTTCATAAATATCATTTCACTGTAAGTGTATTTTATTTGCTTTTTTAACTAATTAGCAAACAGAACTGTTCCATGTACGTGTTTACAGCACAGTCTTGAAGCAAACCTACCCCTTATCAATTAACACTAAGAGAGGAAAAAATTCTTCACGACAGAACTGTATTTCAGTGTTTGCCAATATGACAGTATTCTTCTTTTCAAGTAGGAATGGACAAGTTCTGTATTATTTTGGAATTAATGAAACTGTCTTGAATATTTCCACTTGGAGGTTTGAAAACAACTGGAACAAAGGGGGCTAAATCTCTCTAACAAAATAGCAAATCAAATTTTCCTTGCAAATTTAATAGAAGAGTACATAGAGGCCACAATTACTGATATGGAAGCAGACTTTGATCCATTTTCTGGAAAATTAAATAAGCTGAAGACACTGATGGTGAATTCTGATTCCCTTTTCTCTCCTGAAATAGAAGCAAAAGACGAGGTTATCCAGCAGATGGTCTGTTCAATACTTCAGTCTTGTGTCTGTGTTTTATTTTGATTTGGATGCAAGTGGCCCCAACTGCAAGAAACTTCAGAGAAACTTTTCATACAGGCAAATCAGCTGGAAGCTGTGAGGGATTAAAGGACTTTGCAAGTCATTAGCCTGAAATGATTTCATTTTGTGGCTGTATTAATGAACAGGTCAAATAAAGGCATTGTTATCAAGCATTAAAATACATGATTGAGTTATTACCTCAGGAAACTCCATAGGTGTGTTCACAGGACTTGCAGATAGTTCTGGGAAGCTGCTCTGGGTCTGGCCGTGTAATACTCTGGGGCAGGACAGGATGTGTAGGAGCCTGGCAATCAGCACGGCTCCAGGTGACATTCCTGGCTTTGACAGCACATTTTATGACATTCAGGCCCTCTAAAGGAATGTGAGAATTCTTTTTCATTTTTCTGCTACGCCAGTACAAAGGTGTCCAGTGCATTTATTGGAGAGGCAGTAAAATTTGATTAAATTTATGACAATATATTGTTTTGGCTACAGTTATCCTCTAGCACCTGTGATTCTTCTGTTTATTTCAACCATATGAGAGAATTCTTCTTGGGACTGGAAGTACCATGCAGTAGAATTTTAGCTACAGTTTTGTTTTTTTGGGAAGTGCTTTTGTGTCATTGTTCATATTCAAGTAGATAAATACTTATCAAAACACTTATCTGGAAAGGAATCTAGAGAAATCCCGTGTATGTTCATTATAATGGTTTAACTTGTGGATCTTTCATGCCCTAAAAGTAATGGGAATTCAGAGATGAAAAGGTATCCTTTAAATAACCCCCAGCGATGGATTATGCTGACAGCATCCCGAACTTCAGCTGTAAATCTGTTTATAAAACCCAGAAGAGCCCTGAGTTCATGAATAGATCTGTTCCTAGGTTCAGCTCTTGCATTCAGCTGATTTGCAAAGCTCCCAAAAGCTTTCTGCATCAGGTGCTTTAGCAAACCTGTGAGCCAAAATGACTGAACTGGATACGGAGCCCTTAGAGACTCCTAAGTTCATAAGGCTTGTGAGTTTTATTGAGCAATCCGTCTCTCTCTGGAAATGAGACAAACTCTCCCAGGTCTGCAAATTCAGAAAGGCATCCTGATGCATGGAACCGAGGCTTGGCTTTTTCTTAGCTCTTTCTTAGTCTCTCATATAATGTATAATGTGTAAGGAGAAATTTACACTGATTTGGCTTCCCCTTGCTAAGATGGTTTGATGTGGAAACAGCCACTTTACGCCTGTCTAGGACTTGGAATCAATCCTTGAAATGCTTGGCAGGCGCTGCAGGATGGGCTCTGTGCATGGTGAGAACCTGAGAGCCCCTCTCACCGTGGATGCTGAAAGGTGCAATACATTGCAGGAGGATTTCGGGATCCCTTGGGTATCCTGTGCCGTTGGAGTACCCCTTTGTGCAAGCAGCACAGGGAGCACTTCAGAACGCTTTTTAAGCCTATGAAATGTCTTCCCCAGATATTCAAAACTGGATATACAGTTACTTTTAAAAAAACATTCTTAGTATTGCTGAATTTGTTTTACTTGTGGTTTTAGAGTCAAAGCAGTGCCAGTGCACACAGGTGAGTGGGAAATAGAAGAGCAGAGCCCTTGAGTGGGTTCTCAGGGAGGTGAATCCCTTAATCCCTTCCCTGGGTAAATGTGTATTTCTGTGGGCAAATGCAGCTCCTCTGGCACACAGGTCACTGAGGAGGCCTGTGCCGTCTGTCACACATTCACTGTGGGCTGCTCCTGGTTTCAGTGCATGCCTGATCTCTCTGTGGGTATCATGGCATTCACTTCTCTTCTAGGATTCATTGGTAAAAATGGGATAAAGGGTGTTGCATTCTTTTTGCCCCCTGTAATGTTTCTTCAGCTGGGGGATGTTACCTGTCTCTCTCACCTCTGTGAATCTTTAAAGTGTTAAATGTTGCCCTTGGTTGTCCAGCTGCTCTTCTGTCCTGCAGCATTGCCCATCTGGATAATGCCGTTTTTCCCAAGTTAGAAAATGGCGTTACTCCATTAATTATGGAAAGCAATTGTGAAGGGAGGCTGGGATTTAAAATTCAGCTGTGGCACAGGGTTTGATACTGATGCGTTCTCAGTGTTGGCAGTTCTGCAGGGAGTAAGATGTTCCACATTCTGGATAACAGAGGAGCAAACCCAACAAAATGTGTCATTTTAAATCCAGGGTTTACTTGCTGTGAAGGGTTTCTGCATCTTGGTTCTGGTGTCCAGCTGTTGGAATGATGAGTTACCTGTCCCTAGAATTGTCTGGTTGAAGTTTGGGGCTGGCCATGGTCAGTGATCTCAGACCCAGGGGGAACTCAGCAGAGCTTGAGGAGAAGGATGTACCACTGATAGTGGGCACACAGGATGCAGGATTGACCATCCACAGGAGCTGTGGGCAGAATTCCCAAGGTAAGGAAGAAAGTAACAAAGCCAATTCACAACTGGTGCAACTCTGCTCTGTGTGCGGGTTGGTCTCTCGCACACCAGGTGAAATAATTTATTTGGGAACAACAGTTCTACCTTTCCTGGAGGCAGAGAAAAAGGAAAAACTTGAAGATGGCTTTTTTCCAAAGATATTTTCAATCCTCTTCAGGCAGCAATCTCTGCAGCAGTGTTTTGTTTATAAGCACAGGCTTTAAACCGGCACAGCTGTTAAAATCTATCTTTTTGTTGATGTGCTGCCTCGTGTGGGATATGGTGCTTTTCATAGTGACCCATTTGCTGTTCCCAGTTTAGTGCTTTTAATCCAAGTGGATTCAATTTTGTTGAATTTGCTGTTTCTAGCAGAAGTGTGTTTTTCTTTTCTTTGTTTCCCACAGACACTTCCCTCAAAATAGCTCCTGAAGCTTCAATTTATACAGAAGTGCTTGATAGTGCCAGTTCCTGTTAGAATGAGTTCAGCATATTTGTATCCACAGATGCAGGTTGGGCAATATCAAACCAGCCTAGTGATGCTTCCTGTTATTTATAAATTGCTGCACACAATGCTTCAAAGGAGGAAAAATACTCACATGAAAATCAGTTGTGCAAAGTCAAGGACTTGACTTCTTAGGATACATTTTTAGCCTTTACATCTAAAGCTGAGTTTAGACTTCACAAGAACCTTCATGTCACATTTGTAAAGCTGAGGGAAACTCAGGACAGAGCTTTATAATCAAGAGTAACCCAAGAGTAGATAGTTTTGTAATAATAAATAGTCATAAGAAATATTTTTCTTTATCGTGTGTATGCTGAACTGTTCCTCTGTACAGTCTAGCCCAGACCTCAGATTTTTTACCCTAAATATCTTGTGGATGAGAATTGCCTCTTTGGATTGCAGAAAATCCATTTCGTAGGTCATCAGCCCTGCCCTTTGTTCTGAGGTTCTGCTGCAGAAAAACATCTCAAAGGATTCCTCAGCATCCCCTGGTGCCAGTTCCTTCAGCGACCCTCCCCCGTCCCAGTGTCTGCCTGCGCTGAGGAGCGTTTAGTGCCGTCCGCTCTTGTAAAGCGCCCGAGGGAGTTGTTTCTCTAAAGATCTGTGCCCTTGTCCAAATGTTTAGGAGTTTTACAGAGGTTAAGCTTTGAAACTTTTGCTTGTCATATCTACCTAATCTCTCTCCATTTCTGTCAAGGTTTGTCCTCTGCTTTCCTCTAGGGCAGAGTTAATTTGTGCATGAATTCTGTGTTTACTTTTGCTATAACTCCTCACCTTTCAATTTACCAGAGCATGAATTTGCTTTCATGGCAGGAGGTGGGGGAAGGTGTGGTCTGGGCAGTGTCCCAGGCATTGGAGCTGGATTTAAGTAACTTCAAAGGTGTCATTGAAATTTTGATCTTCATGGAAGAAAATTTGGAGCTCTGACCTTGAGGCCAGTGAGATTGGAAGGAAAATGAAAAAGCACAGTTTATTTTAAATGTTGAGATTTTGAGGATCCAACTTTCCTTAGTTGTAAAACTCTCTGAACTAGATGTGAACTGCCATACCAAATCTGACTTTTGTGTGTGTTTAAGAGCAGAAATGTTCATATTTTGGCTCAGAGGCTTTCCTCTCATGTATTTTGTCAGGTAGGGTTTTGTTCAACTGAAGTTTATATCCAAACTATTTATTCCTTGTGTTGATTTTACTTTTAACTAGTTAGCAGCAGGGACTAGTTAGATGACAGAAGTGAACTAAAATAATTAGACATTTTGGACTTAAAACAGTAAAAATTAATGCAATTTTGGTTTTAAGATTTGCCAAGTCAGAAGCTATAATATTTTTCCTTTATACCGTGTATAACTCAGAAACCTTCATCTGTCTGATAAGAGTATGAAATTAAATGATGAAGGGCTTTTTAAAGCCTTTATGGACAAAGATGAAAGCAGCAGTGAGGAATGAAGGGCGTCCTGCGTTCGCTGGAGGTGTCACCAGAGCAGCTGGAGGGAGCTGGCCGGGCAGATGCCATTCTGTCAGCGTCAGCTTGCACAGGGAAGGATGAGACTGTGCAAACATGAGTCAGGAAATTTGGTTATGGTGCCGGTAGGAACTGTAACTCAATATCCACCAGGCCTGTGGAGGAGCTCTCTGAGGTGATTTGTCTTTTAAAGCATCAAGTATCAATCAGATCCAGCACTTTTTAAACGGGGCTTTCTTTCTTTTTCCCTTCACCCTCTGTTCCATCCCAAAACTGAAATTCAGACTTTCGTTAGCAAACCTAATGGGTTTGTTTTTGAATAGAGATGTTTGGCTCTGACTTTACCACTTGATAATGCAGTAAGTTTAACTATGTTTTGTTCCCTTTGTATTTTAAATCCAATTATTTGGCATATGATGTTTAGAAGCCTCATTGCTTTCTGCTGGTTGCTCTGATTGCGTCAGTGAGACCCAGACACGGTGGGGTTACAGTGCCGAGGTGCTGTGCCTCACTCAAGGATGTCCCCTCCTGTGAGGGCCCCCAGCAGCGGGTTGAACAGAGACTTGGGCACTTCTGCCCCTGCCTGAAGGAATTTGCTCTCAGGTCTTTGTTCAGCTTTGGCTGGTCCACATTTCTCTTTAGAGCTGCCCATTCTGCCGTTGTGTGGGCACTTTACACTTCCCAGCTGAGAAGAAACTTGATTTTTTCATTCCTATTCTAGTTGTTCTTAAAAACCCTCTGAAATAGGGTCTGAGTTTACTTAGTACAGAATGGGTAGTCAGTGGAAGAAGAAGGGTTTTGCCTTTCTGCCTATCCCAGTGAAGCATGTGAGGGGGAAATAGAGCAAGTACCATCTGTATTAAGAAATAAATGAAATCTAGACTAGAACCACAGAATGGTTTGGGTTGGAAAGGACCACAAAAGCCATCTGGTTCCACCCCTCCTGCCATGGCCAGGGACACCTTCCACCATCCCAGAGCCCCAGTGTCCATCCTGGCCCTGGGCACTGCCAGGGATCCAGGGGCAGCCGCAGCTGCTCTGGGCACCCTGTGCCAGGGCCCAGAACCCTCACAGGGAACAATTCCTGCCGGACAGGGAATGCAAACCGACCTTCCTTCAGCTTAAGGCTCCCACCCTTCTGCTGTCCCTACTGCTCTTGTGAAAAGTCCCTCTCCAGCTCTCCTGTGACCCCTTTAGGCGCTGGAGAGCTGCTGGAGCGTCTGCCTGGAGCCTTCTCTCCCCCAGGCTGAGCAGCCGCAGCTTTCCCAGCTGTCGGATAAACAGGATTTGTGGCTGGGGAGCCCTGGAGGATCCTGCATGAGCAGCGCTCCTTTGGCAGGCACTGCAGTGACCATCAGCAATGATTCTGTTCCCTGGATTGCTGCTTAGGCCTGAGGATTGTCTGAATTACAGAGCTACAGCAGGTTCTAAAGGGCCAGGATCCAAATGGGAATTTATACCTTTGCTAACTGCTGGAGCCATGAGCTGCAGGGATGGATCAGGGGCTGTGCTCCTGTCTGGATGCTGCACAGAGCGTGGCTGGGGGAAAGGGAGGGTGGGAAAGAGAGAGGCTGGAAGCTGGGCACATTGCTGCATTCCAGGGCAGGAGTCATCCTGCGGGTGAAGGAGAGCTCGGAGGGCTTCTGAGGCTGCTCCAGGGTGCCTGGTGTTTCATTGTGCCACTGAGTACAAAGCAATGTAACACTCAGATCGGAGTGTTCCGTTTGCAAACGTGTGTTTATTCATCCTGGGCACAAAAGGTGGTGGTAGTTAATTATTGCGTGTGGCTGCTAAATGCAAGAGGAATTCCTAGGCCACAGACAAGATCTGGATTTCTGGAGTTTGTGTCAAAACCCACACCCCTGGTAACTGATAATTGCTGATTATTATGAGCAACCTTGGGAAAACATCTGAGTTGCCTAAATTCACGTTGTTCATTTTCTTATCTCTGGGTAGCTGCTGCTTCGAGCCAGCCATGAAAGATTCAAATTTAATTAAGGCTTTCCATAATTCTGGAGAACATCTTGCTCATAGTGAGTGTGTCTAATAAATATTCTGTTCCTTTTGCACACAGTAAGTTGCAGTTTTACATAGAGAATGCAGGTTGAGAAATTTGCAAGGGATATTGGCTCTGAGCACCATAGTTCTACCAGAGACTTTTCATTTTATTTGAAGTGCAAATCTTAGATTAGGGCTTAGAGTGCAAAACCAGCTTAGCAAAATAAATTTCAGGAATTCAGACCAGTTTGCTCTGTGTGCACTTCCTGGAAGATCTCATTACTCAGGCAATTATAACAAACAGGGTTGCAGTATCTCTGTGGGCTGGGCCCTGAATTAGTGTGAGCGTGGGGCTTAGAAGGGATGATAATAACTTGGATTTATGTCTGCTTAACAGTAAAACTCTGGCTATTGATAGCAAGGAATCTTTACTGATCAGGCAAAAAAGGAAATTCTTTTCCTCCTAGAGACCTGAAAGGGTGAGTAGCCTGATTCTTTTATTTTGCTGACATGTGTGTTATTCTGATAAATCCTGAAGGTTAGAATTTGCTAATATTGAAGATTGTACAGTAATGTGAGAGGCAGCTTTGGTTCAGTCTTTAGCAAAGCTGAAAAAACTTGGGTTTTTTAAATATATGTATATATTTACATAAGTAAATAACTCGTGGTGTTCTGCATCTGTTGATGTCATTCAGCAGTGAAAGCTGTGAAAAAGATTTGTGGTTAAAATAGCAGCAAATAGATGAATCTTGTTTGAGAGACTGTTACAAGTCTCTTGTTATTTAATGACATTGCAAAAAGAATCCACAGCTGAAGATATTTCTGTAGCATTAGATCAGAAATGGTAGCTGACAGCCCAGGAGGTCTAACAAGCTCTTTTCATAACCCTGCTTAGAGCAGCCCAACTGTAAGAAGGGAGTGTCTGGGAAAGTGAGGCTTGCCTGGAGCACACACAACAGGTCTGTCTAGAAAAAGATGTCAAGCAAGTAATATTACATTGTCTCTGCAGAGCACAGAACATTGTTTTTATTAATAAATGCTTGTCTGATCAGCAGGTTTTGCTATAGCTTAGTGCAGTTAAGCAGCAAATACAGTGTGGGTGCAGGTGAGAAAATGGGCTGACTGCCTCAGGGAGGAGTTAGAGGATTTACTGCAGGTGGAGTTTTTCAGCAGAACGTTCTGGGTTTTGCCAAGGTTTTGATGGGAGGTTTTTCCACAAGTGAATATTCAAGTTTGCAGTGCAGTGTATCAGCGCTTTCTGTCCTTTTGTCACTAGAAATGATGAAATGCTGGATCAGATGTTAACAAGAAATGTGCTCCTGCATTTGTGTGAGCAGCCCTGTGCTGCTCCAGCCCCTGCAGCCGTAGCTTTCATCGCAAATGAGAGCATGGAGTGCGACTAGAAATAGAAGCTCTGTGCTGTATTTAGCGTTTCTCACTCTTTTCCTGCCCTCTAACTCTGAGCCGCAGATCTGCTGCCCTGATCTCCCGGCGCAGCTGGTGGCTCTGCATTCCCGGGGAGGGGCTGGTGGCACCAGGGAGCCTCGGTGCCCCTCTGGCACCTGTTTGCTGTAGGTGGATTTCCTGCCGCTGGCGTGATGATTCCCCGTGCTGTGGCTGCTTTGAACTGCAGGGAATTCTGCAGGGAAGGGGGATCATGGCAGCTGAGGGGCCTTTGCTGGCCTGGGATGTGGAAATCTCCCAAACACCAACAAATGGAAGCAGCAGGATCGGGGGACCGTCTGGAAAGTTCACGTGTGAAAGGAAGGAATTTTAACTTTATATCAGCTGCCTTGATGACTTTCCAGATTATTCTGGACGCAATTTATTTCCAATGCCATGAAATTAAATACTTGGGTGACACACACTTGGGTTAAATTTAGCTTTGCTCGTACTTAAAAGAATTGTTTTGACAAAAACCGAGGGACCAAACCCACCCATTCATTTACATTAATCTTAGCTCTGGGGGACACTAAAGATGAGGAATTCTCACGTTGCTCTTCAGATCAATGTGATCTGGAGTTAAATCCTGGCTTCCCCTCTGTGACAAGCCGTAAATGGCAGAGTTCAAATTAGAATGTTGCACTTTGTGACTCACTGCTGCATCGGTCTCTCCAGATCCTGGGCTTATCTACATTAACTGGAATCAACACAGGATGCTGGTCACACAGAGGCTCTTAGTAAATTGGCTTTCTTTGTGTATTTTTCACCAGCACCATGGAGAAAAGCCCATCACGTCTCAGGATTCGTAGTTTTCAAGAGAAGAAAATAAGTTTGGTTTGATGGTACAAATTTTCACTGTAATATTTATTTCAATTCAAACTACTTGGATTCTTAGCACAAGTAATCCCATGATAAACACATATCAGTGGCATTTCAGTAGCATTGGAACACAGTGAAACACAGGTGCATTGTCTGTGCCCTGCTCCACAGCCTGAGTTTTTTGGAGGATGTCTCTGTCCATTGTCAGACAGGTGCCCTCTGTGGGAGCTGTTCAAATTGAGCGTTCCAAAGCACAGCTCTTACAGCTTGCTGTGAAAGAAGACTGAATGCCCAGAGCCTGATCTGCAGCCTTGCTGGGAGAGCAGGGCAAGCACTGAGCCCCTGTGGGGGCTGTGCTGGAGCCCCGTGAACCCCAGGCACAGGAGCCATCCCTGATTCCTCGCTGTGTGCGAGCTGCTCTCCTGCTCCGGCGCTGGAGGGATGTGCAAAGGGCTGATTCCAGAGGGGGTTTCACTGCCAGGGAGATGGACGGCAGGAATTCTCCTCCCCTTGGAAATGTCATGTCTGGCAACAGCGGCTGCTGCTTGGCTCGGAGTCCAGCAACACCAACTCACAAGCAGAGACTCATTCTGGAAGATTTTCCTTTGTTTTTGTTATCCCTAATGTCGGATGGTGACACGGATGTATTTAATCCTGTTTTAAAGTAGCAGCAGTAACTTCAGAGAACTCATACCTGAGGCATTTTGGTTATCTGAACAGAAAGAATTGGATTTTCAATGTCATGAAAGTAAAAACTAGTTCAGAATTTTCTTTACTCTTAAGTAAAGAAAATTTACTCAAAAATCCAAAAGCAGAGCTCCTACAGATTTCTCCTTATAGGCTAGATGTGTTTTGCCCCATGTCTTCATTCCTTCATTGCACCTCAGTCAATCCCCTTATTTCCCCACAGGGAAAGACTGAAAGGCACTGAACTTTGAATCTAGGAAAGCATTGCTAAGGATGAGGAGCAGGAGAATCTCAGGCTTTTGCAATATTTGAAATTCTTTGGATTTTTTATTTGCCTTTGATTGCTTTAGTAAAATCTCTCTAAAGAAAATGAATCCAAACTCCCAAGTCATCTCTCAAGAACAGGAACAGTTCTGTTAGTTTGCTTATTTCTAGGCTGCGTTTTTGTATCACTAGGCTGCATTGCTAAGCTGTAGCGTGGATTTTGTTTGTGTAGCCCAATGTATAATGTGACAGTGAAATCTCTTCTGCCATCAGGCTCTTCAGTGTAATACATGTGGATTATTCTGTCTCTTCAGTAGAGGGAGTGAAGATCTGAAGAAGTCCCAGATGATGGCTTCTGATGCCAGTCACATGCTGGAAGCAGCTTTGGAGCAGATGGATGACATCATTGCAGGTACAACAGTGCTTTATTTTACACCACACTGTCTTGAGAGTCAACTGTGTCTGGTTTACTTTTCAATAATTATTCTCAATTTATCGAGGTCTCTGACATCCAGATTTCACTATTAACACTCTGGTTCAACAGCTGTGGGGAAAACTGAAAGTGAAATAAATTTCACTACAACTTGCCCTCAGACAGGTGAACATTGAAGAGAGATTTACTGTGTTTTAGTGCTGTGTGGTAACTTAAACACATCGTCAGCCATGTGGTAACATTCCATATTTCATATGTTTTTTATTTCAATGTGTCTTCAGAAAAAGTTTTCAGCAAGTTTTCTGGCTAGGTGGATAATAGATAACTGCATCAAACACATGCACATATAGATACATAAAAATGCATGTATACATGCTCATTTCTGTGGTTATTTATTTGTGATGTGTTTATTGCAAACAGCTTGCCTATTAATTATCTTCATGGCCTGTCTTTTTGTTGAATTTTGTCTCCAGAAGTGGAGCTTTTACAGAGCTGTGCACTGGAAAGGCCCCTGATCCCAGAGGGCTTTGCTGTGTTTGGTGCTCTCGTGGCAGGGCAATCAGCAGATTCCCTCTCTCCATTGCAGCCTGCCAAGGAGAAGCTCATTTCTGTGGTTAGGCTGGGGTAGCCTTGGGGTTTGTGCTCACAGCCCTGCAGTGGGAGCTCCTTACAGCAGTGTCAGGGCAGGGCATGATCTCCCTTGTGCACAGGGGGAAAGAACTCCCTGGAGCTTTATAAACCCAGACAGCGACCCCCAAGCTGAGCCTCCTTCCCTGGGCATGAAGACAATGACATCAGCCTCCTGCTGCTGCAGTGGTGCTGCTCCTTGATCCTCTTCCTGCTCTTCTTGGAGAGCTTTCTGTCCAGAGGCTGGCATGGGGCTCTCAGTGTCACCATCAGGCTCCATCATTATCCAGGAGTTTTAGTTTAAACCATCACTAGGGTTTGGTTGGTTTGGTTTTTGCATCCTCATCTGAGTCTCCACTTTATTCTGAATGTGCAAGCTTTAACAGACTAGTGAGATACCCAGAACTGTAAACATGGGTATGAGAGAGATATGACTGAAATGATTTTCACACTGATGGGAAAAATTCTAGGCAAATAGGAGAAATCACACATATATTTCCTTATTCTGAATGCAAAGCCTTATTCTAACAAGATTTTAACTGATGGAAGTTAACTGGGATTTTATTTTTTCACTCCTACCAAAACACATAGGTAGGCAAACATTGAACTTCCTCAAGGTGTATAAGAAGAGGATAAGAAGGGCAAGTCCCAAGCCATCATTCATAGAGTATAAAACTATAACTCTTCTTAGCTGCTGCAAGCTTTGGTGCTCAGAAATCACCTGCACGCAAATGGAGCTCGGTGTGTCTCTTCTGTGGTGCTTTATACACAGCTCTGCACACTTTGGGCTGGATGCACTGATGGTTCACTCTGCAGAAAAAGCCAGAGAAGGAGAAGAGAGTCTCCCTTTTTAAATGGATTTTCAGATTAGACACTCAGTTATTTTTATCCAGGCTCCATCAGTTGTGAGGTGAGTCCTGGTTATGACAATGGGTGTTTAGTGTTGGGTGTTTTTTCATGGTGTGGAATGACAGCCTCATAATATGTGGCAGACCTGATTAAGTAGTAATATATGACAGCCGAACAAAATCATGTTTTTTTCTAAGTTTTGTGCCAGAAGGTAGCTTTCCTTTTGGTAGGTTGGTTTTAATATCCTTTCCCCTGCTCCTTTTTCAGATTGTTTGTGCCATACCATTTCAGGGTTTAATCTTGATAAATAAGGAATAGAAGATTAAGTTTTTCCAGGCTTTCCAATGACATCCCTTTTACACCCCCATGGCTTGGCTGTCTTGGTGGTGTAGAGCAGTGATGCAGAGAAGCAGAGCACACGCTGGAAGAGCTGTTCACTGGAAACCAGCTGAGCAGAGCTGTCCTGTGCTGTGGCCCAGCTCCAAACTAGAGAGGTTCAGGCATGCCAGTGGAGTTTATACCCACAGCACAGTGCAGCCTCCTCAGGGCAGCTGAATTGGTGGCTGTGCATGACTTGTATCTTCAGGCTAATGGCCACTGATAGGCAGCATAGCACTGAAAACAGGCTTATATAAAGATATCTAATGGGAGAAGAAACAAAATATTTCCCAGACAGTGCCTCTGCCAAGCCTCATCTGTGTTAACCGAGTGCCTCCCATATGATTTCAGAGTTACATCTATCTGTACTAATAAAGAAACATACTGATTTATTCCTACACTTAATGAAAATGCTGTTGTTTGGAAAGGTTGCTTAACTTATTTATTTCTTTATTGCTTTCCTTTGTAGGGATAAATAAACCTTTTTAAAAGACAGGTAAAGTCACTTGTCATTCTCCTCTAGCCAATGTTCTGTGTGTTCCAGAACTATTTCTTGGATATTCTGGCATAATTGAAGGACCAAGTAGATCTGCTGGAGTCTATACTTGGGATACAGTTATTATCCCAATTGTCTGAAACTGAGGAACAGAATGATTATTCAAGTTGGATTCTCCCTAATTCAATCCAGTAAGCTTCTGTATGCGATTTGGGCAGGTACTGGAAAACAGGAATAGTCTCTTGTGCTGTCTGGTGAGAGAAAAAATAAGGTAGAAAACCCCTTTGAAAGGATGACTGTAAGACTGTACTGAAACAAACCAGCACTGAGATTTCTTCAAATATGGGAAAAATCATCTGTACAGATACAGCTGCTCTTAGAGTTGACAGGAATCAGTAAAAAATCAGTTTTTAAGAGCTTGTGCTAGTTCAGTTCACTGTGTCCAGAGTCTGTGGACATCTCCAGGATTCAGAGACCAGGGTTAAACTTCATGACTGATGTAACTTAGGTAGCTGATAAAAAAGATGTTTTCTTTTGCAATGAGGCCTGAGTGAGTCCCAGAAGAGCCTCAGAAACTTTGTCTTTAGGCACAAAATTAGCATGAAATCCCATTTTAGAGAATTGAGAAGTCCAGAGGTGTATATCTGCCATTGCTTAACTTTCAAAGCTTGAGCATACATGTATATATACACATAAACCCAGCATCCTCTGTCTTTAATCAGCCCTCATTTCTCTGGTTTGCTTTATTATCATTAAAATATTGGATTGTGGCCTTGTCCTTTAGGGTAAGAGCTGGGTATATGCAAATATACATTACAAATATTTACAGAGTTGCACTTTTAGCCTTTCAATTCTAGAAGTCCTTGCTCCAAGAGGAAACATATCTTATGCGTGATTCTGATTAATCCAACCAAGAAACCCCGCTGCAGCCTGTGCTCATTCTCAGTACAACACAAACCCTGTTAGTGCTCAGACTGCACGAGGGGAGGATTGTGAGGCAAGATTAACAAATTGAATTTCACTGGGCCTGATCCAATTGGACAGATAGGTCAGCGTTCCCAAGTCTTCCATGCCTCGGTACATCTGTACTGATAACCCTCCCTCAGAGCTCTGTAAATGAGGCACGCTCAGTGCTTGGCCTTATTGGACTGAAATAGCAAGAAAGGGCTAATGTGATTGGCAATGCACAGCACTTATCCATTAGCTGCTGTGACTTGCACTGCAAATGGGGCTGGCTCTAAAGCAAGCACTGTCTATCACATCCATCTACTCATTCTTCATTTCAGGTGCGTGACTTTGGCATTGCTTCCCTTTGCCTTTAACCTAGTCATTACTTCTCCTTTTATTCAGCTTCTACCCATTTAGTAAAATGTGTTTCTCTATAGGACTGGGGATTTTGATTATTTCTCTTTGCAATATATCATAACAAATGAATACAGTTTATATTTTACAATTATTTTATATCAAACTGCTTCTCTCCATCATCCGTTTGTAAATGCATTCTTTGCTTGTGATTAGTGACCATTAATTGTAAGGTCCAAAAACTCCCATCACGATATAGTTTGCTGCAGCCACAGAGTCTCTTCAAATTCACCAAGTCATCAATGTGATTACTCTGTTTCCTTTTAAGCAGAGCTCCTGCAATTATTGCTCACTGGAAAATGATGAGAAAGTTAAATGTGTGATCATGTAGGTCTGTATGAATATTTCAGCATTAGCACAGAAAGATAATAAAGTAAATACAGTTAAAAAGTTGGACAAGGAGTTGTCCAAGGAGTATTCATGTTTGAATTGCCTTCTCCTGAGCTGGCACAATGTTGGGGTTCAGTTCATGGCTTTGGCTGCTGTGTTAGAAACCCAACCACTTCCCAGAGCCCTGCTGGAAAAGGGGCCTGCAGGGGAAATTGTACTTAGGAGATAAACAGGCTTTTAGTTCGTTTGATATATTTTCTGCATGGGCTTTGCCAGCCGGAATTTGAAGGAGGACCTGTTTGTGGGGATTATTAAATCACCTCTAATATGTGATTAGAACTTTGATTCTAAATAAAAAAGGAATTCTGGCACTCACTTGAACTCCTTTGGATGGACTTTAGGTTCTGTGGAATAAAGTTTTCACGGAGTTCCTAAACAAATAAAAGGAAATCCCAATATTTCCTAGTGACCTCATTCTTCACCCCTGAATAGCCACATGTCACAGGATTCATTCAGTCTCACAGCCCTTTAGGTGAAGGGGATGCACATCTCTGTTCTGTTTCACAAGGGATTGAGGTTTTCCAGAGCAGACAGAGAGCACTTAATCCTATTTTTGTGTGTGTGTTGGGGAGGTGCTGGTGGGTCTCATTTGAAGTCCGTGCTGGGTGATGTGCAGCTGATGGGCACAGCTGGGACGGTGTAGAATGGCTAGAAAATGGCTTCTGGTTTTTCTTTGCAATTTGTTCACTTCCAGATGGTTTTATGTTTTTATCACTCAAATCCTATTCAAGGTTCACAATGCTTTCAAATTCAATGTTTGGTTTCTGTGGTAGAGGTGTCTAACTTTTCATAATTGTAATTGGAATCTTGGTAGAATTTCACTCCAGAGCACTGAAGTGACTGTAGATCAAATAGTGATAAGCAAAACAGAACAATTTAAATACAAAGCGGTTTCCTTCATTATAGACCAGAGTAAGTGGACAACAACAGTTGCTGTGGTTTTCTTGCATTTTCTAAATAATTGTGTTAAAAGGCCATGCTTCTGTTATGAGTAGTGCATTTCCTTGTTATATTCTGTGATTTTTCAATCAATGATTTAGGCTATTTTTTTCTGAACAAAAGAAATATGCCTAGAGCACTTGTTTCTCTTGTTACTGCTATGCATTAAGTAAGGTGAGCATTTGTGAGTTTATAATATTGCAGCTTTCTTAACCATTAACTACAGTGTGTTTATGCATAGATCTTACAGCAATAGAGACATGAAAAAGGAAATTACATAGAAAATTAACTTGAAACAAGGTCTTTGATAGAGGAACACATAACTTCCTGTCATAACAGTTCCAGAAAATTGTGTCAGAATGATGAAGGCTTGAGGGGAAGGGAAAGATAAAAATTGTGCGTGACCTCTAAACATCCAGGATATTAAAGGAGGAAATATAAAAGCTTAACCAAATATTTATGGTTTATAATTAGTAGGGTTTTATTTTATAGCACTTAAAATTTGTTTAAGGTGCTGACATTTATCTTCAGATACTTTAGAAAAGCTGGTGAGTTAATTCCTCAGAAATCAACAATAACTGATTTACAGCAATTAAAAATATTTTCAACATTTAAGAATAGAGCAGTTAATTGTTTTTCTATTTACTCAATTCATCATTTTTCAATGTCCTCTCTGAGCCTTGCTTTTAATTTTGTTAACAACACCTAAAATAAATGTACACTCGTGAATAACCATTACAGCCATTTGTTGCTGTAACCTGTAAGAGCTATTTATTCAAGCTTTTCCACGTGCTGTAGCCTTCAGACCTTGCATAAGTGTCCAGGTGCATTTTTGATCCATGTTTTAAAAGCATGTGAACACCAGGGCACCTTGCATGCTGATCTGTGCATGTGCAGCACTGGCTTCTGATCCCTCCCCCAGGGTTGCCAGAGCAACCTGACCTTTGGAATTTCCTCAATTTTGAGTGCTTAACTTTGCAAGAGGTCACCACAGCTGTCCCCAGACATGCTTCCCATTCTCACTTTCTCCAAATCACGGGGCTCTGAGCACACCATGCAGAGGGGAGACTGTCAGTCTTGTTTGCGGGACCCATGGATCCTCTCTGCAAACAGGGCAGTACTACAGAACTTGCAGAGCTGGAAGCACTGAGAGCATCTTTCCCATGAATCCTTAATTATCATCTGAAAAATCGTTTTCTGTAAGGCAGAGTGATCCTTTGAAAGTCCAAGTCAAAGTGATTACTGATCAATTTGGTCTCTGGCTCCCCTTGCATGTGTTTCTGCCTTTCCAGCAAAACAACAAAATTAGAGGTTTTCTTGAAAATGGAAGTCAAAACTAATTCAAAATGGAAAAATACCTACAGTTTAAATATGCTACTCTAAATTCTTTATTTCTGACAAGATACAGGGGTTTTTTTAGTATAAAACTGCAAAAATACTGTTGTGTCCTAGACACCTACAGCAGCTTACCAAACTGCAGTAGGGCATTGCATTCATACCAAATAAACTCCACACATCACTGCTGTTTGTGCTGAGTGTTGAGGAAGGACTGGAAAGAAACAGAAACCTCAATAGCTGCAGATACAACATGTGGCAAAGAAAGGCAGCTGAACCACGATGGCCAAAACCCCACAGGACTGAAAATCCGAGACACAGAGGTCCTTTTGTCGTTTGTATGATGTGATCTGGTTTTCAGTACATGAGTGAGTCAGTTGTTCAACAGGCAAGTGAAGAGAAACTTAAGATTTAAATTTAAAGACGTTTGATATCATTAAATTCAAAATCATATCTTGCCCACTTCTTACTTTAAGCTAATGAAATTGATTTGAGAGTCTTTTAAAAATGAAAACAGTGTAATCTTAATGAAACAAATTTCCTTCATTTCCTCACAAACCGAATGCTCTTACTACTGCTTATTACAAACAATTACAGATTTTGTGCTAAAAACACTGTTTTACTTAGACTACTGGCCTTAAGTACACTCCTTTTTTATGTGCAATTTAAAAAAAAGAGAGTATTCTTGCAAGAATGTTTTAAATGTGTTGGTCCTGTTTTTCCTGTGCAGCGGAGGCTCAGCCACAAACCTCCATCACAGCTGCATAATCCATCCTCCTTTTTTTCACCAGGCTGCTTAGCTTGTGTTTTTGGCTAGGAGAGACTTTTTTTGTTGTAACTGCGTGTGCAGTCCCTAAAAGTGCTGCACATCACAGCTCAGCGTCTAGAAGCTTGTAGGAAAGAAACCTGAGTAATTGCACCTACAATTTGCATAAGAAATTATAGACAGTTCCTGGAAATTGTCTCAAAGATTCCACGTGTGATTGTAGGCAGAGCTCAGCTGAAAATTATCTGAGCTGTGTGAAGCTCTCATCTGAATGTGGTCATTAGCGTTTCTAGGCTTGGAAATTTTTCCTAGGGCTTCCTGCTAATCCAGCTTAATAGTTACTTTTTCCCTGTAGTTAAAGATGTAAAAGCAGAGATTTGAGGAGAAGTTAATGTGAGCTGTGATTCAAAACACACCATTTGTGATGTATTCTGCATCACAGTGTGAGAAGAAAGGATTGTGTGAGCTCCCTCCTCACTCATTTTGCAGGAGGCTCAGGAACCAGGAGGCTGAAATATGTCCTGTCCAGCCCTTACTGCTAGTTTACATAAATTCACATTTTCAAGGCTGTCTTCATGAGAAAAAGAGAATTGTGCTTCAAGGAAAATTACACTGTTTATTCTTGAAGGAGAGAGGAAGAACCTGGACAACCTATATGCTCCCTGAGTAAAAATTCAGGTAAAGGTGTTCTCTAGCAGTGTAATGATTGACTGAAAGGCCAGAGGAAGTGGATGCTTGTAACTTTATTCTAACCACTGTTGGTCAGATGTCAGAATTGTTGCTCATCAATATTTCAGCTTTATAGAAAGTAATCCTTACCCAGCATGGATGGAGTTTTTGGTGTTTGCCATGGGGGTTTTGTTGGTTTTTGCTGGTTTCTGACCTAAAGGAGCCAGCGGCCTTAGAAAAATGTCTTTTTAACCACTGATGGTTGAGTTGTGCATTACCTGGAATTTTTTTTCAAAATTCAGCCAATTTGAGAATGAAAAAATGGAGCTGCAAAGGATGAATGCAGGGGATGAGAAGTTAAGATGCAGGGGAGAGATCAGACACAGCACCTACTGCTAAGAGAGATGGCAGCTGAGATGGATGAATGCGTGCAGCGTCAGCTGAGAGGGGATTTTCAAACTGGCAGGGCTTTTGCCTCTTGCTTTACTTGTGCTCAGTAACTTGTCTCTTGCAAGCTACCAGCAGTGCTGTTTTCTGAATAGGTTATGTATTTGCCCAAAAGGAATGTTTCTTTGAAGCCACTCTGCTAATTGCAAGAACTCTGAAAGAAAAATGTGCTTGCATGGTCAGGGTGTAAGAAATGTGTAACTTAAAAGTTGTTTTGCTTGTTTTATTGCTTGTTTTATTCCTTCTGCCTCCATGTGATGTGCAGCTGCCTTTAACCTCCTTCACTCACTGTTTGGGGAGGCCAGGAGTGAGCTACTTGGAATGTCTTAGTTTGAACACTTTCTCTCCCTTTCTTTTTTCTTTCTTTCCTGCTCTTCTAAAGTGAACATTCCTGATGAATAATTGTGTTCCAGGAGTACACTAGGAAACCATGGTGTTGGGTATTATATAAACATCATGACAAAAGATTCCCCTGTGTCCTGTTCACCCCTACAAAATGATGTGAGGTACAGGAAGACTGTGACTTGCTCAAGAGAAAAAAAGAGTCCTTTTGCAAGAGTTCAAAACTGCATTCATTTTTTTTCTGAGTACTGATAAAATTCTGGTGTTTGAACTGCATTCTTCCCCACTTCAGTTATCTATAATAAAGCTACACCCACATAAAGAGCTGTTAATGGTAGAGAATGCTGGTAATAAATACTGTTGTGTGGCATCTCTTTTTATTTCCATTAATCTGCAAGGGCATCCAAATTCTTACTGTCTGGTGCTAAAACTTCATGTGCTTTGCAGCATGGTGATGGCAAGGTTTAAAGCAATGCAAAGAAATACAATTATTTGCTCCTACTCACTTCTGTTTTCCAGGGTGTGTTCTTGGCCTTCTGGTGAGCAATGCAATCCTACTTAATATGAAACTACATGGAAAGCAAATGGGAGAAGCAAGCCTGTGATTCATTTGCATTTTAGCAGTAAATCAGGAAGTTTTCTGAATTAAAATGCTTAGTTGGGCTCAGTGTTTCTGCATTTCTGTACCTAGTACAAAGTGCATTATTTGTTGCATTCGAAGGAGTTCTCCATTTTCCCTTGCAGCCAGGAGAATAAAAGGTACCACATTAGCAGTCCATAGCAAACCATTTTTCAAGTAATTTAGCATTTTGCAAAATGTGGGGATGCAGAGAATTCTGCCAGCCTGAACTGTCAGTTGAGGAGCCTGGGATAACTCCAGGATGCATAAGGAATATGCCCAGTCTCAAGAAATCACAGAATTCCTGGCTGGCTCTGCCCGTGCTGCAGCAGTTTAGAAATTCTGTCCTTTATAGACAGTCCTTTAAAGGCCACAGTCCACGTGTGTGCCTGTTGTTCTCCCTGGTGTTTTGGTAGAGGCAAATCAAATGAAGGCACGGTGAAATGTGTGACTATCACTGACACTGAATTTTCCTGCATAACCTGGGATTATTTTCTGTGGAAGGTGGATGATGCCAGGAATGTTGTAGTCATGATCAGGCAAGGATTGAGGCAGGAGGTGATACACAGTGAGTCACCTGGGCTGGTGAACAGAGATGTTACCAACACTGTCCTGGAGAAAGTTACATTTGATTAGGTGTATATTTGCCTGTATAAACAATTTACCTAGTATAATTAACTGAACTCTTCAAGAGTTGTTTTAAATTGTGTTTAGCCTGGCTTTTTTTCTCACCTGAAGTATTTTTTGTGGGCCTGTAAGTTTATGTGGTTTGTTTTGGATTGTGTGGAATTTTGTTTGGTTTCTTCCTCCTGTCTGTAAAAGAAAAAATATACAAACAACATTTAAAAATCTATAGCAGAATGTTCATTTCAGTTTTTCCCATTCTATAAATATTTTAAATTGCCAGTTCATTGAAGGGGTAGCCAGCAGAGCTGGTTATGAAATAGCTTTGAGCTGTCTCTGATTTTCTAGAGTGAAAAGTACTTGTTAAGCAAAAAGACGATGTTGGCCTAGGGTTTTCTGAAAGGAGTGAGAAGTGGCACAATAACCAAGGAATCAATGCTGCTGAAGAAGTCAGTGTCATGTATCAGTTCGTGTGGGCATCTCTCAGAATGTAATAAGCCTCTCTGGCTGAATGAAAAATGGCTTTGGTTATATGATTCAAATGGCCCTTATGCAGTTTGGAACTCTGCTATTTTTAGTTTAATAGTTTAATATTAATCTGCATTAGGAGATAAAGAAACAAGCTGGCCTGAGTAGCTGAGAGCCTAGAAATACATAAGAAAATATCATTCAGTGGTCAGAGAACACCAGGCCTGCAAACCAGTCAGTTGATCCTCCCCTCCAAAGGAAGCAATTCAGGAAGCCAAGGTTGGTTTACAGGGCGAGGTTGTCTCGTGTGGCAGCCTTTGGAGCACCGGATATTGGAGAAACTTTATCTTGGACATGGCCTTAGCCAGAAATTGAGATGAGATCTTGCACCTGAGGTATTAAAATAAACTCATAAGCAGCGGAAGTCAACAGACTCAGGCAGAATATTCTGAGTCTGAAAAGAGATTCAGGTAACATGAAATGCACCAGTTGTGAAAATGACTGTTGCTTTACTAAAATGAAAAAAAGAAAAATCCTTCTGCAGAGCCATGCAGAACTTCTAGGGAGGGCTTTTCATTATTTAAAACAGTCAAAAAACACCCCCCACGTGGATTGTGTGGTAGAATTCAAGCCACACAATTTTTTCCAAAGATATGACAGACTACTTTGGGTTGTTGAAAGAGTTTTTAAAGAAAACCTGGTTAATATTATTCAATTTTTCACAAAAGCTGTGAGCAAAATTAAGCATTCACTAAATGAGAAACCGAGTATTGTTTTTGTTCAAAAACTGGTTGACGTGGGGAATATTAGCATTAAATGATTAATTAGCAGTTTGGTTAAAAGCTACTTTAGGTGCAGAAATTATTTCTGTGTCCTAGGACCTGCAGTGTTGGTGTATTCATGAGATGGGTATCAGGCTACACGTACAATGAAACACTGGCTTCAAACATCGATTGCAGTGCCCAGATGATGGTAGATAAATGACCACAGCAGGCACAATAACACTGATTAATGCCAGGCACTGTGCATTCAAGAAGAAAATCTGAATTCCTTACACATTTGTACATCACATTAGGTACATCTGCTCGGGAGAAAAATGAACTGAGCAGATCATTGTCGAAGACCCTGTGAAGATTTTTGTTCCGTTCATTACTAATATGTAAACTATGTTAAAGCCAGGAGTAAAAAGCAAGGAGATTATTAAAATCCCCTTGTGTACATCAATCATGTAGTCTCCTAGTGAATACATAGTGTTGTGTGGAGCCAGTACAGTGTGAATGATCAGAAACCTGAAAAAATCTCCCATTAAGTCAGATAGGAAGGGAAATTGTGATTGCTTATGCCAGAGAGAACACAAATGTGTACAACCTATGATGTACACAAGGCAATGAATTGTAAATAAAAACTTTAAGAAGTAGAGCAATTAGAAGTTTTCCACCTGACTGATTCTTAAAGACACAAAGGTATATTAAATGAAATTGAGGTCTGAAATTTAGGACTGAGGAAAGAGAGCTTATTTTAGTGTGCATCTCCTTGAAACACACAGGGTGCTAAGACAAGGAGTTTTGGAGATACTGGGATTTGTATTATTTATAATTCTTCCATAGGTGAGTTATGGGTTTTTTGTGCCTATTGTTGTTGAGAAAAATAATGCTGGTGTTAGATGACTGGCAGGAGAGAGACAGTGCAATTTAGAGAGCTTTTTGTAATTTCTAGAGCTAGAGAAATTTCATCTGCCATTTTTGTTGCTGGCTTTCGTGTTGTTAACATTTTCATTCTCCATGGGAGGGTTCTAAAGCTGCTCATGGTCATTTACATTTTTCTAGATCTGGTAACATGATCTGTTCTGATCCTGCTTTCTTGTCAGAGAGCTGCATCAGTCATTCCTACAGTGCTGAGCAGTGTGCTGTGTGGGGACTCTGTGATGTAGCTGAGAAGTGAGTGACATCTCATGGTAACTGTGGAAAATTACAGGGGATTTGGGGTAAGCTTTAGGATTTATAATTTGGACATTGCAAATGTGAGCTAGGTCAAAATTCTTTTTTTGATATGCATGTATGCACCTCGTGGATTTAATTCTGTGGATTTTGTTATTTATCTAGAGACTAATTCAAGTATTCTAAGCCTGAAATGAAGGTTTTCAGCCTAGAGTGGAACTTGTCAGTCTGAAGTCCAAATATTGTGGTGTGCAGTACCTATTAATTTGCCAGCTACCACGCAATTATATAATATTATTGTTTGTGCTCATTTTGTTTGTTTTAGGCACCAAGTCAGCCACAGAGTATGCTAATGGTGGTTATGATATCGTGTCACCCGCTCCATCCGTGTACCTGGGCACATTTCAAATTTTGCACCTCCTGGAAGATCTGAAGATGGCCCTGGAGATGCTGGAGGACCCTCAGGAGAAGGAAGCGCTGCGAAACCAAATCCCCGGGCCCACGGCCGTGTGTCTGAGGGAGTGGTTTGAGGAGAACCTGGTGAGCTGCTGGTTGAACTTTGCCATTTTGTCTGCAAACAGGGTTGGGTCAAGTATTTTCATACTCAAATGATTTTTGTAATAACTGAAATCTGCATACTTAGAAAACTGCAGGGGGTGGTGAGCAGTAATAGTTGTGGATATCTCTGCTTTATGTGCTGATTTCTAAAGCAGTGCAGAAACATGAGTAGAGGAAGTTGATAAAAAAATCTTATTTTGTTCTTTGGGGGAGAAGAGAGTAAAAATGAAGTACAAAAAAAGTTGCCTTTTCTATGTGTTTTTTTAAAATTTGATTTGCTTTGTTTCATTCTTTACTGGAGATAAAAAAAAATTTAACTATTTACAAAACTTCTAATTTTTCAATGGTTAGTTTAGAATAGAGTGGCAGTGTCTGTTGCAGGGACAGATCCAGACTGGATGATCCTCCTTTCCTTTTCCTTGCTGCATTTCCTTTGCTCTCAGTGTTAGAAATCTCCAAAGCATCCTGTACAGCAGGCAGTGAGGGTAAATGCAGGAAAGCCTTTGATTCTGAAGGAGGGACGTTCCTTTTGGGATAGATGGGGAACAAACCTCTGAATACACTGGAGAAGACCAAGGTTTACTAGGTGAGGAGCAGATCCTGAGACAGACCTCAAAGAAGAGATTGAGTGGATGTAAAGGAAAAAAAACCATGACATTCCCCTTCCCCAAGCCTGCCACTGCCAGCAGCTGGTGGGTTCCTCCTGAGCAAGACCTACCTGGGGCTTCCCCAGCTTCAGAAAGCTTCCTAGGTGAATGGTTTTTATTCTGGCTCTGGCAGTGCCTGTGACTTCCCTGTAAGCACGCCTGCAGCCCGTGGTTTGGTGTTTATCATCTGCTGGAGCTGCCCCGTGCTGTGTAACCCGGGGCTGTGGCTGCTTTTGTTTGAACTTGTCAGCTGCTGGCTCCTGGGCATTCCTCACAGAGTGAAGGTCTGTGCCTGGAAAATCCTCTTTGGGCCCACATGACAGGAAGGAAGGAGATTTTGGTACCAATTTTGAAAGCTAAAGGTGTAGGCAATGTTTGCTTTGGGTTTTCAGTGTTAGCTTTTGGATTTAGGTATCCTTAGGCCAGCTCGTACCAAATGTTTGCCTCAGCAGAAAATTTAATGATTTTTCTAAACTTTATGATTGCTAAGAGATGAGTTCAGTGCATAAAAGACAAATTTTTAGAGTTGTTTGCAGTAAAATTGGGCCTGTATCAAGAGTAATATCCCTTTGACAAAGCAATTGGGCACTCTGGATTCAAAACCAAGAACACAGGGAAGATGGTGGTTTGGAGTATCTCCAGTGCAGTCTGTAGAGATGGCTGGTTTTAAAATATTTTGCACTGCTCTGAATCAAGGGAGGGTAGTGCATAGTTTCTGGGACTGTTATTTGAGAATGGATAGCCATCTCATGTAGTTGAAGACCTTCCTTATTTTTTTTTTTAAATGCAAATAATTTACAAGCATGCATATAACTTCTGTGGAAGAGATGTGATAAAATTCAGCTTGTTTCAATGAACTGGAATATGTTTTACAGTTGGGTCCCATACTAAATTTCCTTTGTTCCATCCCAGAGCTATGAAACATGCTACTCAATGTGTGCCATTGGTCAGGCTAGCTGAGGCAGTGAGTTCTAAAGAGTGAGAACTCTGCATCTCCGTGAATCCATTCACACTGGAAGCCTCAAAAGCAGTTTGGTCATCATTACCAAATACTGGAATATCATTAAAAAACCCTGCTCAGATGTGGAACATTCTCCAGTGGAATTGTGCTCCCAAGTGTCTGTTCTAAGCATTCTACCTGAGCACAGAGATTTGGAGTATATTTTAATTGTTGTATTCTACTGAAATGTTACTTAAAGCCATGTTTAACGTCAGTAGCAGTAATTGAATTGCAACAAACAAATGTGAAATGCATGGGACAAACAGGGAATGGTGAACTGATTCCTTTGAGCTTTTATTGTTTAGAGTGTTACAGGTCAAATAACAGCTGTAAATGGAGAGGGATTTTCTGTTGTGGGTGATGAATTCCACATCTGGAGATTTTTTGGGGTCCATGCCCCTTCCTTTGAAGCTGAAGAGCTGCTCTAGCCTGTCACTGAATAGCTTCAGAGACTGCAACAGTTGCTCTGTTTGTTTGTTTTTTTTTTAATTTTATTTTTTATTTAATTTTTTATTTCATTTTATTCAAATAGGCGCAACAATATTTCCAGCTTATTCTGATTAGGCATACATTAGAAACTAAAGATACAAAAAGCCATTTCGTGGTTTTAAAAGCAGGTAAGTATGCTTCTTTCAAAAAAAGTGTGTTGTTCTCCTTTACTTCAATGTGTCGTTGAAAAATTATATTAAAAATCATTTCAGCTGCCATGGTTAATCAAGAGCACAAACAATGTGCCTAATGGAAATAATTTGATTGTGTGTTTTGCCACTGCCCCATGTTGCTTTGCTGGAAAGCCCAGGAAGGGAAGTCAGAAGGAAGATTGGAGGCTCATTCCTGCTGGAGAGCATCAAACAGCAGCATTTGACCACCAGCAGTTTGGTGTAGACAAATGAGAGGATAAAAGTCTCAATGGTTGTCTGGTGTGTTCCTTCTGCTTGAGCCATTTTCATAACCTGCTGCAGCCCTGAGAGCTCTCTGAGGCCCAGGGTGGGTGTCCCTGCTCTGTGTTTGCCACACAGCAGGATCTGGGACTGCAGCCCAGAGCTCAGAAAGTGCCTGAATCTTTTTGGTGCTGTTTTTATTGCAGTAACATCTAGAAACCAGAGATCAGTTGTACCTGGACGAGGAAAATAATTTCTGCAGAAAATTGCCTCTTGGCCTCATAACTCAAGTAGCTTTTCAGCTTTGAGAATTTTGCCACTTAATGTGCTGAACTGCACCTTCAAATAGAGAAATGAAGGCTGTGGAGTTTAGCCTTTGGTCAGCTTTGAGGCCCAGGGTTTGTCACTACTCAGTCAGGAGGTTTCTGTGGTGATTGTAGGTACCACAGCTGGTCTCACCTTCCTTCAGGCCCATAGCACCAAACTGTGGTGAGAATACAGGAGAATTGATCTCTGC
>VWYP01024612.1:0-18331 GCA_013400435.1 Pycnonotus jocosus
TCCCGGCGGGGGTGGAACCGGGCAGCACCGGCGCTGCCGTGCCAAGAGCGCTCCCCCGGCACTGCGGAGCTACCGCTGAGCCCTGTCCGCAAGGGCCACACGGCTGTTACACCCCTCCGGGGTGGGGATTCGCCATTGCCCTGGGCAAACGTGCCAAGGCTGGACAGTCCTTTCTGTGAAGGAATTTTCCAAATGTCCAACCTAAACTTCTCCTGCCACAGCTTGAGGCAGATTCCTCTTGCCTTGTCACTTGTTACCTGGGAGCAGAGACCGACTCTCACCTGGCTACAACCTCCTCTGCCCCATCCCTTGCAGTGACCAAGCTGGATGGGGCTTGGAGCAACTTGGGCTAGTGGAAGGTGTCCATGGCAGGGAATAGGATGAATTTGAAAGTCCTTCCAACGCAAACCATTCCATGATTCGGACACTTGTAGAGCATGACAAGGTCCCTCTGAACCTCCTTGTCTCCAGGCTGAATACCCACCCCCATCTCTCAGCCACTCCTGGTGCTCCAGACCCTTCCCTACCTCCATTCCCATCTCTGGATACACTCGAACGCCTCCAAGTCTTTCTTTTCATGCAAAAAACTGCCCCCAGGATTTGAAGTGAGGCCTCACCAGTGGTCACACCGGACCATCACTGCCCTGGTCCTATGACCACACCACCACCATTGGCCTCCTTGGGCACCTGGGCACACCTGGGCTTGCGTTCAGCCCCTGCACACCACTTTCACAGCCACTCATCCCCAGCCTGCTCCATGGGGTTGTTGTGACCCAAGTGCAGGACTAGTCACTTCACCCTATGGAATCTCACCCCATTGCCCTCTGGACTATCCAGCATGAGACTGCTGTGCTGAAGGCACTGCTCCTTCTCACCTGGCCCACACCAGCAGGACAAGAGGGGACAGAGACAAAATCAAGGAAAGGATGAAGACCCAGGTCAAACCAACATGAGCCAAGGCAAACTGAACACATCCCCTGTGGCATGGGAAGGAAACAAGGGAGTTTCTGGATATTCAGACCCTGCCCCAACCCTGGCCTTGCATGGGGACATTTGGACCAAGGTGTATCGAGGCCATGAGTGTATCCCCCGCCGACAGAAAGGGACTGGGATTTGGGGAACCAGAAGCCTGTTGATGTGGCTGAAAGGCACTGGTATTTCTCTGCGCCAACCTTTCTGCTCCCTGAACCTGTGACAAAAGTCACTGCCTGCTGCACTCTTCCCAAAGAATAGGACCATACCTAATCCAGTTTGAAGCCTTTTCCAACTGGGAAGAAAAACATTCTTAAGCTCAATGAAAAAAAATTAACAAATCACTCCCAGACTTCTTTGACTTGTAAAGCTGCTTATTCACTGCACATTCTCAGGCTTGGGTGACAGGGATTGAATTTTCCTCCCAGCTTCCCACATCTTGAAGCCATCAGCAGCCAAAGAAGGGTTCATGGAGTTGGAGGCCCTGAGGAAAGGGGAGAAGGAAAATTCACTAAAACTGCTGGAAGAAGTTGGAGCATCTTCCATGCAGATCCAGCAGCACAGTTTTTCCTCCAGATGTTGGACACATTCCCTGTGGATCCAGCATCCCCTGGGAGCAGGATGAGACCAGGGACAGACATTTGTCCCATGCCTGTCCCATGTCATTTGTGGTCAGCCTTTGCCACACAAGTGCAGTTTGATCTGGCTGCACTCCTCACTGTTCCTGCTGGCTTTGTAATTTTTGGGAACAAAGAAATGGAAAAGCCTTCGGATTTTGTGGGCTGCAGAGTGGGAATGGCCCTTGCATCAGGATGCAGTTGCCCCACTAACATGGGGTGGGGAAGAGAAGCAGCTTGTGCAAGAGAGGAGTTTAAAAAATAAACAAGAACATGCAGGAGCATAAAGAGGATTTCAGCAGCTCCCAAAAATCCCCTGATTTGGGTCATTTCTTTGCAGCAAGTTGGGTTCTGCTCCAATTCCAGAGGGTTTGTTGTACAACCTGACATGAGGAAGAGGCTGGTGTACAGAGAAGGAGGAAAAAGCCAGAGAGGAGCAACCAGAGGAGAAGCTCTCAGGTGAGGTTTGTGATAGGAAAGGCCTGGAAGCAGCTGGCAGGAGCCACTCTGACCCCATTGGCTCTTGGATACCTTGCTGCCATCCTCCTGCTCCTCACGACATGTGGAATACTGGAGTGGCCTTTTTCGAAGCAGGTGACGGATTTCCAACCTCAGAGCCGAAACTCAACAGTTGTTGGGGGGTATCCACACAAACCACTCATGGTTTTTGGCTCCTGACTCACCAGATCTCCCCAGGCAGCATCCCCTGTTCCTGCTACCTGGGATTGGGAATCAGTTGGCATTTAGCCCTAAGAGTATCTCCTGGGGGTAAGGGAAAAAGGCAACTGATATCAAAAGAAGGAGGGACAAACTCTCCTGGAAACAAAGCCTGCCTGTCTGAGCAGCAAGATCAGCCCTGAAACAGCTAAACCAGTCATTATCCAAAGTTATCTGATCCATCACCAGCACGGAGGAGTCCATGTTTTCCTGCTGTGTCCTGCTCCAGAGGGAGAGATCCTTATCCTCACGGCTTCTCCTGCCTGGGTGAGAAGTTATAACCCTCTCCCTTGGTGGGATCCCTGTGCCTGAGTCTGACCCTTTTTTGCAGTTTCACTTCAGAGCATCAACTCAGTTTCCTCAGCGGACTTTTGGGAGACCTCGGAGTCAACATAACCCTTAGGAAATCAGATTGTTTAGCAGAAATGGCACTTGGAAATCAGACTTGTGGGCTTTTATTTGCTGAGGGTTTTTCCCCCCTGGCTATTTCTGTGTTTTTATTTTCATTTTGCTAAATCGTTCCTTTATTTCTGCTTCCTCTTTGGGCCTATTTTTATTTCGATTTGCAGAGGCTCCTGTTTTTTCATATGCCAAACTCCTTTGGCAACACGTCCTTAGCTGAGGGCAGCTGGCCCATTTATGCTCAGTGCTAAACCCCAGGCACAGGATGCAGCTCCTAAACAATTTGCAGGGAAAAACAGAACATTTTGTGATGCCACTAAAACGCCTTTTTCTTGCTGTGCCTGCTCTGGGCACTGGGACACACTGCGGCTCTTACCAGGCACATCCTGTCCCTTAGATCAGCTGGTTCTTCCCAGGACAATTCCTCCTGCTCTGCAAATCATTTTGCAAAAGCAAAGGTTGGACATTGGCTTTTCCCATCCTGCTTCTCCTTTCTGAGAAGTTCTTCTGTTCCAGCTTAAACCAAAGAACCCCAAACCCCAGTTTCAAGTATGTTTTCGATTTATCCACAGCTTCTCCCTTCTTTGATTATTGTGAAACTCATGTCTTCAAAATAAATAATTTGCCCTTTCAGTTCCCATCGAGGTACTCCATACAGGTTTTAGAGGAGGCTTAGGTGGGATATTGGGAAGAAATCTTTCCCTGTGAGGGTGAGGAGGCCCTGGCACAGGCTGTCCAGAGAATCTGTGGCTGTCTTATCCCTGTCTTATCCAAAGCCAGGTTGGATGGGGCACAAATCCTGTGGGAACAGAAAGGGTTGTAAAGCACTGCAAGAGGCTGCCCAAGGAAGTGGTGGAGTCACCATCCTTGGAATTGTTAAAAAAACCATGTGGATGTAGCACTTGAGGATGTGGTTTTGTGGTGAACATGGTGGTGATAATGGCTGATGGTTTGACTTGATGACCTGAAAGGTCCTTCCCAACCTTAACTCCCATCCAGGAGGGAGAGGGGATAACAAAATCTCCCTCGACTCCAGACAGAAGCCCCTCCTGTGTGCCAGGAGCGGGAATTTTAGCTGGGATAAGTCAGCAGAGCCCAGACTTACACAGATTTATGCTAATCCATGTCACGAGCACATGGAATGTTGGGAAGAGGGTTGTACACATGCCCGGGGTGGCTGCAGAAGCCCCATCAATCCCACAAAGTGGTTTTTTAAGCACCATATCAGAGAATTCCAGAATCCCGGAATGGTTTTGGTTGTAAGGGACCTTAAAGATGATCCCATGGGCAGGGACATGTTGCACTATCCCAGGGTGCTCCAAGCCCTATTCAACTTGGCTTGGAACACTCCCAGCCATGGGGCAGCCACAGCTTCTCTGGGCTAGTGTCCATGTCTCAAACAGAGACATCCATGGAGCCAAACAGGGATTGTTGGGAATAACAGACAAGGATTGTTGGTACCAAATGCCAGGGAAGTTAGCAAGATGTGACTAGAGAAGGGGTCATGCAGAAGTAGGGCAGGGCTTTTCTGGGACAAACATCCTTGCTCCAGTTCACAGAGACACAACAACAAAAAGGACAGCATCAGCACAGAAATCTTTCTTCCTTTATTTCAGAGCTCCTTCAGGCACTGGAAGGGGCTCTAAGATCTCCCCGGAGACTTCTCTTTTCCAGGGGAACACTTCCAATTCTGATGGAGATCGAGCCTAAGATTGGATCCATCTACATCCCACCTCCTCTCTGAAAAGGAGTTAAGGAAACAATGGGGTTCATTCTCAAACTCCCTTACCCTTTCCTCCCTTTTACATCCCTGGCTTCCATAAAAATCACTTCACATGGATTTTGATTGTTTTTTATCACGGAATCCCGGGGTGATTTGGGTGAGAACGAACCTTAAACATGATCCTGTTCCTTGCCATGGGCACTATCCCAGGTTGCTCCAACCTGGCCTGGAACACTTCCAGGGATGGGACAGCCACAGCTTCTCTGGGCAACTCTTCCAGTGCCTCACCACTCTCATAGGGAAGAATTTCTTCCCAATATCTCATCTAAACGTATTCGCCGTCAGTTTAAAGACAGTCTAACACAACACCAAGCTGTGTGCTGGGCGATCCATGACGGCAGTCGCCACGGGAGCACACCAGTCACCAATCACTGCCGCCCGGCACCGCCGTGCCAGCGCTCGGCGGGACTGTGGCCCTGAAACGGCATTTTGGGGGAAGTCTCCCCTCAGGATATGCCGAGAGGCGCTGTATTCCCCACAGGGATACGGCGGGAACATCGGGATTCCCCGGGGAGCGGCGCGGGACGCGCGGGAGGGGCGGGCATGGCGGAGCCCGCGCGCGCGGGGCAGGGCGGGAGCGCCAAGATGGCCGCGCNGATATCGGGGCCCCATGTCGGACCACTGTGACGAGAGGGCGACGATGATTGCGGCCGGCGACCTGCAGGAGTTCGCGCCGCGGGGCCGCGAGCAGAGCCGGCGGCACCCGAGCGCCCTGAGCCTGCAGCTGCGGCGGCTCCAGCCCGCGCCGGAGCTCTGCTCCTCCGACGGCGCCGCAGGACTCGTGGGCTCCCTCCGAGAGGTCACGATCCACGACCGGCACCGGGTACGAGCCTTCCTAAGCTGGGGGTTGCAGGGGGCTTGGGAGGGAAGGGAACTTAAAGCCCGTTCTGGTTCCCGCCCGCCGCCGTCGGCTGGGACACTTTCCACCAGACCAGGTTGCTCCAAGCCCCCTCCAGCCCGGCTTTGACATCCAGGGATGGGGCAACCTGTGCCAGGGCCTCATCACCCTCCCAGGGAAGAATTCCTTCCCAATATCCCATGTAACTCTGCCCTCTGGCAGTAGGGAGCCATTCCTGTCACTCCAGCCCCGTGTTCGAGTCCCACTGCAGCTCTCTTGGAGCCCCTTTGGACACTGGAAAGGGTTTTAAGGTCTCCTTGGAAGCTTCTGTTCTCCAGGTGAAGACCCCCAGCTATGTTGGAGATCGAGCCTAGGATTGGATCCATCCACATCCCACGTCCTCTCTGAGAAGCAGTTTAGAGAGCAAGGGGGTCACTATAAATCTCAGAACTCCATAAAGGGTCTCTCATACCCATTCCTCTGTGGCTTCTATCAAAATAAATCTAAATGGATCCTGATTGTCCTTTACCATGGAATGCCGGGGTTTTGGGGTTGGAAGGGATCTTATGGATCCTCTTATTCCACCTCCTGCCATGGGCAGGGATACTTCCCACTATCCCAAGTTGCTCCAAGCCCTGTCCAGCCTGGCCTTGGACACTTCCAGGGATGGGCCAGCCATAGCATCTCTGTGTCAGTACCTTGTATCTGGCCAAACTCATCACACCCATGGGTCTTGTGGCTTTTCTTTGACAAACCCCTGTTTTCCAGGAAAGCTGGCAGCTGAGGAAAGGCATCAGTGATGTTGGGGAGGAGGTGGACTACGACGAGGAGCTGTACGTGGCCAGCAATGTGGTCATCTGGAGCAAGGGCAGCAGAAGCCAAGCATCCACCGTGTACAAGGCATTCACTGTTGACAGTCCTGTCCTGCAGGTACGGAAATGTGGGAAAGGGGCACTGAGGGAATCCACAGACCCTTTCCAGACAGTGTTTTGAGGTGGGGTTAGTTGGAGGAACATGGGAAGGTGACGTTGTGTAGGAGCAGGTCATTCTGGAGAGTTAATGATGCTGTGTTGGGTTTCAGGCCTTGTGGTGTGACTTCACTATCCCCCCGGAAAAATCAGAAAAAGCTGATGGTGAGTGTCCTGCTTTTTGTGCTGCTGGGCAAATACTCAGAGCTCTGCTCTCTTGGCTTGGAATCTTGGAATTGTTTAGGTTGGGAAAGCCCTCAGAGACCGCTGAGTCCAGCTATACCAAGGCCACCACAAAACCACGTCCCCAAGCACCACATCCACTTGGTTTTTATAGCCCTGTGCCTGTGTCAGGGCTGGATACCCTTTTGGGGAAGAATTTTTCCCAATATGCAGTCTGAATCTCCCCTGATGCAACTTGGGGCTGTTTCCTCTTATCCTGTCCCTTGTTCCCTGGAAGCAGAGCCTGACCCCCACCTGGCTGCACTCTCCTGTCAGGGAGTTGTGCAGAGCCAGAAGGTCCCCCATGAGCCTCCTTTTCTCCAGGCTGAGCTTTCTCAGCCATTCCTTGTTTTCCAGTCCCTTCCCAGCTCCATTCCCTTCTCTGGACACACTCCAGAAGCTCATTCAGCATGAAATGTCAGAATTTACTTTTTGTGTATAAGAGATGTCTGAAACAGAGTGAAACTTCACTGTGTAACTGTTGTTTGGGTTTTTTTTTTTTCCTTTCTAGTTTCAGGCAGTGAGGAAATAGTGGAGAAATGTATCTGCATTTTGCAGAATTCCTGCATAAACGTGCACAGCATGGAGGGGAAGGATTACATCGCTGCTCTTCCTTTCCAGGTAACTTCTGCCTTGCTTTTTGTCCACAACTGGAATATTTTTGTCCACATTTACATTCCTTAGCTTTCCATAAAAAGCCTGAATATCTTCTTTTCCTGTAAAACCCTCAAACATAATCAATACAGCAGATGGTTAGGTTTTTTTCCCTTATAAATCCATAATTTTTTTATAGGTTGCAAATGTCTGGCCAACCAAATATGGGTTGTTATTTGAGCGCAGCAGTTCTTCCCATGAGGTGCCTCCAAGTCCACCCAGGTATGGGATGAGGAATTTGGGTGGTTTCCTGTTGGTTAATCTAATAAGGAATGGAGGAATTTGAGGGCAGTGGTGAAAGATCCATGTGTTTCTGATAGGAAAAGGTAAAATTGGATGGAAAAGGAGGAAGTTTTGGTTGCCCCATCCCTGGAAGTGTTCGAGGACAGCTTGGATGGGGCTTGGAGCAACCTGGGATAGCCGAAGTGTCCCTGCCTGTGGCAGGGCATGGAATGGGATCGTTTTAATGTCCCTTCCAACCCAAACCAGTCTGGGATGTTATTGATGTGATTCTTCCAGTCTTTTTATTCCATCCCAGTGACTCTGAGTGAGGACACTCAACTCTGAGTGTTAAAAACTGTTTGGGAGTGCTGGTCCTGGGAACAGGATCTGGGAAGCAGCAGCCTGATTCTACCAAGATTTGTCCTGGGAATTGATTCCAGGCTGTCATGGACAACTGGGAGAGTCACTGAGAGATTGTTATTGAGACAGTTTCTCTCAGCTGCAGCATCCCATTCCCTGTTGGCTGAGGATCCCATTCCCTGCTGGGTGGGAATCCCATTCCCTGTTGGGTTAGGATCCCACTCCCTGCTGGGTGGGGATTGCATTCCCTGTTGTGTTAGCATCCCACTCCCTGTTGGCTGAGGCTCCCAGCCCCTGTGGAAGCCCTCTGTGGATCCCTAAGGAAGCAGTTGGACAATGCACTGATGAGCAGCTTTAATCAACTCTTTTGGGTTTTCCCCTGGGATTCTCTAGTCCTCAGAAGAGCTGGGATTAGGAATAGAGGTCTTGAAAAGTTGAGTCTACTCAGTCAGTCCAACAGGCTTTTGGAGATGGAATCTGTGTCCCTGCTGTCACATTCCAGGCTGATTTGTCTGGCTTTTCCCTAGGGAGCCTTTGCCGACAATGTTCAGCATGCTGCACCCCTTGGATGAGATCACCCCTCTGATCTGGAAGTCTGGAGGTAGGTTGAATGTCACTAGAGTCCCTCAGGGTGGCAGCAAATCCCAGTGTGTCCCTGGAGCATTCCCTGTGTCAAAAAATTAGTTAAGAGTCACTTCCAAGGATGCAGTTTGAGCGGCTGCATGAACAGGGAAGCTACTCAGGGAAGAAACCCAGTTTGTGGAAGGAAGAGAGTGTGGGAAATGCTCATAGCATTGTTGTGGAGCTGATCCTTTGGAGTGCATCCCTGTTTTCCAGGAGTGTTTGGATCATCCCGGGTGCAGTATGTGGCTGACCACACACTGAGGATCGTGTTCCTCAGTAGTGACCCTTCCATTGTCATGACCTACGACACTGTGCAGAGCTTACACATGGTCTGGGCCCTCAGGAGAGTCAAGCCAGAGGTACGCTTTATTCCCTGGGGAATAAAGATCCCTGGAAACCCTGTGTGCGTTTTCGTGCCCTTATGTGTGTTAGGTAATGCCTGGGATTTGGGATTTGTTTCATTTATAGGAGTAAGATGTTGGGTGGGGCTGGTTCTTTGGGTTTTTAAGAAGTTTTTTCCATGGATTTCCCTGGAGCAGGGAGATCATGTGGTGATGATGGTCATGGATTATGTTATTAACATGTTATTCCATACATTGGACCAGAAGGTTTAAGAAAAGTGGGAAGTAACTTAGTGTCACGAAAACTTTGAGAGTGAGGTTGTGAGGCCCTGGTAGAGTTTCCCACAGAGAATCTGTGGCTGCTCCATCCCTGGAAATGTTCCAGGTGGGACTATGCTTGGAGCAACCTGGGATAGGGGAAGGTGTTCGCATGGCAGAGGGTGGGACTGGCTGGGTGTTAAGGTCTTTTCCAACCAAATCCTGGGATTTTGTGAAAACCCTTGGAGCAGTTTTAGTGGGAGTAGAAGAGCAGTTGATGGGATTAACTGTGTAGACTGAGCATGAATTTATAACATGTAACTGACAAGAAAAGCTGTTGGAAAAACCTCTCTCTGGCTGTCCTTGCCCACATGCCGTTGGTTTTCCTCCCAGGAGCAGAGCCTAGTGCTGAAATTCCCAGAGCAGGGGGGCACCCCTCAGCACATGGCCACCAGCAGCTCCCTGACTGCTCATCTGCGGAGCCTCTCCAAAGGAGACTCCCCTGGGGGCTCCCCTTTCCAGAACTACTCATCCATCCACAGCCAGAGCAGATCCGGCTCCTCTCCCAACCTGCAATCCCGCTCTCCCACCATCTCCAACATGGCTGCTTTGAGGTGGGCACCCATAGCAAATCCCAAAGGGTGGGAGCTATGGAATACCATGGATGCGTTTTGCTCTCTTGTCTTTCCATCCAAGGCTCAGGTGCCTCTTGTGTTGCAGCACCTGAAATTCCCTTGGAATGCCCTTCCTCTGCCATTATCCCCATAGCACAGGAGGATAATGCCAAGGAGGCTGCTCTCTCATGGATCAAGGAATTTCTGCAGGATGTTTGAGTCTTAGGAATGTTTTAGGCTGGCTTCTCTAAAAAACTTAGAGGGAAGGGGTTGGGAGGGATTTTTGATGGAATGGACCATCTGAAATCCTTTTGAAATCTCTTCTATTGGGTTTGGACAGAGATGCCTGGAAAAGAGAGAATTGTTTTCCTAGAAAACTAAAGGAAGTCAACAGTGAGCTAGTTCCTGGCTTAGGGTTGGGTTGGGTTTTAAAGTCAGTGGATGAGCTCCCTGGGATTCTCCCTGATTTTGAGGATCCACTTTTCACCATATCCAGTGTCTGATTCTATCTCAATTTTGAAGATCCACTTTTTGGCCACATCAACGTCTGATTTTTCTGTGAATTTGAAGGTCCCCTTCTCATCCATATCTGTCTCTGCCTGCAGCCGCTCCCATTCCCCAGCCTTGGGAGTCCATTCCTTCTCTGGAGTGCAGAGGTTCAACTTTTCCAGCAGTGCCCAGTCCCCGAGGAGACCCAGCATTATCCATTCTCCGAATTCTGTTTCCAATGATTCCTTCCTCATGCCGGAGACAGAGCCGATTGTTCCTGAGCTCTGCATCGACCACCTGTGGACAGAAACAGTCCCAAACATGAGGTCAGGTGGTTTTCTTGAGATAAGAGTTGGGAAGCAGGAATTAAAATGAAAACCCAGACTATTTGAGTGTTTTTTTCTGCAATTGGAGCCATCTTGAAGTCAATTCATGGACTTAGGCTCCCTGATTTTTTTGGGAAATGATGCTCCCTAAGTGCCTGGCTCCCTTGCAGAGAACTGGGCACTTGGAGCAGTTTTGCCTGATGTGCTATCCCAGGCTTTCTGAATGGTTTCTAACCTCCTTCTTGTGTCTCTTTTCCAGAGAGAAGAATTCCCAGGCATCCAAAGTGTTCATTTCTACAGACCTTTGTGGGCAGAAATTCCTGTGCTTTTTAGTGGAATCCCAGCTCCAGCTGAGGTGAGCATTCCTTGGGGACAGGTGAACCAGGAGAAGCACTCCAGAAATTTCCAGCTTGAAGTACATCAGGGGTTTTAATTAACTAGAAAATTAAAAATAAGTTGATTTATTTTGTGCAAAGCAGGGAAAAGGAGGAAGGAACCACAAAACCCACAAAAAATTCACTGCGCTGTTGGAAGTCTGTTTTCTTTCTGTAACAACACCCAGGACAAACCTTTTGTTTCCTGTTCTCCTTAATCCCTAGGTGTGTAAAATTCCAAGAGAGCAATGATAAATCACAACTGATCTTTGGATCTGTCACCAATATTCCAGCAAAGGATGCAGCTCCGGTGGAGGTATTGTTACCTGTAGAATGTCCTTGTTGTCCAGCAGGTGCCTCCTTAATTAGACACAAGGACCTGAATGTGCTGCTTGATTATTCCAGGGAATTGACACTCTGCTGGTTCTTGAAGGCAGTGGGAATCTGGTGCTTTATTCTGGAGTGGTTCGGGTAAGCGAGCACATTTTCCATCCCTAATTTGTGTGCAGTGCTGGAAAGGGAGTTCTGAAGCACCCATGGCATTAATGGGACAATTAATTAATTTTTGTTGGGGTTATTTTCAGAGAAAAATTTAACTTCTTTGTTTCCTTTTTTCCACCAAAAAGGTGGGAAAGATTTTTATTCCCGGGCTTCCTGCTCCATCCCTGACAATGTCCAACCCAATGCCTCGGCCAAGCACTCCCTTGGATAGTGTCAGTACTCCATCCAAGCCTTTGAACAAGCACCTGGGGCCCCTGGAAGAGGTAAGAAATAAGGAAATATTCCTTTTGTTGTAATGATTGTTTTTTCTTATCTTCCAAAGTGTTTTTTGGAGTTGAATCTTTCCTTCTTGTTCTGTAAATCCTTTGAATAAACTGTGTTTAAAGAAGATTTTTGTGGTGCTGCCCTATTTATTTATTTCTGTTTGCCATAAAATTTCCAAGGCAGGGATTGGGAAGATTTGTAGTTGTTTCCAAGATTCTTGTTAGTACCTTAAACCAAACAATTTTAGCTGTTCTTTGCTCAGATCCACTTTAGTTCTGAATTCCAATTCAGTTTGAACTCTAAAATGGGCTCATTTTTCCCACTTTCCAGAGTGTTCTTTTGTCACCAGTTCCAGAATTAAGAGATTCTTCCAAGCTCCACGACTCCCCCTACGTTGAGGACTGCACTTTCCAGCAGCTTGGGACTTTCATCCAAGCTCTGAGGGATCCTGTCCACAACAGAGTAACTTTAGTAGGTATTTCCCTGTCATTTAGGGCAACACTTTTCATAACAAAGATTGTTTTAAGATAATTCCAAGGTTTCCAGTGTTTCGCAGAGCTGGCTCCTGAATTCCGCATCTTAGTGTTGCAAAAGCCAGGATTGGGAATATCCTCACCCACTAAGGAGTTCTGAGTTGATAGAAAAGGGCTTTGCCTGCACTTGATACATTTCCTGATTTATCTCCACTTTTGTTGGATTTTCCAGGAGCTCAGCAATAACACCATGGTTCGGATCAGTATTCCTGAAATCGCCACCTCAGAATTAGGTAAGTTTCCAAAACTTTAGATGGCTTTTGGTTTGCCTGGGGAAGGGCTGAGATGCCAGTTCAGACATGGCTGGTTTCAGTAATGAGCAAAAAAGGAGTATTTTTCCGTATTTTTGTTCCAAGTCGGAGGATTTGTGCTCAACTCAAGGAAGAGCTGTTGGAGTTTTGTGGCTTTATTTAGAGTTAAAAGCAGGTCCAGCAAGAGGAACCTGTGGAGATTTCCACCACTGATGAAGCAAATCCCAGGAAACCAGAGCTGATGGATGATCTCCTTCTTTTCCAACAGTGAAAAAATGCCTGCAGGGGGTGAAAGCTATCCTGCCCAAGGAAACAGCTGTGCAGATGTTGGTGAAGTGGTACAATGCCTACAATGCCCCGGGAGGGCCCAGCTACCACTCAGAGTGGAATTTATTTGTCACCTGTCTCATGAACATGATGGGTTACAACACTGAGAGGCTGTGCTGGACACGGAATGTGAGCAAATTCATTCTTCACTTCTCATTTTCAGGCCTGTTTTACTCTGTGTTTATCATGAGATACATTTACAAGGTGCTTATAAAAATAAACTGAAGATTTGACTCCAGCTCACACATAACACTGCTGCATTAAATTTGGTTCATCTCATCCATAAGAAATTGATTCTGAGTTTAAACACAGGTCACAACTCAGATGGTTGTTTTTTAAAGAGGATTTTGGATTTCTGGGGTTTGTTCAGCAAATCCAGAAGTACCTTAAGCTACATCATGTCCTACTTGGTTTTAGTTCAGATGTTGTGATTCATCTACACCTTGGAAATTTCACTCCTGAGCTGCTTTTATTTAATTTTCTTTTTATGTTTATTTCTTTTTCTTTTATTTGTTGCAGCTCGATTTTGAAGGATCACTCTCTCCAGTCATTGCTCCAAAAAAGGCAAGGCCATCGGAAACAGGGTCAGATGAGGTAAGAAATTGTTCCCTCAGTTATATTTGGCTTGGTTTTTAGGGAAAAAATTCCTCTGTAACAGTGCTTTGGAATTACCTTTCTGGAAATTATGTTTACTGTGTATCCTCTCTCTTTCTTCCCTGTTTCTTTGCTCTAGGACTGGGAATATCTCCTGAGCTCTGACTACCACAAGAATTTTGAGTCTCATCCCGTTGCCAAAGCTCTGCGCCTGGACCCTCTGGAAGTTTCAGCTTCCAAGGATGACTTTTCCCAGAGCCTTAGTTTGGATTCCTCCACCCTCCTTTTCTCCCACATTCCTGCCATTTTCTTTGTTCTCCACCTCATCTACGAGGAGCTCAAACTGAACAGTCTGATGGGAGAAGGACTCCACTCCCTCGTGGTTCTCCTGGTTCAGCTGGCCAGGTATTCCCACTAGAAAATCATTTATTTTGATGGGATTGCCCAAATTGGAGCAAACTTGCCCTGTATTTGAAGGAAAGGAATGTTTAAAACCTTTCCTATTTGTTCCATGGCTCCAAATTCTTCCCCAGTAGCGCAACTGCCCAGAGGTGGCATCCAGGAGGTTGGAATGGTTTTTTCCTAATCTGTGACTTCCCTCTCTCTCATTCCAGGGATTTAAAATTGGAAGCTTACATGGATTATTACTACAGGGACTACCCAGCCCTTGTCAAAGCCTCCAGGCAGACCTGCATAATTGACCAGGGTGAGTTTAAGCCTTTGGCTATTCCATGATACTTGGATATTCTTTTTGTTTTTAACATTCCCCTCATTCTGGAGGATTATCCCCTGCTTATTCTTTTGAGATATTTTTTCTTCCTAAATAGATACCTTGAGTTTTCATTTCTGTCAAAAAATCCCATATAACAGGAAGGATCTGTAAAATTTTGGGAGAAAATGCTTGCTTTTTGTTGTTGAAGGAAATACTAGAGGAAATGGGAACAGTGAGGAATTCTTGTGCCTTTTCCCTGGAGCTCATTGCTTTGTTGTTCATCTTAAGTCCAAACAGGTTTCATGCTCCATCCCTCCTTTTTTTCTGCTGAGCCTCCAAGTATCTTCCAGTGGCTGAGTTCCTGCCTGAAGGGAGAGGGAGTGCAGCCTTATCCCTACTTACCAGGGATCTGTGAAAGGAGCAAACTGGTGGTATTGGTGAGTACTGAGGGGCAAGGAATACAGGCAATGTGCCTTGTTCTGTCAGCACTGCCCTGTGGGCTGGCTTTGCTCCAGCTGCTGAATTTCCTGGAAGTGAAACATCCCTAAAGGAAGGTGAAAGAACAGAGAGATTCATTTGCTGGATGGATCTTCTGGGTAGGAAAGTTATATTGGAGCTGAGCAGCTTCACTGCCTCTGTGTTTTTCTGTGGTTTATGCAAAGTCATGATGGAACTTGGAGTTATATGTGTTGTGGGAATGAGAATTCCCCAGTTTTCTCCTTGGGCATGCCCCAACATCAATATTTAGTCCTGTGAGTGCTGATGGTGTCTCGTGGTCAGCATCACTTCTTACTCATTGATGGGAAAACTCTTCCAACTGAGAGCAGATGTGTTGAGCCTGAGGTGCCTAAGGAGAAAAACAGGGAGAAAAAGCCAGGATCTATTTTCCTCCTGCCTCTGCCTGATCTGCCCTTGCAGAGCTCAGAGTTGAAAGATCTTCATAAAGCCCACAAAATCATTTTACTTGGATGTGATTTTTCCCAGAATTGTCCAAATAGAGTGACTGATCCCTTGGATTTTGCTGGCTGGACCCAACAGCTTTTCAATTGGAACCTTTACAAAATATCCAAGATGTGGAGGAAACCAAGTAGAAAAGGGTGTCTACAAACCATGTGTGTCCTGCAGGAGAAATGGAATGTGAGAAACACAAGAAGGATAGCTGGGAACCTGGTTTTGCATTGGGAAGATATTAATTCTTTATCTCTGGAGCAATGAGGGAAAATTTAGTGCATTGTTTCAGGGTGGATTTTTTTTCCAAAAATTTAAAACTTAAAAGATTGTTGTTGTTCAGTTGTTTCAGTCTCTTTTTCCTCACAATATACCTGCCCCAATTCTGAGGTTGTATTACGGTTATTTCCTACCTGTTTCTCTGGAAAGCAAAGGAGTATCAGCCCCAAAATCACTTTTTTTGATGTCTCTCCTCCCCAGAGTGTAGCTCTGTATATCCTTGGAGATGAGAGTGCTGTGCTGAACGAAGCCTCCCATTATTTGTACAAGATCACATCAGGTAAGAATGCTTTGATTCCATCCTGGGAGTGCCTCAAGCTTGGAAAACATGGAATTAACACAGCCTTGTCTTTTGTAGGCCAACGGAAGCAGCAAATGGAGCAGGATGACAATCGGTATGGAGGCTTTTGGTGCTGTTTTATTGAGTTTGTGACTTCCTGCTGACTTCTGGATGAGCTTTTATTGGCTTCTCTGTAATTTTCCAGGTGCAGTTTCAAAACCAGCACTTCTGTTTCCAGCCTGGCTGAAAAATTGGTCCTATGGATGACCAGTGTCGGTAAGAGCAGAACAACAACATTGCCAAATAACATGTGCTTGGATAACAGGAAACATTCTTTGTCTGGGATTGATAACACTTACTTAAGATTTTTTCTTCCTTCATTTTAAGGTTTCACTTTGAGGGATCTGGAATCTCTTCCTTTTGGCGTGGCCCTTCCCATCCGAGATGCCATCTACCAGTGCCGGGAGCAGCCGGCCTCAGACTGGCCAGAAGCCGTTTGCCTCCTCATTGGCCGCCAGGATTTGTCCAAACAGGCCTGGGAAGGGAGCCTGCAGAAGGGAAAATCTGTGAGTATGGCCACAAAGGGATTTCCCAATCCCAGGGTTTGGGCAGAGCACCCAGCTCAGGAATTTCCAGCTTAATTCCCAAACTGAGGGTGACAAAATGGAGGCTTTACATGTACAAGGATTTTGGTGTGAAAATCAACATCCAGCAGGGCTGAATAATCATGAATAGCTGGGAAGACTCGAGATAAATCACATTTTCAAATTTAAACAAAAGTTTTGCCTCCAGAGCTGTCGGATTCCTTCTCCTCCCATCCTTTGGTGCTTTCTCCAGAGGCTCTGCCATCAAACCATGGCAGAAGGAGAAGGAAGTGGGTATTTGTCAGTGGCTTCTTGTGTTGGCATGGCTGGCATCCTCTTTTCCATTATAAGAGCTGGATTTGGGAATACACTTGCCATATTTTTCTTTTTTTTTCCCAAAAAAGGGTTTTAGTTATTTGTATCCTGAGGTTAAATGATTTTAAAAAGTGTGGTGTTTTTCTCTTCAACCTTTTTTTCTGATGGTGGCAATCACCAGCATCCCAATGAACTGTATCTCACTGAAATGTCCTTTGTTGGAAGCCAAAAATCTTCTTAAGGCTGACATAAAACCCTTTCATGGCAGAAGATTGGAGCCTTTTCCGAAGTCAGGAGTTGGGATCTGGAATCTCAAGTCCATCTTGGTCAAGATCCTTTTTTGCTGTCTCAGCTTTGAAAGGGATATTAAAGTTATTCCAGTTTTCTACAACAAAGGCTTTATGACTACTTGCATATCAAAACTGTAACGAATTTGGCAGAAAGGTCAATTGACTCCAGGTCAAACCCAACCTGCCACCACATGAAAAATCCTTTTTGTTTGCTGCTGGTGGAAGCTGTGGCCAACTGAAACTCTCACGAATCATCAAAAATTATGATAAATTTGATTTTATCAGTGACTTTATAACAGTGCCTCGAATTGATGTGACCTTAAAAGGCCAAAGTAAGCTTCAAACCCCAAATTGTTTGTCATTTCTCAGGAGGGCAGGGTGGAGTTTCCTGTTTCAGAACGGACCCTGCTGCTCTGGGTGGTGCAGTTGCATGTTGAGATTGAGTGTGGATTTACCAGAAGAAATTTGGTTTCATTCATCAGCTCTTCATTTACTCACCTTCCTGGGGCCACATGTTCCTGGAGAGCCACAGGAAGATCTGTTCCCTTTGCGTCCTCTCATCACTTGTGTGATGTTAACAAACAGGAGAGCAGAGTTTTAGAAAGGCATTTCTTAAATCTTGCATGGAAAAATGGTTTTCCAAGAGTGCTCCTAAGCTTTGGTTCTTTTCTAGTCATGTGTGGAAGTTCCAAAACCATTCTGGTGCTATGGTGAACCACAAGTTGCCTGATAGTGAGGAATTTGGGGATTGTCTACTGTGCAGGCTGTTTGTTTTAATGGGTAATATGCTTTTCCAAGGTGGTTGTGGAGGGAATCCAAATTGATGTATGAAAGCATCAACACTTTGAAAAATAATGCAGGTTTGGAGCAGAATCTGCAGAACAGCAGCTCTGGTTGGACTGATCACAAACTGGGCTAATCACAGACTGGGCTGATAGTGTAGGAAGGGAAAGGAAACCCCTTTCCTATGACTGCTCTGAAATAAGGAAGGGTTTTGAAAGGACAAGAACTCTGTCACACATCACCTCAATGTATTTGAGGTGTCATCTCTTGCCTTCAGTTATTTATCCCATTTGGTTGTGCAAAAGTACTTGATTTCCATGCCTGGAAATCCTTCAGGCCTTTAAATTCCTGTAAGGAGCATGGGAATGCTGTTACCCTCCATCCGTGTGTCCATCCCTTCTATGTGCAGACCCATCATTGGGCTGGGTGAGTTCAGGATGTGATGCCCTCCTGACAGTTTCCCCCCCTGGAATTGTCTTTTCCCTTTCCCTTGCAGTCTGTGGGCACGGTGCTGTCCTCGGATATTCCGTCAGCAGCCGAGTCGGAGGAGGATGAGGATGGCATGAACGACATGAATGAGGAGGTAATGTCCCTGATCTGGAGCGAGGACCTGAGGGTCCAGGAAGTGCGGAGGCTCCTCCAGAGTGCCCGGCCTGTCCGAGTCAACGTGGTGCAGATGCCGGAAGCCAGTGACCATGAGTATATTGAGGAGAAGGAAAATAGGTAAGGAATCCTGGAAGCATGGAATGTGTTGGGTTGGGTTGGTGTGATGGTTTGATATTTACTAAATTTTGTTCACTAAATATGAGATAGGATTTTTGGGAGGAAAAGGCAAAACAGGCTTAACTTAAGAACAAAACAAATAGTTTATTAACAGACACATCAAAAG
>VWYP01024612.1:18947-55038 GCA_013400435.1 Pycnonotus jocosus
GCAGCAGGGGAAGGAGAGAGGGCTCCGCCGGCCGGGCTGCCCCCATCTCGTGGGCAGCGGCTCCCGCAGGCCCGCTGGGCCCCTTCCTCGCCTCTCCCTGCCGGCAGCCCGAAGAAAGGAGGCTCAGCCAGCCTGGCCGCCCAGGGGGCAGCAGGGCCTGGCCCGGCCCGCTCCCAGGCCGCTCGCACGATGTTACCGCATGGCCAGGCGGAAGCAGAAGGCCGACTCGATCCTAGGCTGAGGATTTTAAAGATGCATTGCCAAAGAGTCGCACCGCGCTTCTGAGTGGTCAAAACACATACCAATCAGAAAACTGACCTCCGATAGGTCAACCCACAACAGTTGGGTTTGGAACGACCTTAAAGCTCATCTCATTCCAACCTCTGCCATGGCCGTGGGTACCTTCCATTATCCCAGGTTGCTCCAAGCCCCATCCGGTGTGGCCTTGGAACTTTCTCCATTTCCAGCTGTTTCTATTCTCCAGTATTTCGTTCAGCTGAAAGGTTGTGGGGATATTTTTGGAGGGCTAGAATCTAATTTTAAAAAAAATCATAATCCAAGTCTTTGGAGATCAGTGGATATCAAAGCTCTGCTGTGTTGGAGTTGGGGGCTCTTGGGAAGGACACTTAACTTGGACTCCAAACAGCACATTGAGGTCAGTTGGTGTTAAAAAGATTTTGTATCACTTTGTTTTGCCCCAAGAATGTGAAATATAAGCAGGACCTACTCTGTAGAGGGCAAACCATCCATGCCCTGCCTAAAGCTGGAGAATCCTTTGTGATAAGCTAATCTTGAGTCAGGGGACCTTGGACTTCCACAGAAAGCTCATTCATTGTCCCATTCCATTCCTTTGAAACCTGTGCCCAGTGGCCTCAATTATCCCTGTCCTGATTCTTTATTCACTTTTTGGGGGGGTTAAAAACATCTCCTTTAAAAACCAAATTGAAAAGCAAACTTGAGAACACCATTAACGTGCGACATGCTCTGAGTCTGATCTAGGGAGCTGAGTAATCTAATGAGTCTTGAAAGCGTTTCCAGACTAAATCATAGAGAATTGTGGTCAGCATTCTTGGGAGCACCTTATTACCTCTGTCTGTGGGTTATTACTCAGTGTTATCACCACTCATAGCAGGATCCCACAGGGCAACCACCTTTGCTTGGCTTTATCCTCTCACTTCGCTTCCGACACGGCTGGGAAGTATCCGTGGAGTGGATTTATTGAACCAGCTTTAAGGGAAAAAAATAGTGCCAGGTTCCAACAGCTAAAAGGTATCTTGGAGATGAACCTTGTAAGGACCAAAAATATGGTTCAAAAGGAGAAGGAAGAAGTCACAATGAGGAAAAATGGTTCTGTCCAGTGCCTGTTGTTTGTAGATCATTTATATTTGGGAAAATTTTCCATATGGTTTGGGATTCACCTCCCCACCAGGTTGCTGCAGCTGTGCCAGCGAACCATGGCACTCCCAGTTGGACGAGGAATGTTCACCCTGTTCTCCTACCATCCTGTGCCAACGGAGCAGCTGCCCATCCCTAAGCTGAACCTCACCGGTACGTTGGTCAGGGGTTCCTTCCCAGTCCATCCCAGGGCAGGATGGGCTTTCTTCCAGCTGTTATCTCATTACTGTAATTTTTATGGCATCTTCTCCACCAAGAACTTCACTCAAGTGTGGGTTTTGTGAGAAGCAGCTCTTCTGGGCTTTGAATCTGCCGCCTGGAATGGTGGAGGATGCTTCTGGAATGGTCAGGGCCAGTGTTATCAAACACTGAGACCTTTTATTGGGTACAGAAGGAGAGAGAATTGGAAAAATGGTCAGTGCTGGGGTCATACAGGATGGAGATCCTGCAAAGGGCTGTCCTGACATTCCTGAACATTCTTGGATGGGAGCTGTTTCCTCACTTGGTACTGGATGAAGAGCTAGGCTTTTCCTGACTGCTGTTATCTCCCATGGCAGGCCGTGCTCCTCCGAGGAACACCACTGTGGATCTGAACAGCGGGAACATTGATGTCCCCCCTAACATGGCCTGCTGGGCCAGCTTCCACAATGGGGTGGCTGCTGGCCTGAAGATCGCTCCCGCTTCCCAGATCGACTCTGCCTGGATTGTCTACAACAAGCCCAAAATTGCTGAGCTGGCCAATGAGTACGCAGGGTTCCTCATGGCCCTGGGCCTCAATGGGCACCTCACCAAGCTGGCCACCCTCAACATCCACGACTACCTAACAAAGGTGAGGTCTTCTGGCACATCCAAGAGCCAGATCCTGCTGGCATCGGATTTTTTAGGCAGAACAAGGAAGGAAAAATCAACAGGTTTCTTAGAACTGTTGGGTTGGAAGTTTCCTGGTGTGGGAGAATGTCTGAGTTGCTTTATTATGGTTGTGGTGCATGGTTTGGCTTCTAAGGATCCTTTCTCAGTGTGAGGAAGGACTTCTTTCAATGGAAGTGGTGGAGAACTGGCTGTCTAGGGTGGGCATGGAGCCTCTGAAGAAACTCCATTCCAAACCCAGCTGGATGCATTCCTGTGTCACCTGCTCTGAGTGAGCAGGGGGGATGGACTGGATGATCTCCAGAGGTCCCTTTCAATTTTAAATATTCTGGGATTCCACAGAATGAGGAAACTTCATTTCCATACAAAGATTTCCAGCAGTTTTACCACCAGATCTTTCCACCAGAGCTTTGCATGCAGCTCATTGGGATAGGCCACTGGAACAGTGGGACAGAGGTTTCCCGTTCCTGCCCGTGCCTCACTGCTCCTTGTCCCCTTGCCCAGGGCCATGAGATGACGAGTATTGGGCTTCTGCTCGGCGTCTCCGCTGCCAAGCTGGGCACCATGGACATGGCCATCACCCGCCTGCTGAGCATCCACATCCCCGCCCTGCTGCCACCCACCTCCACGGAGCTGGATGTCCCTCACAACGTCCAGGTGGCTGCAGTGGTTGGAATAGGCCTGGTCTACCAGGGCACTGCCCACAGGCACACTGCCGAGGTGCTGCTGGCTGAGATAGGTGGGTACTGGCACTGGAAAATCGGAATGAGGGCTGGGATAGTCTCCATGTGCACCAGGGAGTTGGGAGTTGTAACACTGGCACCTTCCCACCACAATGTTCTCCTCCTATTTTCCAAACCTCACAGTCCCTCCTGGGAGCTTGTGCAGCATGAAAAAGAAAGTCACTGGATTTAGGAAAAGAAATGTGGCAGCATCATTACAGTTCCTATTTCTTCCACCTGGAAATTTGGCGTCTTAAATTCCCCTGTTTGGAACGTTAAGTGTTTTTAACCACTAGGCCTTAAGAGCTCATGTGAACAGCAGATTTATGATCTCACTTGCGCTCTCATTCTGAATTAATTTGTAACAGCTTTTCTCCATGTTTACATGGGACTATACTTGGAGACTGTGTTTTTTGTTAAAGAGGGAATGGGATAAATTTTAAGGGTGAAATCGTTGCATCTCTGGAAATGGATATGTGCAATCTTTTTTTTGCAACAGCATTTGGATTGGTTCAGGATCTTAAAAGTATCTTCAGTTAAATTTTGCATTTTCACCATGGCTCTAAACTCCAACCATAACATTTTGGACAGAGTTGCTATTTGGGAGTGGATAGATGAACTGCCAGTTCCTTGTCATTCCACTGAGGACTTCCCTAGGGAGGGGCAGATTTTTTTTTCTCTCTTTTCAATAGGAATTAAGCAATAAGCTGGAATTTTCCAAGGTGAATTTTGCTGGTTTGGTTTCTCTAGGGCGTCCCCCTGGCCCAGAAATGGAATATTGCACGGACAGAGAGTCCTATTCCCTGGCATCGGGGCTTGCCTTGGGAATGGTGTGCCTTGGGGTAAGTCAGCTGCAATTAGGAAACTCATTATCCATTGGGATGGCTTTCCAAGAGCTGTTTCATCCTTGGCTCCCAGCTGCCTGTGGGTTTTTTCTCCTAGAGAAAGGCACTTCCAGTGCCTTTCCTTCCTTCCATTCTTTAGCATGGCAGTAACCTGATTGGGATGTCAGACCTCAACGTTCCTGAGCAGCTCTACCAGTACATGGTGGGGGGACACAGGAGATTCCAGGCAGGAATGCACAGGGAAAAGCACAAATCTCCCAGTTACCAAATCAAGGTATGTGATACCAATGGTGGCTCATTTAAGCTGGAAGTCTGGGAGGTGTCGCTATGACTTTGGGAGCATCATTCCCTTCCAAATGAAGCTGTGGGAAGTGTTCCCTGTGTTTTCCCAGGAAGGAGATACTATCAACGTGGACGTGACATGTCCAGGTGCCACCCTTGCACTGGCCATGATCTATCTGAAGACCAACAACAGGTTGGGAATTCCTGCAGGGTTAAACTGCACTAGTGTTGGCTCTGCTAAGGTTTGGAATTGCTGAAATGCGACCTGGAAACCCTTTTCCTTTGCCATGTCCTGCAGATCCATTGCTGACTGGCTCAAAGCACCGGACACCATGTATTTGCTGGACTTTGTCAAACCAGAATTCCTTTTGTTGAGGGTAAGATTTTCATTGGGTTCATTTCTCAGTCTGTTTAAATTATGGAGTTTAGGAATTCCAGCCCAACATGCCCATCATCCAGACTCCTTTGCTTCCCAGCCAAACTCACCCCTTCCAACAATTCCTCCTTGTAGTGTGGCAGCTTCCTTGTCATGGAGACAGAATTTAGGGATAAATAGATGAAAGAGACAATTTATGGGGAAAGTTACGTTAAATTTTTAGGTGTATTTTTATAGCTTTTCCCAATTCCATAGATGAATTTTCTCCCTCATGATTTGGTTTTCTCCCTTTTTCCAGACCCTAGCTCGATGCCTGATTTTGTGGGATGACATCCTGCCCAATTCCAAGTGGGTCAACAGCAACGTGCCTCAGGTAGGTGTTCGTTTATGTGTGGTGTGTTTTCTTCCCAGTTTTACACCTCCCTGGATTGTTTTCCATGTGGGTATTTCCATAGTCGTGTCAGGAGCACAGGGAAATGAGCATTAACATGACAGAGATGACTGTTCCATGGGATTCTTGGATTTTAGGAGCACCAGGGACTGAAAAGGAGATGATTGAGGAGGGATAGGATTGTTCCAGACACAAAATGATGTCAGGGAAAGGAAGGAATTAAACTTTTCCCTGCATTGCCAGTCCAAACCTGCTGCATGGAGTTGAGCATTAGGAATAACTTCCCAACAGAGGAATCAGTGATATTCCAAGATACTGTATGGAATTTTTAAGACCAAATGAGCTCAATACCTATAGGAACTACAGGATGCCAGTAGTCTCTGTTGGGGAAAAAACAGCTTTTCCTTCCCTTAGACCTTTTTGTTATAACTTACAAACTCTTAATGGCCAGAGTTTCATTTAATTTTAGTTATCAATTTTCCCTTGGATTTATTTTCCTTTCCTGCTTTTTGTAGATCATAAGAGAGAACATTATTTCTCTTCATGCAACAGAGCTGCCTTCCTCTGAAGACCTGAGCTTGGAAACACTGGCGTGAGTAACATCCCAAAAATCTCCTCCTAGGGAATTTCACTGTCCTGTAAAGGAGAGTTTTGTTATATGGGATATCTTATAAAGGATGAGTCTTGCCTTTTATTTTTAAGGTATTAAGGAGTTTGTGCTGTGTATTCAGATGAGGAGAAGAGGAACATTTAGTCATTTCCTGTTTATGTTGTTTCTTAGGCAAGCTCATGTCTACATCATTGCCGGAGCGTGTTTATCCCTGGGATTTCGCTTTGCCGGGTCAGAAAACCTGGCAGCATTTCAGTGCCTGGTAAGAGGAGGATTATTTTATTCCATTCACTTCCCAGGGAGCTGGCACTCACCTTTTGGATCTATATTCACTGGGCATTTCTTTTCTTTCTAGTACAAATATGCCACGGATTTCCTGAAGTGTTTATCGGCTCCGACTGCGTCCATAGTAAGTTTTTCCAAGTTTTCTTCCAGCAAAAACATGGCTTTATGTGACCCTCAGCAAAACCTCAATGAGAACAAACCTAGCTCTTTTAATTTCCTGAATTACACGTTATATAGGATGTGGCAGGACTGCAAATCATTGGAGGACTTTGCTGGCTCTCCCTCTTTCTGGGGAATGTGGTTTCCAAGGTCTGGGGTAGAAAGTGCTGGATCATCCCGCCTGGAATGTGCTGTTGGCCATGGAATTGTGATGAAACCTCTCTGTTGTGCTTGAAGACAGGTCACTATAACCTGGAAACGTGCTTGAGCGTCCTGCTCCTGGCCCTGGCCATGGTCATGGCCGGCTCTGGGAACCTCAAAGTGCTCCAGCTTTGCCGTTTCATGCACAAGAAGACAGGGGGAGAGATGAACTACGGCTTCCACCTGGCTCACCACATGGCTTTGGGGCTCCTCTTCCTTGGAGGAGGAAGGTAATAGGCCTTTTCCAAAGGCAGATCTCAGTCCCTATTTCCATTTCCTCCTTTCCCTTTTTTAAAAATACTATATGGATGCATAAAGGCATCTTCTGCTGGAAGAGAAAGTCTTGTTGTCTTCATGCACTTTTGAAAGTTCCTTTCCTCATCCCACCAAAATATTTTGACCTCTTGTGTATTTTAGAAGGAAAACTAAAGGATAATGATTTTTTTCCTACAGATATTCCCTGAGCACTTCCAACTCCTCCATTGCTGCTCTCCTCTGTGCTCTGTACCCTCACTTCCCTGTTCACAGCACGGACAATCGGTAAGGCTTTCATGGGTATCCTATTTCCTTCAGCTGAACCATCTTCTTACAAAAGACAAATGGTGGATTTTTACCAAAAAACAATTTTTGGAGGTTCTCCATTTAAGAAAAAAAAAAAAAAAAAAGGGAAGTAGAAGAAAAAAGTGACAGTGGTAGGAATCTTTGGTTAGTGAGGAAACACCAGCTCTGCTGTGCTCCTGTGATACGGCTGCTCCAGTTTGCTCAGCTGGAAAAATCTGTCCATTTATGACCCTTAATCACTTCTGGTTCTGCTCCATTAAGCTTTGTTCTGCTAATTAACCAATGGCATGGCTACAAGAGCTGTATTTGGGTGTGGAGCTGGAATTGCGTGTCCGGGATCATTCCCAGCCCATGCTGAGCTCCTGGTTCCCACCCCAGGTACCACCTGCAGGCTCTGCGTCACCTGTACGTGCTGGCGGCTGAGCCCAGGCTCCTCACTCCCGTGGATGTGGATTCCAACACCCCCTGCTATGCCCTCATAGAGGTCACCTACAAGGTAACGTGGCTGGAAGGGCCTGAGGAGCTGTGGGATGACCAAACACTTGGATTTATCCCAGTTTTCGTTGGAGTGGCCTCCAGTCTTGGGTTTGCTTTCAAGCTGTGGTGGAGGTGGGGTGAATTCTGCACAAATAAGTGAAGGATTGGGCTCAACTTGCTCACACCTCAGGTGTGCTTTGGTGTCACCTGGAGAGCAGAAGGGAGGACAGGGAGATTCACCAGAGTCTTCAAACAGGCAAGGAAGGGTGTCCTGATTGACCCAGGTTTTTCTCCCTCTTCAGAAGGATTTCCAAAGGACAGAGGTGGCTGGAAGCATTTGTAGTTTTCCAAGCCTTCTCCCAATTCTGAGATGAGCAACTTGGTGTTTCTCCTTGGTGTTTCCATCAGGTGTCCTTCAGGGAAGAGTCTTTTCTGTGGGATTTATTTTATGTGGGAGAAGAGAGATGCTCAGAATTGAGTTCTTGGAATATTTAGGGGGAAGAGATGCAACTCTGTGGTTCTGGCAAAGATTTTTCCATTTCCATTCCAAGACTTTCTGTTACAGCTTGCTTCCCAAACCTTCACGTTTCAGCCTTCCCCAGTGTTAGGTGTTGACCCGTCCATCCATGGAGAAAATGGCTTGGGAAGTCTGTGGTTCCTGACATGAGTACTGTGTTTATTTAGGAACAGAACCTGCCTGCTGCCAGGGCAGTTGTTCCCCATGTTCCCCATGCCCTTTTCCTTCCTTTTCCCATGGAAATGAGCTTTTCTAACCTGTGTCTCCTGTGATGTTTTGCAGGGCACGCAGTGGTATGGAGAGGCCACTGAGGAGCTGATGGCACCCACGCTTCTCCCAGAGCTCCACTTACTGAAGCAGGTAGAGGAAATCTCTGTTTTAATGGAAAATCACCTGGATTTTGTGTCACAGATCTCAAGAGCTGAGATCTAGTGGTTTTTGATTCCTTAGCCTGACTCAGGGTCATATTGTGCAATTATGATTCCAAAGACAGTTCTCTCTCTTTTGTCTTGATCAAGATCTTCCAAGATCTGATGCAGCAGGGAATTCCCTGTAGGAGACACAAACCTCCTCCTGAATTTTCTGTGTGGGCAACACTATAAAACAGCCCTGAAAAAGACAGTAGAAATCACTTAATTCAATTATTCTGGTTATATTCAGTAATAAAATGTTTCTATTGACAGATCAGAGTGAAGGGCCCTCGCTACTGGGAATTATTAATAGATTTGAGCAAGGGAACAACTCATCTCCAGTAAGTGTTTTTTTAATGCTCAACTGAATCGTGACCTCGTAGTAATCCTGTGTCATGTTTTTTTTAACCCTCCCACAGCTCAGAAAGAAACCTAGGTTTCATCAAGTCACTGTTGTGCATCTGACAGCACTTTAGGGGGGAGGAAAGAAACTGCAGAGTTGGGTTTCACCCATTGAGGTGAATAATTCATGCAAAAAAACAGGGTCGGGGAAAACCTGATAGTAAAACCCACAGAGGCTGGCAGTGGGATGGAGGCACCAGAGAGCAGCTACAGCTCATGGCTTTGGTTTGGTTTTGAGTGGTGGTGATGTCACGTTTCCCAGACTGTTGGGGACTGTTACTGCCCTGTGAAATGCGTTTTCTCATGTCTCTCTGTGTCACAAAGTGCCACCCACCCTCGTGACACACTCAAAGCGCGGTGGGAACCAGAGATTTTACCGGAACACAGGATCAAGGGGTGGTGGGAAATCGTTCTCATCTTTGCACTCCCCAGTGAGGGGTGGGAGAAACCAGCTGCATCTTTGCTCAGTAATGTGGTGTTTTAAGGTCATTTACTTGCCACTAATCAATTCCAGAATCATTTAGGTTGGAAAAGACCTCCAAGATGAGCCCAATCATTGATCACCCTCTTGTCAACTGGAAAGATTAAATTAAGCACAGTCCACCAGCTTTGGGTTGGAAGGGATTTAAACATGCTTTGAACATGCTTTAGGTTGGAAGGGATTTAAAGATCACGCAGTTCCCCCCCCTGCCATGGGCAGGGACACCTTCTACCACCCCAGGTTGCTTCAAGCCCGATCCCAACCTGGCCTTGGACACTTCCAGGGATGGGGCATCCACAGCTTCTCTGGGCAGCCTGTGCCAGGGCCTCCACACCCTCTCAGGGAAGAATTCCTTCCCAATATCCAGCCTGAATTTTCTCTCTTTGAAGCAATTCCATAAATCAGCCCCATTGTGCCATTCCAGGTCGATCCTTTCCAAGGGTGGCATCCTGTACGTGAAGCTCCGAGCTGGGCAGCTCTCCTACAAGGAAGATCCCATGGGCTGGCGCAGCCTCCTGGCAGAGACCGTCACCCACCGCAACTCTGAAGCACGGACGTTCAAGGTACCACTCCCAGGATGGTTCCTGCCAGGAATGCTGCTGAGGGAGGCAGTTCTGGTGGCTTTGACAGGACAACCATGTGTAGTTGCATCTGCTGTGGGCAGACACAAGTGTTGGACATGTCCAGCCCATGATGTCCTTGGTCATGGAATCATTTAGGGTGGAAAAGCCCTCCAGGATCATGGAGTCCAACCTTTAAGTCACTGAATCTAAATTTTAAATTACTGAGTCCAACCTTTAGATTATGGAGTCCAACTTTCAGATCATAGAATCCAACTTTTAGATTGAGTCCAGCCTTTAGATCATGGAGTCCAACCGTTAGATCATTGAATCTAAATTTTAGATCACTGAGTCCAACCTTTAGATCATCTAATCTAACCTTTAAATTGAGTCCAACTTCTAGATCATTGAGTCCAACCTTTAGACATGGATTCCAACCTTTGGTGTGGGTTCCATTTTTGTCTCTTGTGTTTTGGACACTTTGGAAATCAGTTGTTGTTATCTTTGTGCACAATCCAAAATGTTCATTTTAGGAATGTGTTTTAATCACCTTTTTTCCAGCCAGAAGCAATTTCCGCTTTCACTTCCGATCCTGCTCTCTTTTCCTTTGCCGATTATTTTTGCAAACCAACTGTGAACATGGGCCAGGTAGGAATTGTTGGTGTTAACCAACACTTATTCCATGGATACAAAGTAGGGAAAACTTGCCTTAAACTCTAGAGCAGAATTTAGCGCTGCAATCAGCAGGAACAGGGAATATCCTGCAGGAATATCCCATGTAATACAAGAGTGATCCTCTGATTCCTGATGGTTTGGTATTGGGATTTTTTGTCCCATTCCATGTGTTTAACAATTCCAGAGAGCCCTGAAGCATTTAGGGGAAGTCACAAAAGGTGTTTTATATGGAATTTCTTTTAAAATTATTTAAGGGAGGGAATAAAACCTTTTTTAATTATCCCAAAGAAGAGGTCAAGTGGTATCATTAGTTGTCCCAAATTCCTGTGATGCCACTGCATAGATTAACTTCAATGGAGGCAGGAACCTGGAATAAATTGTGCCTGACACCTATCTTTCCTCAGAAACAAGAAATCCTGGATCTTTTCTCCTCCATTCTTTATGAGTGCGTGACCCAGGAGAATCCGGAGATGCTGCCCACATACATCGCCATCGACCAGGTAGGAAACTCTTGTTCCTGTTGGAAACAACACCTTTTCCCACTTTTTGGGGGGCAAAGAGTGGCCATTCCATGTGCTTTTCCAAAGGAGGGAGGGCAGGGATTAAGGAGTCATTTCCCTCCTGTGTAATTCCTGCTCCAATTCCTGCTCTCTCCACTGCCAGGCCGTGAGGAGGCTGGAAAGGCGGGAAATGTTTGAGACCTTTGAGCTGTGGCAGATGAAGCTGGTGCTGGAATTCTTCAGCTCCCAGAGCCATCAGGAGAGGATGAGCAGGAATCCAACCCGAGGGCTCTTCATGAACTCAGAATTCCTGCCAGTGATGAAGTGCACCATAGATAACACCTTGGATCAGTGGCTTCAAGGTGAGGAGGAATTTCAGTCCAACCAGTGTTGGAATCCTGAAATGGTTTGGGTTGGAAGGGACCTTAAAGCCTGTCTCATTCCATCCCCTGTTGCTCACCTGGTTCTTGTCTTGCTGATCCAGGTTGATTTTTGCCTCAAAAGTAGGGAAAAGTGATGAGGGAAGTAAGAGCGTTTTCAGTTTGGTATGGAACATTTCCTGGAGAATTGTATTTGCCTCGAGTGGTGGGGGGTTTTTAGCAAGGAACATGATGTTTCCCAGAGAAAATTCCTTCTTCATCTTGCACAGGAGAATTTTCCCAGAACAAAAGCAAGCCGTGACCACAGCAGGGTGGTCATGGCAGAAGGAAGGACGTCAGAAAACAACCTCCCAGCCCACCTTCCATGGGGCGTGGAGACTTCAATGGGATTTTTCTGTGGAAATCCTGCTTCCCAAATGTCACTAAAGGTATTTCTTGTGCCTTGCAGCTGGAGGGGATGTGTCCCTGCATTCCTACCTGATTGGGCAAGCTCCGGAGGAATCCCAGCTGAGCATGCTGGCGTGCTTCCTGATTTACCACTCTGTGCCCACACCAGGGCAGCTGGCAGCTGGAGGCTTGGAAGGTGAGTCTGGAATAGGGATTCAGGAAAATCCTGGATCCTTTCACTGGGCAGCTTTTCCTTGCCCTCTAGCAGCCTGGGAATACAACAGTCCTGAGGTTTCTCAGGTAAAAGAAAGGCAGCTGGACCTTTATTTTGGGACCTCTGTTCCTTCCTTAGGGCTGGGGCAGGAATGTCACAAGGGATCTGGGGCCTATCCCAGATTGTGCTAGCCACAGATCCCTGTGTTTGGTCATCCAGCTGCCTGTTACACACCTCTATTTTGGGTGTTTGTCTCCTCTTGTGTTCTCTTTGTTCCTGGATTTGGGATCTTTTAAAGAGATTTGAGATTGCTTATAGAACTTCACTTTCCAACCAGCACACAGCAAACAGATCCATCGGATGACACCTCCAGAGCTTCCTGCAGCTTCTCCCTTCAATTTTGGGCAAATCTTTGCTCATTTTTACACCCTTTTCCTTTGCTTTGGATGTTTTTTAGGGAGCAGGAACTTCTCGGAGCTGCTGCTGAAGCTGCGGAGGCTGCATGTGCCTGTGCGGGCACTCTTGCGCTTGGCTCCGCTGCTCCTCGGGAATCCCCAGGCCATGGTGCTGTAATCCCACCAAACTTCCCAAAAATCTTCTTTTTGTACCTTCCCAAACACCAAACTCACCCACAGCTGTGGTAACCACGACCAGGAGTTATTTATAAATTGTTATGAGGAATTAAAAGAAAAAAAGAGCTATAAAAGTGAGGGCGTAATAAATTTACTTTTGTAACAAAGGTTTGTTTGCAAATATGTGGTTTTTGTGGGGAATTCAGGAAATACCTTGGCTGGGAATGGTACTTTTCCTTGGTTTTATAACACCTTTGCTTGTGGTGGATCGTATTTTCAAACAATGGACATAATTCCTGGTTTAAGCACTTCGTGTTCCCTTCCTCCTTGTGTATCCCCCTGGATGAACTCGGAGCAGGAGTCATTGCTTGTTGGTTCTGGGCAGAGCAGATCCTTAATTTGTCACTAAACACATGGAATTTCTCCATAAAAAGCAGACAGAGGTTGAGGGATTGCTCAGCCAGAGCCAAAGACTTGGATTCTGCTTATTCTGGTTCCAAATCTAACCATTTGCTGTGGCAATTTATCCCTGTTTTTTTTCCCAAGGAGGGAAATCCTCAAGGAGGGGAGCCAAGGGATTTTGGAAGAAAGACAACCAGAAATGATTAAAAAGAGAGCAAGAGTAGAAAAATTATACAAACCTGATTGTTATTAAAAAGAACAACTTTATTGTGTACTCAATTTTTCCAATTGCTTGAGGTGTCCTGAAGGAGCCAGAGCCCGTGACAAATTCCACCCCTCATCCCCCTTTTTTTAAAGCTGTCAAAAGTTCAAAAGCTGCTTTAATTTAATAAAAAGAGTTCAATTAATTTAACAAACCTCCTCCACAAGCACATTCTTTATGTGAATTCAATGAACCCATAAACAGATGAGAAATCAGAGAAGCCACGAGGTCTCATGGATGTTCTTTGCCCTGGGAGGTGGGTGCAGCCCAGGGAAGTTCCTTCTAAACTGAGGAAATGGGAAGCATGAAGTGCTAATTTTCCAGAGGGAGTGACACTGGGCTTTTATGAAATCATGGAATGGTTTGTGTTGGAACGGACCTTAAAGACCGTGGGCAGGGACGCTTTCCTTAAAGCCCCATCCAGCCTGGCCTCGGACACTTCCAGGGATGAGGAATGAGATTCCCCACGACTTTTCCAAGGACAGATTTTTTTATTATTATTTTTTAACCTCCTCAAGCCTCTACCTCAGCCACAGAGTGAGCCTCCCGAGTTTCTCTAAGTTGGACAAAGATCCGAAAATCCAAATGCTGGATTTGGGGTGGAAAGCGGAGGAACTTGGAGGTGTCCTAATCCTCTTGCTGTCCCGATGGATCCCTGTGGTTTGTCCCACATTCCGAGCGTGATGCTGCCTGGTGGCCGGGCAAGCTGGAAGGTGAGGATTCATTTCACCACGAATAAGATGAAAAATTACGAGTAACATGAGACCAAGCATCTCCAGCAGCTCCCTGCCAGCGCCTCGGCGTCGGGATGCTCCTGGTTTCCGCCGGATGCGGGAAAAGCGCCATTCCCGGCGTTTGGCGAGGGAGGTGAGTTCGTGGGCGGGGGTGGGCGCGGGAAGCTCTGGCGAGGAGCTCTGGGGCTTCCTGTTTCCTTCCTCCGCAGCTCGAGCAGAATTTGAAAGCAGCGGCTGCCGTGAGCTGGACCAATGATCGGGGCACAGCGCGCCCGGGCCGCCCGCGCCCGTTACGGATGCCCGGGGCTGCGCTTCCCGGCCCCACGTGGGAACACCGGGAACCCCCGGCCCGGGGCCGGCCCGGCCCTGCCACCCACGGTAAGGCGCTGCTCCCTTCGGCTGCTGCCAAGAATTGCGGAGGAAAAAACCCATGGAACTGGCGGGAACGTTTGGGATTTCGCGCGGGCTGCTGCTCGGGTTGTGCGCTTTGCCTCGTCCCGGAGGGATCTGCTGGAGGAGAGAAGCCCTGGAGGCGATGTGGAGCTGGGAGGAATTTAGGAATGCACCAGGAGCTGCAGGGAGGGAAGCAGCGCTGCTCGGGCACGGAGAAGGAGGTGGGATGTGGAGGTTCTCCCTGATCCTGCACCCGGATAACTCCATTCCCCATCCCTGGTTAGTGTCCCAGGCCAGGTTGGACGAGGCTTGGAGCAAACCTGAACGAGGGGAAGTGGCCTTGCCCATGGCAAGGGGTGAGACGGGATGGGCTTTACGAAACATTCTCACCCCAATCATTCCCTGATTCCTTCCAGCTGTGATAATGACACAGCTGGGAACAGAGGCCGGGCTCCGCTGGCGTCATGTCTACTCCCACAGTGCTTAGTGCTTTTGGGGGTATTTTGTGCCGGCCTTTCCCGTTCGTTCTGTGCTCTCCTTTGGGATCTGGACTGGGAAAAGCAGCAGCGAGTTCTCCTCCTGCCTCTCCAGCTCTCCCACCACCTGCCACCCAATGCATCCCAAACTGCGGTTCCTTGGGGACTGCTTGTGTGTCCCATAGGCTGTCCCAGAGCTGAGTGGCATTGCCAGGGGCTGAGCAGCCCCGGGCTCTCTCCTTTTCCTGCCCTGGCTCAACTTTCGTCCTCGGGATCATCCCGCGGCAGCACATTCCCTTTCCAGGGGGGAATTATCCTCCTGATCCTTCTTTAGTCCCGGCTGGGCGGTCCCTGGGGCATCCCGCGGCGGCTGCGGGCAGAGCGCCGGGTTCTCCTGCTCATCCCATGCCATGTATCGCGGTGCCGGCTGCCCTTCCCGGTGCATCGTTCCCGGGAAGCGCCCACAGCTGGGACGCGGTTCCTGTTCCAGCCCGGTCCCATCGCCACCTTCCCCACTGAGTTCCCTTGGTTTTTTTGGCTGGGGCTCGCAATTTTTCGGCAACAGTGACCTCTGTCGGCATCGCCACCGGGGCCACTGGCGTGGCTCCGCTGTCACCCAGCTGCATACTACGCCTCCATCGCAATTCCCACGTCTGGCACAAACGATCCCGCCATTCCAGCTGCTGCCGAATTCCACGGCAGAGCCCCGGCGGCGTTTCGGGAAGCAGCGGTGCCGGGAGGCGGCTGCGAGCCCTGCTCAGAACGGGGCACCGGTTACCGAAAGGTGTCCCCAGGACAACCCCAGAGCCGGGAACCCGAAAATCCCGGGTTTAATGGGCGGCCAAACCTCCGTGACTCATGTCAGCAATGCTGCTGCCGCCGGTGACTAATCCCGGGAGAGCTGTCGGCCGGGGCTCGGCTCCATCCCTGTCCTAACGAGTGTTTGGCACGGTTAAATAACAATTAAAAAATCCAGGTGAGGTTACGGGAAAGAAGATGTGAGTGGGGGCTGCCAGGTTGGTGTGGGCGTCTTCTCAGCTCCTCTGTCCATGCCTGTGTCCACTCAGAGAGGCTTACCCTGCTGGAAAATGTTTTCCAGCGCCTTTGGAGCGTGGATCAGCAGCTGCAGGTGGCGGCGAATTTTGGGAGGGCTGTGGGGCCGTGGCGGCGGCCGGGGAGTGACTCAGAAGCACTTCGGGGCTCTGTGGTTTTACTTTCATGGTTTTGCTGTGACTTAGCAACTTGTTTGTTCGCTCTGCGGGAAGGCAGGTGTCGGCATGCCCGGCAAAGCAGCCAGATCCCATGGGATTCCGGCCATCCCAAGGGATCCCGGTGCCCTTGGGGTGTTGAGTTGCCCAGATGGATGTGGCTGAACCCCACAGGTGATGCAGGTAGTGATGTGACATGATCCTTTGGGATCTGCGTCCTGCAGCAAGCAGTTCCATCCCACTGCGACTATCCAGCAGGAGCAGTTTCCACTCCTTTCTTTTTAGAAGAAGAATGGGATTTTTGATGATGGTTCTGGCATTTCCTAAAGCTTGCAGCCACTCTGGACATTTCTGGAGAGTTGGATTTGGAAGCTGGGCTAGCAACCTGGCGTTTTCCAGGGAGATACTAATGACCGCTAGCACATTTTTCTGTTTTGTTGCAATAGTGGGGGGAAAAAAAGTAGAAGGGGATCAGGCTGAGTGTTTTCCCACTGTGGTGGAAAATACTCCCAATCATCATGTTCCTCCTTCTCATAGGATGCTCATGGTGTGATTTCTTCCAGGAAGGGCATTTCCCACCAGCTTGTGCTCTGCTGGGAGGAGCTCCAGGAATGTCTGTGGGAAGCACTGGACTAAGAGGAGCATCCATCTCCTAGATTTTTGAGGGAGCCAAGCATTTGATGCCACTGTAGCCAGCATGGTGCTCCAATGCCTCCAGATTTCCACAGTTCTGGGTTGATTTGGAGGTTTGTGATCCCTGGAGTCTCAGCCAAGGGAGCTGGATGGGAAATGGGTGAAAGCTGCAGATGAGGACAAAAAGGGGATGGTTTTGGGTGGTTTTCCTCCCTCAGCTGAGCCAGGGCATCACTCGTCCCATGTCAACTCCCTCAGACACTGTCAGGTTTTTCCTTATGCTGCACTGATGGTCCTGGAAGAGTTAAAGCCACCAGCAGGTCCTGAAAACAGGGATTGAGGTTGGAATGCTCAGCTGAACCATGGTATGGCCATGGAACACTCAGTACCAAACCCGTCTGCATCCAAGCTGCCTCTTTGGTGTCATAAATCCAAGTTTGATTAGCATGGATTAGGAAGAGGCTAATTAAAGGTTCCCGGGGCTCCCCCTTCCCTCCATATCACACCCCCCAGGGCTCCCCATCCCTGCTGTGTCACTGCTCCCAGGACTGCTTGTGCCCCTGAGTCATCTCGAAACTCCAGCTGGATCCAGATGCATGGTCCTGCCCTAAGCCAGCCGTGGGTTTCATTGTTTTCCCAAAAAACAGGAGCTCCAAAGCACACAGAACAGAAATGCAGTGGGTTTTCCCCACCCCACCCAAAGTGGGAACACCAGCAAGGTGACAGCCATCCCCGTGCTGCAAGAGAGAGGAAAAAGGTCCCTTAGCTGGGAGGGAAAGGGCTTGGAGTGGGGTGAGCATCTCTCGAGCTGTTTCCCTGGGGAGTGGGGACGGTTTCCATCCCTCATGTGCAGCCAAGAGCCTCTCCCAAGGGATTTGCTGGGAGGTCACACCTTCTTTTAGATGGGAATGGGGGGAAAACGGGACTTTCCAGGCTGGAAAGAGTATCCAGGTGCCTGAGAGCTTAGGGATGCATTCCCTGGATGAAAGAGCCTGCTGCTCCCACTCTGAGATATCTTATCCCCTTCCCAGCCCCCTCGGATTTCCCAGTCCCTGTGGATTTGGCTCCAGGCCCTGGGAAACCAGACCTTTCCCAGCAAAAGCTTTTTCTGATGAGAAAAAACTCTCTGATCCTTTCCCAATGGGGGAAGCGGGAGAGCCCCTGGGCCATGGGAAAATCTCTTTCCCCACATACTGGTGGGAGGGATGGAGCCATATAAACCCTTGGCACATCCCGGGCTGGGACCTGCGATGGGGAGAGGCTAGGTAGGATGTGGGTCTGGTCTGGGATCCGTGGAGGGATCCCATTGCAGGGGATCTATGGGTGGCTTTGGGAATTGGTGTGTGGGGAATTTGCTCCAGGGGGATGCGCCTGTGCCTGGAATGTGGGGGGCTCTGAGTAGAGGGAAAGTGAGACTGAAATTAATGGAATTCCTACATTTTTCTCTGGCTGGTGGATGTTTATCGGTCTGTTGCTTTGCCTGGACAATTCTTGCAGCCCAGAGAAGAATGCTGGAGCCACGGTTTTTGCCGTCATCCCAACATCCCCCCTGTCATTCCTGTTAATTCTCAATATCAAAGTGTTCGTGACATTTCAGCAAAAACTGCTGGATAGGGCTGGGGTTTCCCAGGGAACCCGATCCTGACCCCTTGCCATTAAATGACTGTAGAAGGAGAAGTGTGGGAAGCACAGGGATGAATCCCTGTGGTGGAGCATCCTGCCTGGGATCCGAGGAACACAAAGCCGTGGATCATTTCCACCTCACAGCTCAAAACCAGCATAAACCTGGGAGTAAAGGGGCAGAAATCTCCCTCTGCTTCCAGCATTCCCAGTGCTGCTTCCTCCATAGATGATTCCCTGTCTCTGGAACAGAAGAAGCAGAAGAGGTTTTCCAAGCAGTGTAAACTAAAAAAATACTTTTCCCCATGTTTTTCCCTAGGGAATCAGCAGGAGCATGGCTGTCCCTCTGGGATTAGGACTGGAAAGGGGGATCTTGTCCCCTTCCCAATTATTTCAGTCTCCACTTAATGGTGGGAAACAAGAGCAGTCAGCACTTTGGGATTTTTTCACCCATTCCCATGAAACATACCCAGTCCTGGATGTTCCCTCTCCTTGTCTCAGGTGCTCCGGAGGATGTGGGGAAGGAGCCGTGAATCCGGTGAGTGCCTCCATGGGCATGGATAAATCTCTCCGTGGGAAGGTTGGCATGGCTTCAGGATGACTTGCTTGGGATGCAAAGCGCCGAGCTGAGGTGACCAGCTCAGGAGTTCTGGGTGCCCAATCCGTGTCCCGGTGCCGGAGCGAGGCTGTGGGTGCCACCAGCACTTTCAGCAGCACCAGTTTGACTCTGGAAACTGGGGTTTGGGGAGTTGAGCAGTTCCTGGAACTGCAGCCCCACGTCATGGGGGGGTTGGGTAATTCAGTGACAGAGGAGGAAGGGAAAACCCCACGGAGCAGTGCTGGGAGGCTCTGGCCAAAAATGAGTCAGCAGTGACTGGGTGGCTGCTGGGGCTGGTTTTACTGGTGATTCTGGGGTTACTGAGGCTGCTGGGGCTGGAAAAGTTGGTGGTGCTGGTGGTACTGATGTTGCGGGTGTTGCTGGTGGTGCTGGTGCTGTTACTGGTGGTACTGGTGTTGCTGGTGGTACTGGTGCCGTTACTGGTATTACTGGCACAGCATCTCCCAGCTGCTCCTCTCCCTCTCCCAGTGCCCATTCCCAGGACCTTTGGGCAGCTCTTCTGTCCTGCTGGGAATTCCCAGGAATCCCATACAGATTCCCAGTCCATCCCAGCATCCAGGTCCCTCTGGAGCCCATTCCTGTGGTGTTGTGATTCCAAGGACACCCAGGCCATGTTTTAGGGATTTGGGGCATTCCAGATGTTTAGGATTTATTTTCTTTTGGAAATATTAGCCAAATATTTGGAACCAAATTCTGGCATGAAGGTGCCCCCTTCCCAGGCTCTCTGAGCTCTTCCACACTTTTCCATGGCATTAAAATCAAGGAAAAGAATTTAAGTCAGGAAAGGCAATTAAAATCCAGCAGGGCAATTAATTTAAATATATCAGGGCAATTAATTACAATCCAGCAGCTCCCACCATTCTCCTGCTTTTTATATTTAAAGAAATCCTATATTTGTATAGTCATATAAAATTAAGTTCATGTAATAATATTTATATGTAAATGTAATTTTATGTATTTATATATTACACACAAAGACATTTATTTCTATTTAAATAAAATTATTAAGTGTATTCACATATGTACACTGTATGTTTATTGAATAATATGGTGATTAATATGTCAAATATGTTTATTAAAGTTGAATAATAGAAATATATATTTATTAAATTTAATTTAATAACAGAGTGTGATGGAGTAGATGGAATTAATGTAATGTGATAAATATAATGAAAATTATATCATTCATATAATAGTAATGATGTCCTTAGTGGTATAAATTAAGCCAGGTTGGGAGTTAATTAAAAAGAAAAAAAGGTGGTGGGGGGGAAAGGATTATTTTTTACAATGGGAGAGGATTGGGAATAAATGCAAGGATTGAGATTAAATGGAAGTACACAAAGATTTAATGGCTACTGCTGAGAGTATCATGGCAGGTGGGTTTGTTGGTATTGAATTTTCCAGATTAATTCCTCGAGGCAAATCCCAGTTTCTGGGAAAGGCCTGTCTGATTTTCCAGCTGGGTTTCTTGATACTGAATTTTTCAGCTTAATTCTCAGAGGCAAATTCCCAACCCCGGGGGAAATCTTGTACGATTTTCCAGGTGGGACATTTTTAAGCCAACTGTTACCATTTTCCTGGGATAAAACCCATTCCCCCTCAGGTCAGAGTGATCCCTCTCAAGCATCTGCTGAAAAATTATGACGCAGCAAAATCAGATCAGCCACAAATTCCCTTTTCTCCCCTGTTTTTCCATCCATCTGCCCAAGCGATGCACACAGAGCAGTGTTGGCAGGGGGGCAGTCCAGAAGTGCTGGAAATTTGCCTGATAGAATATCCAGAGTTGAAATGGACACACAAGGATTATCAAAGTCCAATTCCTGGTGCTGAACTTCCCAAATTCTGGAGTGGGAAATGCCTGAGGATTCTGGGGACTCTCTGTGTTCCACTCTCCCCACACGAGTCAAAGCAAACGGATTTGTCTAGATTTTCCTTCTCTGCACCCCTCAGGAAATATTCCCAGTCTGTTTGACTCCTCTTTGGCACAGGGAAGGGGATGAGCCAAACCCCAAATTTATTCCCTGTCCCTTCCTTTTGCCACCTTTGGCTCAGGTTTGAGACTGATGACGTGTGAAGGAGGAGGAGGGGGGGTGGGGGGGAGCGTTTGACTCGAGCAGCAGCGAGACGAAAATAGCGAAGTGGAAATTCAGCCCAGCTCAAGAATTGAAATGAAATCGTTTGAAATTAAAGATTTCATGCCTTGCAGAGGCTGTTCCAGCCTTGCTCCATCCTCTGCCTGGGGTGTGGAGGGCTTGAGAAAGGCAGCAGCATCCCAGAAGGGTTTTGAGGGTGCTTTTGGTCATTGTTTCTCGGCACTAAATAGAGGAAGAATAAGTTTCAAACGAAGCGTGTTTTGTTTTGTCACAGGAAGTGGAGAGAGCTTTGGGAGAGCCCTGAGACATTGACTTGAAATTCTGTATTTTAGTGTTTTCCTGGCCAAACCGATGGCGTGGATTGGTGCCTGGTGGAAATCGAGGGGGACTGGGATGGGCGGGGAGCAGGGCAGTAGGACCCCCCCTTCCCAGTTAACCTGAGGGAGGAGGTTTGGGGCTGGAGGGCTTTGCGGGGGGAAGGCAGCCCCTCCCGAGGGAGCTGCCGGCTGCTGTGTCCTGCTCCAGGGAGCCCGAAATTGTGGTGTGGGAGGGCGGGGGGCTGGGCGGCCCTGGGGCGCCCCCGCTCCGGGAAACCGTTGGAGCTCTTTCTCGGGCGCCTTTGGCCTCGGGCGCCGCCGGCAGCGGCAGCCTCAGGAAAAGGAGCTGGGTTTCACAATGGCTCAGACCTCCTCCGGCCGGGCAGCCCCCTCCGAGCCGCCTCCTGCCCTGCAAAACCCCAGAATTGGTTGTCTCCACGCTGGGGGGGCTCGCGCGGCGCTTCCCTCGCCGGCACCCCGGGAGAGCCTGGCGCTGCTCCGGAGTCACCGAGCTCAGCGCGGCGGGGTGACAGCTCCGAGCCCTCCCTTGCAGCCCAAACCTCCCAAAAACCCCTCGGTGCAACGCCTCTGCTCCTCCAGAGCTGCTGCTGGCCAGAATCGCCTCCCATGGCGCCTGTGGCGTGCACCGGGGTGATGCTGCTTGAATTTCAACCAAATCACCAGATTCCCACTGCTCCCATGGTATTAATTTGCTTTTTGGTTTCGCTATTAATGCTGAAGGGCTGCGAGGTCGGCGGTGTTGGCTTTCGGTGGTAATTCACAGCCCCACTGATTTAATTCACGCTCCGCTGCCAAAACCAGAGGCTCACCAGGGGTATTTGGGATGGGGTTGTGCCCATGGGTGGGAAAATACTGGGAAATGCTGTTTGGGATCAGGAAAAATCCAGTAGGTCACATAGCACTGAGTTTGATTTCTCCTGCAAGGGGGAGATGGAATTAATTCTTATCAAATAAGGGTGTCCAGCGGGTGGGCAGGGGCTGGTTTGGTGTCACCCAGCACTGCCCTGGGGCTCGTCCCTGCCTTGGGGACACAAATTTGGGCAAACGCTGATTTTGGGGTTAAATCTGCCCTTTTTCTCGTTGTGCTGTGGTTCTGCTCTGCCTGTCCTTGCCGCTGTACCCTCGAGAAAGGTTGCAAGCAGTTTTGGGAACACGTTGTCTGCCTGAAACATGACAGAATCGGCCACAAATTGCAGATGAGACTGATAAGAAAAGCCAACAACAGAAAATAGGTAGAAAAACAACACGGTGGAGGCTGAGAGACCACTGAAGTGCTTTTTTGTGTGTTTTTTTAACCAGTTCTCTCATGATGGAAGTGAAAACACATGAAAAGAGAAATGTCTTTTGTTCTCCCACTCGAATTAAGATGCTCCAGCACCAAACCAGGGTTGAAGCCCGTGGCTGGAGCTGCTGCCCAGCACAGGAACTCATAAGCATTTTGGCACTGATGAGAGTGGTTGGATGTGTTTTGAGAGGGTTTTGTGATTTTTTTTTAACCTTAAAAAATGTGCCCTGAAGCACATGGGTAACTCAGCTCATTTTCTCAACCCAGCCTCTCTACCTGAATGTCTCTGCTCAAATAAATCAGGCTCCAGCTCAGAAATTAGGATGAGGTTTTTGTTTTCGTTCTACTTATTTCATCTTTGTTTTTATAAATAAATACAAATCACTCAAACTGAAACTTGATGGCTTTGGTGATAATCAAAGAGCAGCCCTGGGGAAATTTTTCTTCATTACCATGTTCTTTCACAGCCCACACTCGGGGTTTCGGGAGGAAAACTTCTTAACCTTTGCAGCAGCAGCACCCGACGTTTTTTGAAGTCCTGGCACACTGAGATTCAGGGTTCACATTGCGTTGGCATCACCTTTATTTTAGGGCCATGTGGAGAGGAGAAATTCTCTCTCCCTCCCCAGCCCTTTCTCCCCTCAGTTCGCCACTTTTCCCTCCTTCAAAAAAAAAACAAACAACCAACCCCCCCAAGAACATGTTGGACTCCCCCCTTGAAGGGCTTGGGTTTTGTTGTTGTTTTTTCACTTCTGTGGGCCAGCTCTGTTCTCTACCAGATTTGTACAACGTGTTTTAGTATTTGCAGCTCACTTCCTGTATGAGGTTACTTTGTTTATCATAAAACCCCTATTTTTAAACCCATTTCTGCCAATAAGTAATTTGAATGGTAATGGCAGACGCTCATGACTGTCCCCTCTGCTCCTAGCTGGTGGGGAGACTCCAGTGGCTCTGGGAGGGATGGGCATCAGGATGTTGGCTGAGGGGGTCCCATGGCTCTTCCCTCAAATCTCAGGGGGACTATTTGTGTGAAAATCACCAGGATTTCTGAAAGCTCTGACTTTTTTAGCCTGGGGTCACATGTGGTGTGAGGATGTGGAGAGGCAGAGCTGCAGCACTTACCATCCTTTCCATCCTTAGGGAATGGCCATGGTACCATCTTCCAACTTCATTTTCATTAATTACCAGCCAGGAGAACTGTGGGATTGTCAAAAAACTGTTGGCTTGGCCCACTCTGCCCATAATTGCAGTGAGATGAGGCATGGGTTAATTAACAGCCTGTGAGGCCGGGAAGCGCCAGCTCCCTGTGTGTCCTCTTGAGAAAAGGGATGGAGGAGCCTGTCACAAACCCAGCAAGGAGAAATCCATCAAATCCAGGAAGAACAGACCCTGTATCCCCCCACAAGGGCTGTCTGAGGCCCCCTGAGGTCCACGGGACCAGCTTTTGTTGGAACAGCGATGTCTCCATCAGGGGTAACCTTGTTATGTGTCTTTCCTTGGGTTGTAGGACTTAATTTTTCAAAATTCCACAGAAAAGAGGTTTGGGATGCTCAGGAAGGGCAGCAGGAAGGTCCCCTTAGTCCAGCCATCCCTGAGCTTGTCTTACATCTTTTAAAAACCCTGCTAGAGCACCTTCAACATCCCTTTATTGCTTTTAGGGACCTCCCTGCTATCCAAGACTTCCCATCTCCTGTCTGTGCAGGGTGTGACCCCAGGAGAGGTCAAGCATCCAAGGACCTGCCAGAAAGGCAGAAAGGCCGCTGGAAAGAGTGAGCTTTGTTGCAATATGAAAATCAAATGCAAAGCTCAGGGGGTATTTTTAGCTGGTTTAGGCTGCACAGGTGTTTGAAAGGTCAGCAGCGAGTCATTGGAAAAAAAAGAAAAAAAAACTTCTCTGTGTGGGGAGAGCCTGGTGTCACTCCCGTGGCTCTGGATGACTGGAATCTCATCCTCAGCTTGGGTTGCTTGACATTCCTGAGGCCGGCAGGGGTGTGGGAGTGCAGGAATGTCCCAGTTTTGCATGTCCCCAACAGTATGAGCATATGGCAGCCGTTAAGTGTCCAGCTCTGATGCACACAGGAAGCTGTGGCTTTTTCCATGAATAAAATCTGGGAGTCTGCTCCTTTTCAAGGAATAAAGCCAATTTGTCATCCTTAAAACAGAATTTGTGAGCTCCTAGAATGTAAGAGCACAGAAAGGGCCTGGCTCGTGGGGAGGAGCCATTGATGTGGCTTTGGTGGGCCTGGGCCATGGCCAACGTGGGCTGATGGCAACCTGAGTTTGGTGGACCCATGACGACTTTGGGCTTGTCCATGACCAACAGGCCACAACCACCTTTGTCTTAGCCATGAACACCTTGGCCTTGGCCAACCTGAACCGTGACCACCTTGGTTTTGGTCATGGCCAGCGTGGGCTGTGGCCAACCTCAGCCTGGCCATAGCCAAGCTGGCCAGAAACACCTTCAAGGTGGCCATGACCCCCTTGGAGTTGGCCATGGCCAACCTGGCCCTGGCACATGCCGAGGGCAGATCCTGACAGAGGGGCAGCACTTCCCGTTGTGTCACCAAGGTCACTAGGTTCAGGCAGGTCATGAGCTCCTTCCAACTTGAGTAACACTGCAGGGTCATGTCCCAGGTGTGACAACTCACCTGGGTACATCCACAAGCTCCCAAATTCCAACAGGACCACGGAGCCACCGGGAGAGTGGAGCCAGCACCTGCCACAGGCTCGGCTGGGCAATTAAACCTTTTTTTTGTGAGTTAAAGAAGCCCCCCAAAATAGCACCTGAAACCAATAAACTTCCCTTTCAGGAACTTCTGTAATTTGAAACACACTCAAGAACAAAAAAACCCAAAAAACAACAACAAAAAAAAAATCCAGATTTTTTTTTTTTTTAGGTTGTTTATCAAGTAGGACTTGGGGGTTGTTTTTAAATCCTTTTCAGGTGGTGACTGCTGAGGAGTTAAGTGGAGGGATAGGAAGGGCTGGAGGAACAAATGGGATGGAGGGCCAAGGCAGAGGAAGGCAGGATGGGAATTTTAAGGAGAATATTTAAAACTATAAAACTGCCATGTGAAATAATAAAAAGGAAAAAATAGTGATGTTCCGTAACAGAATCAAAATAATGTTAATAAATGCATTAAAAAATAAAATAAAAATAATAAAAATAAAACAAGACGCAAAGGATAAAATAAACCCCAAAACTTCTTCAATGCCAGTGAAAACCAGCTGGGGACAAGAGGTGCATGGAAGGTGCTCATCAGCTGGGCTTGAGCCCACATGATGTGAAGAAAAGCAAAAAAAATCCAAGGAATCCCCAAATAACTCTCAGATGGAGCAGCTTTTGGGGTTGGGAACACTCAAGGCAGCAGCTGACGAAGCAAATTCATTCAAGAACTGAATTTTGGGTGGCCTAAAGCATCTTGGGAGTTCCAGGACACCAAAATGGAGAGGGGGACACCAGGTCTGGAGGGAGAATGGGTGAAAAATGGGGAAAATTGGTGATAAAGCAACAAATATCTTCTTCTCAGGAGAAGCTCAATCCCCACAAAAGAACCAGCATTCAGGACAAATAGTTGAAAGTTTTTATTCATATAAAACTCATATTAAGAACATAAAAGATTCTTAAAAACAAAACCAAAAAACAACCCCCCAAAACCAAGGCTCTTGCGATTATTTACAGCAGTATTGCACAAGTAAAGTGGCAATTACCCTGTCCAAAATTCATCAGTGCAAAACACAAGGAAGGCAGGGAAACTGCAGTCAAAAATGCTACATACGCTGGGTCCTGCGACATGATTTAGTGATTCACGTGATTCGACGGGATGGCTGCTGCAGGAAAACCTGGCTGGGGCAATCACGGGGGGCGGAAGAGCCAAATTCCAAATTCCCACTGAATTTTACTAATGCTGAAGTCTTTGATGTGCCTAAATCACTCCTGGGAAGTGGGGACTTAGGCACTTGGAGAAAAAAATGAAGATTAAAATCCTGTTATCCACACCATGATGGTTTTGGAAGGGGATTCAACACTTCTGGCAGGGAGGAAACCAAATCTTCACAGGAACTTAAATAAGCAGGAAATAAATATACAACATTTCTACAAGTTACAGCATTAAACAGTAGAGTGCATTAATTACACAGGAAAAAAAACAAAAAAAAACAAAAAAAACCAAACCCCAAAACCAAGGACCTACAGTATTTACCAACTCTAAAAAAATGTAGGAAAAAAACAGAGTTTTTTTAAATTTTTTTTTTTTTTAGGTTTTTTAGAACTATTTCTAAGCTGTACAAAACTTACAGGAGAGAAAGGAGAGGGAATACATTGCACACAGATATTTGGCTCAGATGATGACAATAATATGGTGCTCTACTCTAATAAATATCTGGGTATTTACAGTTTGGTGGAAAAGAGGAGAAGCGAGAATGGGATCAATCTGGTTTCCAAGGAAAACTCTTCATCCTTTTGGTGCAACACAGAGCACAGGCTACGCTTAAACATGACCCAGAGCAGGCAGCCAACATGGCTGAAAGAAGCATAAATCCCTATTTTATATCATTCTTCTATTTTGAGGCTTTTTGGGGGGCTTTTTCCCACTAAACCTCACAATGCCACAGGAATCCTGCTTTTTGAGGGTTCCTTTTCCTGATTTTTGTCTGGGAACTCCTCCTGCGGAGAAGACCCTGGGAGACTTTGCCAATACCTTGAATTTTTCTTTCCTTAAAATGAATCTGTTTTTTGTCTCCATGGGAGGATGGGGTAAAGTGCTCTTTGGTGATTCTTTGGTGTACTCCAAGGGACACATTCTGGATGCCAAAGGTTGGGAGATCCCAAAGCACCATTTCATCCACCAGCAATGATGGAACTCAGCCGGGAGAAAAAAAAATCTCACTGGGTTTCCCCTCCTCTGCTGCCGAGTTTTATCAGTTTAATTTTAATTTTACTAGTGGAATTCCATGGAAAATCCCTGGTGGCAGCCTACAGTAGGGCTGGCTGGGGCAGCACAGCCATGGTGAGCCAAAGCCAGAGGCAAATCCCAAGGGATGAGGAGCAGGATCTGCCCTGGCCAAACTCCGCATTATTTGAACCACTCGTTCTCCACCAGTGCAAAGGTTCCCCCCGCAAAGGGCTCCAAAATGCCCTTCCCAAAACATTCCCTGCTCCTGCTGCTCACCTTGCACTTCCAAGGAAAAAAGGGGAATAAAATTGGCAACTGAGGTTAAAACTCCCTCTGTGATCCTCCAGGAGCAGGAGGGGAGGTCCCGCTCCAACCCGCCAGGCACAGCCATGCAGAGAGGTCCCACTGGGGTCTGTCCATCATTAATTAACTCTAATTATCATCCATGGCACTCAGCAGCTTCTCCCTGTGGGAAGAACTGCTCCAAGGGGAACTTGGGATGGGGTTTTCCTTCTTTTCCTTTCCTATGGTGCTGGTGAGACCAGAAACAACCCCATAGCTTTTGGGGAGCACCTACACCAGCCTGAGGGAAGGGGGATGTTTGTGCATAGATATGGGACAGCCAGAGCAGCCGATCCCTCAAAAACATCTGCTGGGAGACAACGCGAACAGCCGTGGATCCACGCGCCAGGGCTGAAGGGGAAAGGCCCTGGGACATGGAGCACCTGGGAAGTTCTCTGGGAGGACACAGAGCAGTCAGATCCCCTTGGAACGTCCTGGATGGATCCATGTCAGGCTGGCATCCTTCCATCTGCATCTGGTGCTCATTCCCTTCCAAACACGGAGAGGATCCCAGGAAAACACAATCTTGGAATCCTTTTTTGACAGCCACGACTCAGCAGGTCCTGCTGCCATCGCCTCTGGCTGCGGTGTTCCGGGAGCTGCTCCCTGCCTCCAGAATGGTTTATTGCTGGAATACTCAGTCCCCCACATCTGATAGCAGACACTACAGAAGTGTTTTCACACGTTTTATAGAAAGAATTTCTTTTAAAAAGGCAACCTGGTGGCTTGGGGTTTGGTTGGTTGGTTGTGATGGTTTGGACCCTGGAGTTCAACAGCGAAGTCTTGAGATTCAGAGTGGATCAAAAAAATAGAGATATAAAAACCCAAGAAAAAATTAGTCAGCAGGAAATAAGCTGATTTGCATGATGCAAATGAAGTTGGATTTGGGGCAGCATTAGGTATTTACAGGTAAAAGAAGTGCTGATTAAATCCCTCTGCCCTTTTTCCAGCCTTTTTGGGTGGCAAACGCCCCAGAGGCAAAGGGAGAGGGGAGGAATCCGAGCCTCTGCAAGGCAAACTGCACTGGCTCTGCCCATCAGCTGGCCCAGGTTTCCCTCTTTCCTGCCACAGAATTTCAGGAACGATGACAAAACATTATTCCGCATTTTCGCTGAGACTCTTTTGGGAAAAAAAAGGCAAAAGAATGAATAAAAAGAGTGGAAAGAAACACCAAGTAAACACCACTCTGCCATAAAATGCCACGGTTGGAATGGGATGTCCACCCTCATCCTGCCACGTGTCCTGGGGGAGAGGCAGGGTGGGAGCCCCACATCCATACATGTGTCCATCCTTCCCGGGCTTTCCCAGTGAGGAATTCGATCCTGGTGGCTCGTGATGCGCCTGGCGCTCACTGGAGCCTCCAGATGAGGCGAATGATGTAACGGAGCAGGCGCAGGATCACAACTTGGGGGTTTCCCACCTGGTAATCCAAGAAACCCTGAAAGAGATGGAGAAAAAACCAAAACAAAACAAAAACAAACAAACAGAAAATAAACCAAACAAAGCTGTGACTTTAATTCTCAGCATGAAGCCCCCCATGCTATATAAACACCTGGAAAATATTCCAGAGGCACAAAGTGAAGTGTTTAACACTTTGCAGCCAGCAGAGCTTGGGGCTCATGACAGTGGCCAAGGGACGCCCCCTCTTCTGAAAATCCTGGGACCCATGAGCCTTGCTGGGACAAGGAGTGGCTGGATGACGAATTGCCCGATTTCCTGGTGTTTTGTACGAGAAAACGGTCCCGGGGGGGAGGCCACACCCCTGGGGAACGTGACAGGGAAGGCGCCGGGACCCGTCCGACAGCCCAGACCTGCCCGGCGAGTGCGGCTCTGGCATGGCAGCAGTTCCCCATTTCTAACCTCGGGCTGAAAGGGCAAACCCCAGAGCCAGGCGGGGCCGGCGGGCATGAGCCCCTCCACCTTCACCTCCGGAGCCGAGACAGGTTGGGAGCAGCCAGAACACTTCCAGAAGGGAAAGGAACCTTTCCACAAAGTGCCTCAGCAATGACAATTAAACAATGGCTTCAATGCTCTGAAACCTCCCCAGTTTTGGGTGCAGGGAGTGAGAATTTGTCACATGCTGACTGCACCAGATACTAAGTATTTTTAGGGTCATGCATGATGTCCCCTGCTCCTGTCACCTGAGCAGGCAAGACATGTCCTCCACATCCCACTCCTTGCCCTGGGCCAGCCCCAGGTTGAAATTGCAGCCACAGTGCTGGGAACAGCCTCATGCAAACCTGGGGGACAGTCCCTGCACCTCACCCTGTTGCTGCCTAGGAAACACCCCCATTCCCATTAAATTCATCCCCTTATCCACCACAGGTTTGCCAGGAGCAGCATGATGTGCCCAGAGATTTCCAGCACCAAAGGAGCTGGGATGATGCTGGAAGGACATTCCTGCTCCACACAAAGTGCTCCAAATTTAACACACTGCTCTGGGAGGCAGAGAGGAGATGGGAGATGGGATGAGGGCGGTCCAGCACTGAACAGGCTCCCCAGGGAATGGTCACAGCCCCAAGGCTGCCAGAGTTCAAGGAATATGTGGACAATGATCTCAGGCACAGGGTGAGACTGCTGGAGCTGTGCAGGGCAAAGAGTATGGACTTGGATGATCCTTGTGGATCTTCCAACTCAGGATATCCCACGGCACTGTGCATTTCTTCCAGCTCTTCTGGATCTGCCTGCTGCTACCAGGTGCCTCCAGCTTTCTGGACAGCCTGATCCCTCCCTTTCATTGGAAAGATGTCCTTTCATCCCAAAAAGCAGCCACTTTGCATCACAAGGGATCAGCCTGGATGGGGGACGTCAGAAAATTTGCATTTTGGAAGATTCGGGATATCAGCTTACTACCATTTTGTTGCAGGTCACAAATGCCAAGGCATTTGGGAAAAGTGGAGCAGGTGGAGATGATGTGGAAAAAGCAGGATCATAGCAGCTTGATTCTGTTTTGCGGGAAAGCCAACCCTGGGAGCAGTGAGGAACTGCTGCAGGAGCTATTTGGGAGCTGAAGAGGATGGATAAGGATCCAGCATTCCATCACCAACACTGCTCCTGGCTCCTGTTCCCACAGCCAAGCCCAAGTGGATGGAGCAGAACCCACAAGCAGGGACATGCAGCCATCGGGAACACTCGGGAGCTGAGACAGTGGCAAGCTGCTCTTGCTTCAACCCCTGGGCTGGGCTGCCTTGGGCTTACTGAATCGATTTGGGTTGCAACACCCCAAGGTGAGCGAGTTCATGGGCTTATAAAAACTCTTTCTAAACAGTCTTTGCAAGAGAAATAAGTTCTGGGACCAAGTCTCTTCTTTGCCGCAGCCAGGATCTGGGAGCTGAGCTGGGACTCTCACTGAATGTTTCCCTAAAAGTGATGGTGCTGGGCAGCACATCCCCCAAAACTCCCAAACTTTCCCTGCCTCTTCCTTTTTTAAAAGTTTCTTCATCACCATCAGGTCCAGGCCCGACCCAACACCTCTGCCCCTAAACCCTTGTGCAAACCTGGTGCCCTAAAGCTTCCAGCTCCAATTCCAAGGTTATTTTTAATTGATTTAAAGGTTATTTTTCATTGATTTGAGGCTGCCGCTGCTGATTTGCCTGGTCCAGGCCACCCCTGCCCGTGCAGCCTTTTCTCTATCTGAGTGAACAAAAGGCTCACTGCAGAGAGTTTCCAGAAATGATTCAGCCTTTCCCTTTGAGAGAAATGGAAAGTGAAGAGGGGAAAGTTACCCTGCGTGGACAATAGGAGGCATTGAACTCGTCCCCGATGCGCCGCAGCTCCTGCGCAATCCAGATTTCCGGCTGCACCTCTTCAGATGGAGACTGGGATTGCCACCGGGAAGCTGTGTGGGATGAAACGGGAGACTTGGAAACCCAGGAACAAGAACTAATTGTATAGAATTTACTACATAAAACTCTGTAGTAACCCATCAACTCTTGCCATCTTATTCCTATTTTTCATTGCTATTATATTTTAACTCTCTTAAATCCCAGGGGCACATGCAGGGACTCACTGCATACAATGAACAGGCTTTTAATCCTTGTTATTTCTGTATTATTAATACTACTATTAGGCTTTTATTTATTTATTGTAGGCTTTCTGTGGGAGCATCTCCAAGCTTTGGTCCCTCTTAAACAGGGATAAAAGCCAAGATGCCACACTCCAGTTTTCTTCCCTCACCAAACCTCTTCTTCCCCCTTTTTTCATTCAGCAGCAACTCCTTCCCTAACCTTAAAAACCCTCTGCCTAGATACTTTGATCCAATTCTCATGTTTCTTCCCCAAATCATCCTCAAGTGCCCAACAAGGAAAACCAATGGGTTTGTCAAAGGGTGGAGAAAGCCACAATTGGATTTGTGTGTGGAGAAACCACATTTCCAGCAAACCCAAGTGCTGGCTTAAAAGAGAAAAGAAAGAGTTAATGTATTTATTATTCTGCAGGATACATAATTATTTGGGTCTCCATCTTAAAGAGTTATTCAACATGTGATAAATCCTCCAAATAGCCAGGGGAAAAAAAGGAAACAGGGCCATCTATGGTACCAGCACTACCTCATCCTCCTTCCTTAAAGTTCAGGATCCAAGCAGGAATATATAAAAAAACGCCCAACAAACTAAAAAAAAAATAATTAATAAAAAAAACAACATCACACACCAAAAAAAAAAAAATTACCGCACAAAACAAAGCAGTGTTTTGGCACGACAGTTCAGAAGAATCACAAGGGAACAGGAATAGCTTCCAATCTTCCAAATATTCAAAGGATTAGTAGGGCAGTTAAATTTAAAAAAAAAATTTAAAAAAATTAAATAAAAGCTTGGCTCCAACCTGACTGGAAAATGCATTTCCGAGCCAAGGCAGCGCTGCTTGGCCGGAGGATGTGTTTTGTTTTCACGCTGTAGTAGCGCAGGAGCGGCGCCCGCCGCCTTGCCCGAGCGCTTCTCCTCTCGCCGGTGAATGAACCACGCGCGGCGCTCGCCATCCTCCCTCCCTCCCTCCGCCCCGGCTCCTCCGGGAGCCAAACGGGATTCGGCCGGGGCGGAGCGACCTTCCTAAACCCCACCGCCGCCGTCAGCAGGGCCGGCCCAGCCGGGGAAACAAAAACACGCGGCGAGCCGGGGCAGGAAGAGGCGAGGAGCGCCGAGGACGTGAGGAAAAGCACGTGAGGGAGCCGCGCTGCTCCTGCTCCATCCTTTCCCCGCTTCGCCATCCTTCCTCCCGCCCCGGCATCGCGCCCACGGGGCTCCTCCGCCCGAGAGACTCGGGCTGGGCTCGGTGGCTGAGAGCGAAATCGGGCTGAGGTTTTCAGAAAGGACTTTCTGCGGCGCTGCCGAGCGGCGGCGGCGAAAGGGGCCAGTCATAACTGGTCCCCAAACCAGTCACAGGCACTTTCGGGGGCGGGGGGACACAGTCATAGCGCGAGCCAGCGTCCGCCTCCAGGGGTGACACGTCTGCCCCGGGCACGGGGACAACCGAGGCCACTGGCACCGCCGGGATGCCGCGTCTGGCTCCAGCCTGTGGGATGCTCCAGCATGGAATTGCTGCAGTTCCGGCTCAGAACGGCAAAAATCCAACCCCAAATTGCAACTTTAGCTCCTGGGTTAGGTATCCAACCTCCGAAGGAAATCTTGGAAAGCTGGGAGAAAAACGGCAGCAATTCCAAAACAAGAGCATCAGGCCATCACCACCAGATTCCCAGCTCAAGGTTTTCCCCCTAAATTCAACTATTTGCACATGGAGAATCTCCTTTGAGAGCAACAAGAGGTTTATGCGGCTTCTCTTATGGGAATACACACCAGGATCAAACAAGCACTGGGAAAACCCATTTCCAGAGCACCTGCTCCAGCCACAATCCCCAAATCCACATGCAAACAAACACGTGCCTTGAGACTCAAAATCTGATGGAAGGAAAGGAACCTCTTCCCACAGAAATACCTCACACACAGTCACCCAGCCCCTCCACAAAGGGTGAGTTTGTCTTGGGTGACTTACACTCCCAGCTGGGAATTCCCCATCCCTGCCAACCTCTTCCCTCAAAAGCAGGATTGAGCCTCTTCCTCCAGCACAACTGCATCAACTTACCCTTGCTTCTCTCCTTCCCATCCTCTAAAGCATCTTCCTGGATATGCCACATTGGCACTGCAACCCTTGTTCCCTTCTATCCCAGAGCATCCACTCATTGCTTTTGTCTCATTTCCCGAAAAAACCCCAGCTTTGGAGGCAGCTGGATGTGTCCCCTGAACTATCAGAAAGGCGGCACAACCCAAAGCATTGCTTCCCAAAACCTCCACACCAACAACTCTTCCTCATACAACCCAAGGCATTCCCAAGGGGTGCCTTGACCTTTATTTGCCCTCATCTAAACCTTTGGGAAAGGTTTTGCAAGACTCGGAGAGGTACTTTTGAGGCAGAGCATGAGTTTGCTGTGCTGGAGTAGCCTTGGAGCAGCTCCCTACTGCCCATGGGAGAGGCTGGGAGCATCCGTCACTCCTGCTTGCAGGAAACGCCTGTTTATTTTAATAAAAACAATAATAGTAATAATAATTATTATTGCTTATGCTTCCAAGAGAAGCTCTCCACCTTGCAGCCTCTGCTCACGACAGATAAAATCAGTGGGTAAAAGCACAACAAAAATATCCCTTTGCTTCCTTCCCGAGGGACTGACCCACTTCCATGTGGCAAACTTCATGGCACGCATCCAGCTGGACACTGCCAAGGCACAGGGATTAAGGAGGTGGTGTGCAGGGCAAAGCCACGGATATTTCCCAAGGAGAGCTGCATAGGAAATCACAGCCTGGGAGCTGCAGGCCTGGATGAGGATAAAACAGCTCTGTAGCTCTATGTTCCCAACTTAATCTCTTCAGGAGTATCCAGGAGTCCCAGCTAAACAGCACTGAAGATTTTCCATTTGCTTATAGTTGTTTAGGATGATGCCCCTAGCAACACTCACAGACCAAAGGCTCCAATAAAACAGCTGATGAAAGTGCAGGAATTTGGAAAAAAAAAAAAATCGTGGAAAACTTCAATTTCTTCCCAGATAAAAGAAACCGAAGCCTCGGCTCTCCTTGCAAGGAATTCCAGGAGCATCCCTGCCTGGCCATGCCAGGGCAAAGTTGTGAAACTTGAATTAAGCTGTAATTACTGCAATAATGTCACAAAATCTTTCCTAAGGGCACATTACAGCCAGGCCTCCACAGCCAGAGCCAAGAGGGAACAAAAATACCACCAACCAAAAAACATGGTGTTTAGATCCCAGAAAGCTTGGAGTTGTTGTTTCTTATCCCCATGCCTCATTCCCACCGTACCCTGGTGGAAGCTAAAAGGTGGAAGTTCAAAGGTTTCCTCCAATTAGAGGCAATTCATCAGGAGAGGGGAATGCTGGACACCAGGCAGCTCCCGCAGGCAGGTTTTCCCTGCTGGAGAGGCTTCACCTGGCGAAGCCACTCGTAAACACGCCCCGCCCGCCTCCGGGCCGCTTCCCAGCGGGATTTCGGGATGCATGACCCCAGCACCTCCGCCACTGAGCGATGAGAGAGCCGGCAGCGACGCACGAGCCAGGAGCCACTTGCTTGGCAAAACAGCCTTGGATGAGCGAGCCCTGAGTAGGAAGCTGGACTCAACAACTCTGTCCCCTCCTCCCCTGGCAGCGACTGACCGAGCCCGGAAAAGAATAAACATCATAGTAATAAAAATCCCGGCGCTGGACGCGCGGGAGTTCCCCGGCGCTGTGTTTGCTCGGCGGGCCCGGCCAGCTTCCACAAATCCCAGAGCGCCGGGAGAGTCTCGCGGCACGGCCGGCTCGGGTGCTCCCAAAATCCACAGGGTGAGATGCAGAGGTGCTGCTGCAGGTGCCTCGCATGGCTACCTGCATTTTCCATCATTCCAAGGGAAGCTGAGGCAAAGAGCAGGACCCCTCATGCACCAACAGCCGCCTGGCACTGTGTGCTCACAGCTTTACACACCTGTACACAAATCCCCCGCACTTAACACGCCCCCACGAGAATCCGCGTTTTCCACAGTTCTGATGAAAACCAAACCACGCGGGGAGGGGAAGGTGAGGAAAGCCAAGCCAGGTGAAGGGTGGGAAAACCGCTCCAGCACTTTCAACCTACCCTTGCACCGTGTATTCACCCTGTACGTATCTCCCTCGGCACTTCGTTTTCACACACCCCCACGAGAACTCGTGTTTTCCACGGTTCTGGGGAAAGCCACGCCAGGTGAGGAGGGGGAGGCGAGGGAAGCCCGGCGGGGAGAGGAGGCGAGGAGGAGGATGGGGAGCCGCGCCCCAGAGCTTACCCATGGCGCTGAGGCAGTGGCTGAGCGCCTGGCAGGGCGGGCTGGGGGTCTGCGTGGCCTTGTCGCAGCCCAGGGGCGCGGGGCTGCGCTCGGCGTCGAACGAGAAGTACCCGCTGGAGGAGCGCGGCAGCAGCGGCGACCTCCGCACGAAGATGAAGAGCGGCGAGCGGGTGGCGAAGGGGCCGGGGCTGGCGGGCGGGCCCCGCACCGCGGCGGCCGCGGACACCGGGCCG